>OZ010612.1:51586102-51596102 GCA_963932145.1 Acanthosepion lycidas
CATTTTGTTTAGTTCTTTTTTCTTAACAGATTTAATGCTTAGTATAGAGCTTCGAAAAAATTCGCCGTGTGAGATAGGCAAGAAGTAAGGCATGTAGCAACATCAGCACGGCAAAGGGCACTCTTTTAAAGGCAAGGAAGGGCAAAAATATTTTAAGTCAAGTGATAGCGATTGCTGTATGAGTCGTACGATTTTTGAATCAAGCACGGGCAACGCCGGGCCATGCTGCTAGTCAATCTCATAAAAGGCCTCATTCAAAACCAAGAGATAGCTTATTCCTACAATTTCGCTTGAAGATGAAACGGGACTAAACACCTTAATTCAACTTAATTTTAATAATTATTTGGATGGTTTCGGCTCTCGTTTTTGAAACATGAGAACTCTTATGTAGCGAAGGAATCAAATTTAAAAAAAATATTATATATATATATATATATATATATATATATATATATATATATATATATATGAGGAAAGTAACAGCAATAACTTACCAGTCGTTTTTAATGAAACTCATATATATATTACTCAACATTTATTTTAATTTTTTTTACTTTGCGCCTTTGTAAAATAACTGAAATTCTTGGGACCACTTTAAATTATAATAAAGAGAAATTAGTAACGAAATTTGAGAAATAGGAAAATGATAATGAAATCTCCTGTTTATAATTACACTAATCCCTTTATTTGTGCGGCAAATGTGTACAATACGCACTAATCGAATATAATAAGTTATTGGAAATAACGTAATTTGTACCTCAAATTTTAGTTTCATTCACAATTAATTTTAGTTTGCGACCTTTTTAATTCAAATATAGGTACATATAAGAAGATACAATAAAAATGCTATGTGTTACTCTTTATTAGTCAGATTTTTTTTTAATGAAAAACTTATTTAGAGTGAATTTGCTGCCTGTTATTCTTCTGTTCTACATAATTGGAAGTACTAAGAAATTACTGCTACTGTATTTTAACCTAAACATCTTATTTATAATTTTTCCATAGTAAATGCACACATCTTTTATATTTGCTCCCAACTCGGGTGAGGGTGAACCTGGGAACAAAGGCTATTAAGAGGCGGTTGCACACTCATAAAAATCTCCTGTCTTCCGATCTTACTGCCGGACGCAGTTTATCGTCATACCCAGGACCACAGTACATATATCCAGGTATCCCATGCAAAGGACAGTGCCACTTGTCGGATGAAAGCTCATGATGAATAGGTACCTTTAGCTTGTTCTCAGATTGCGCAACTGAAGCAAGGAAATAAGTCTTCGAAAAGGTGTTTGCATAAGAGTGTTTTCACGGTATTTTTGAGGATTGGGACATACACATTAGTGTTCATAATGTATATGACAGACAGACAGACAGACAGATAGATAGATAGATAGTGTTGTAAGTGTATGAGGCATAACCAAAACGGAGGTTTGAAATGGAATTGTAATATTTATAACATCAACAAAACACAATACTCGCCAGCGCCGTGAAGTAGGTAAACCACTGCTAGTGGTGGACTACTTAGAATATTAACCCCACCTCTAGTAGTGCCCAACGTATTAATGAGGATTTTGACATACCCATTATTGTTCATAGGTACGGATATAACAGTGACCAATATATGAACTTGAGAAATATTTACTAAGAAGGGAGACTACCGTAACCTAGAAAGGTTTACTGAATGGGGAATAACCAAAACAGAGGATTGGGACATACCCATTAGTGTTTATAGGTACGGTATATAACAAATGTGTACCTCAAAATTTTAGTTTCATTCACAAATAAATTTTAGTTTGCCTTCTTTTTAATTTTTTACACTTAAGAAGATACAATAAAAATGCTATGTTAAATTTATTAGTCAGATTTTTTTTAATGAAAAACTTATTTATAATTGTTTGCTGCCTGGTATTCTTTTGTTTTTCATATAATTGGCGGTACTGAGAAATTACCGCTTCAAATTTACCTAAAAAAAAAAATTATTTATAATCTTTCCATAGTGAATACATACATGTTTTATATTTGCTATCAATTCGGGTCAGGTTGAACTTGGGAACTACGACAATTAAGAGTTGATTTTATGCTCCTAAACTTCTCAAGACTTTTGATCTTACTGCCGGACGTAGTTTATCGTCATACCCAGGACCTAAGTATATATGACTATTCTATGCAAATTTATAATTTTATTCACAATCTTTCTATAGTAAATGCCTACATCTGTTATATTTCAAGATTTTTTAATACATGTAAATTTCTGCATCTAATTAAATCGTCTATTTTCTTTTTACAAGAAATCAGAAATTTTCATCTTAAGACCTTTTGAAGGTTTTAAGATGAAAATTTCTGAAACATGGAAAAATTTCTGAAACATGGAAAAACTCAAAATAATTTTAATAGAGACAAATATTTAGTTAGGAGGATTTGAGATAATTATAATTAACTAATTCATCGTGTCTCGAAGAAACCTCAACAGAATGCAATGTGCGACCGTTTCGTCCTAAATTTGGGACCCATCAACAGTACGCATCCACTACTGAGATTTGAAACTCGGATAATTACGTTATCGGGCAAACGCCATACCAACTGTTCCAACAGGCTGTAGCGAATTAGACTTATTATAGCGCCGCTCGATCACATATTCCGTGGTGGAACCCATCCAAGTTTCTCTTACCCATAGGACTGTGCCTCCACGAGCCACGACTACTATCCCCAAGCCGCTCCATCCAGAGTATTAGAAGCCGGTTCTTGTAGTTGATGGTTTGTTTGTTTCCCGCTTTCTTCTGCCATCCTGTTGAGGAGTTTTGCCCGCCCAAAGAATTCCTGTACAGACGAATATTACTCTTCCTTCTAGTAAGAATTTGTGGCAAAGCGCGATAAAAATAACACACATGAACCAGGGATTATTTCTTTTGTTTCGACGAATGTGTATAGGTTGTTTTATGCTTCATTCTCCGGGTTTTTGTTTCATGGTCATCATAAAAAACGCTACGTTTCATGAACGGCTTTATTATTCAAAAAAATCAGTTAAATCTTGAAGCCGATCTTGCTTCAGCGGATCATTCAAGTTCCTAAGAGTCATCTTTGAGGATTTTTTTTTTTTTTTATTTTTTTTACTTATTCTCATATTTTCTATTGGAAACGCATAATGTCGTAAATTGGCCAGCTCAAATCTCAAAGATGCACAAATGTCACACGCTGCCAAATTTGTTGCAATGAGATCGAAGTATGCGACTGATAACGAAGAACTCGATATGAATAGGGAAATGTAACGTTAAATTCAGTTATGTGCCATGCATAATACTCGCTTAGGCGATCATGTAAATTTCGATACATGACTGACGAGGCAAATTTTCCCCCAAAGTAGGTTGCCATTTCTTTCTGCGGTAGATAAGTTGCCATCCAAAACTATACAGCGCGGTCTGTCCTGCTATTTAACCATAGCTGGAGGGAGAAGAAAGGGGGTCATACCTTTCTCAAGGCTGTTAGCACGTAAGTGAATTTAATGGATTCGACTAGAAAGTCAGTCAGTCAGTTATGTGCCATGCGTGATACAAGCTTAGGCGATCATATATCTTTCGATACATGAGTGACGAGGCACATGTTTCCCGCAGTAGGTTGCCATTTCTTTCTGTGGTTGACTAGCAATGTGTAGCAATGGATAGCGGCTTGGATTGAGGAATCGGAGAGCCGAGTTCGAATTCCACCCGAATCCATTACATTCACTTACGTGCTAATACACTTGGGAAAGGTATGAATCCTCTTCTAGATTTTCCCGGAGGAGTAATGGATAGCGACTCGGATTGAGGAATCGGAGAGCCGAGTTCGAATTCCAGTCGAATCCATTACATTCACTTACGTGCTAATACCCTTGGGAAAGGTATGAATCCTATTCTTCTCCCCCCAGTTATGGGTGGGTAAATAGCAGGACTGACTGGGTTCTATAGCCTTGGATGGCAATTGGTCTACCGCAGAAATAAATGCCAATCTACTTCGGGGAAAAATATGCCTCGTCAGTCATGTATCGAAAGATACATTATCACCTAAGCGTGTATCAGGCATGGTGCTTAACTGACTTACCCTTTATGAAAGGCATGAATCCTCCCCTCCCCTCGCTATGTGTAAATAGCACGACAGACCGGATTCTATAACCTTGGATGGCAACTGGTCTACTGCAGAAAGAAATGATAGCCTACTGAAGGAAAACAATACTGCCTCGTGAGTCATGTATCAAAAGATACATGATCACCTAAGCGTTTATCACGCATGGCACATCACTGACTCACCCTTGGGAAAGGTATGAATTCTCTTCTTTTCTCCTCCTGACCTATGGATAAATAGCAGGACAGACGGAGTTCTATAACTTGGATGGCAACTGGTCTACCGCAGAAAGAAATGGCAATCTATTGCGGAGAAAAACATACCCTCTCGTCAGTCATGTATCGAAAGATACATGATCGCCTAAGCGAGTATTACTCATGGCACATAACTGAATTTAACGTTACATTTCCCTATTCATATCGAGTTCTTCGTTATCAGCCGCATACTTCGATCTCATTGCAACAAATTTGGCACCCTGTGGCATTTGTGCATCTTTGAGATTTGAGCTGGCAAATTTACGACATCTTGCGCAGAAAAAAAAAACAAAAAAACATCCGATTTGTTTATAGCATGGCTACCATATCATTTGCAGAGGTCAATTACGTCGCTAGATTGCTTGATTGATTTGTTCGTTTAACGGCGTATCAACTCCTTATGCATTATTTAATGCCAAAATATTAACTTTCTTGGAAGCTTGGAAGTAATAAAAATATGTTACAGTAGAACCCTGGACAACAGGACTAAGAAGGCATTCCGGATAGGAGGAATTGGTTACAAAGTCCGGATATGAGGGGTTATATTTCGATCAAAATAAAAGAACTGAAATCAGGTTTAACATTTATATTCAATGTTTTATATTAAACAAAATAAGCTAATGGTGAGTGAAATATAACGGAATTGATTTTAAGGAAAAAGAAATTAATTATGTAATGTTAATGAAAATTCATTAAATTAAGTATGCAACGTATGCAAAACAAATAATGTAACAAGGATTTTTTAATCGCTGTTGCATGATGATTCTTTCTCTTCTAATATCATTCTTAACTTTTCCGCATTTCATTTTGCTTTGTTCTTGAATTTTTTAAACGAAAGACACACTTTAACTGCAATCGTCATAGCTGAATGCTGGCTTTCTTTCCATAAAACTGACAACCTTTTCAATAACCTTTTTAATTTCAATCCAGTTTTCATCACAATCAGTTTTTTTTATTTCCTTGTTCATTGTGACAGTGCGAGCACTGGAGAATAGTTTCTTTGGAAGATTTTATATCATACAATGTTGAATTTCTTATGTTGAACTCACCCATTAGTTACAATGAACTTTCATCGGAGTCTAGTCTGTTTAAAATTTCCACTTTTTGTGTTAACTCAAAAGTTGTTCTTTTCCTCTTATTCCCATCATCTTTTGCACCAATACAAGCTATTAGGGCGAAATAAACATAAGCAGTTATCCAAAGTAAATTTTCTGAAAAAACAGAAATTACAAATCAGTTACATATCACCCAACTAGTTAAAATATACACATCAAAATCATGTCAGGATATGCGGGATTGCCGATATGAGAGATTCCAGATATGAGGTTTTTCTACTGTATATGTTATTCTGCTTTCACAGTTGAATACATGGTAGATGATACTCCGCTTTTTGCCTATATATGTCTGTGTGGGCATGATTACTAGAGGCGGTGATATGTGTGTTTTATGGTGTTGTTTTGTTGAAGTTATATTTTGGATTGCAGGTTTATTTTTTTAGAACTTGTAGGATATTATATGGATTAATTGATTAGGAGATTATATGAATTAATGTCATGAAAGAATTCTTTTATTTTGGTTATTTGCTTGGCTGTTTTTGTTTAATGGTATATCAACATCTCTATGGGTTATTTACTGCCAAATTTTCGAAACAATTGCCTCACCTAAATATATCTTGAACGCAATTGTATGCCTTTAGCCACAGATAAAATGTATTGTAGGACATTTTGCCATGAAATGTATTGTTGGTCACTTTTTGTAAATAAAATATATTGCTTGTATTTTTTATTATAAATAAGGTATTTTATACTTTCACTATTTCTCCATACCTGGAAACCTAAGAAATGATACCAATCCGCGTTAGGGTGGACCTTAAAACAAAAACAATTAAGAGTTAGTTCCAAGCTCCTCAAAATCTCTAATTTCCCGATTAGAGGCTTCACTACCGGATGAAGTTTATTGTCATACCCAGAACTTCTCACGATCACAGGCTTTACTACCGGATGTATTTTATCGTCATACACAGTATCTCTCCCGACTAGTGGCTTTGCTGCCAGATGTAGTTTATCGTCATACACAGTACCTCTCCCGATCAGAGGGTTTGCTGCCGGTTGGAGTTTATCGTCATAAACAGTACCACTCTGAATCAGAGGCTTTGCTGCCAGATGTAGTTTATCGTCATACACAGTACCACTCCCGATCAGAGGCTTTGCTGCCGGATGTAGTTTATCGTCACACCCAGGACATCTGCTGATCAGAGGCTTTGCTACCAGATGTAGTTTATCGTCATACACAGTACCTCTCCCGATCAGAGTCTTTGCTGTCGGTTGTAGTTTATCGTCACACCCAGGACCTCTGCTGATCAGAGTCTTTGCTACCGGTTGTAGTTTATCATCATACACAGTACATTTTTCTTATCTCTCCTGCACCCTGTTCCGCAATCCATTCACTCAATCTCATTTTTCTTCTTCTATATATCCTGCCCCTACAAGACATAGGCAATCATAGCTCTCTACAGTTTCCTGCCCTTTGTAGCTCTTAATAAATTTTATCTTTTTGTTATATATCCTACACTCTGTTCGTCTATCCATTCACTCAATATATTTTTTCTTCTATGTATCCTGCCCCTACAAGACATAGGCTATAATAGCTCTCTACAGTTTCCTGCCCTTTGTAGCTGTTAATAACATTTATCTTTTTCTTATCTCTCCTACACCCTGTTCCGCCATCCATTCACTCAAACTCTTTTTTCTTCTTCTATGTATCCTGCCCCTAAAAGATATAGGCGACCATAGATCTCTACAGTTTCCTGCCCTTTGTAGCTCTTACTAAATTTTATCATATTCTTATCTCTACTTCACGCTGTTCCGCCATCCATTCACTCAATCTCATTTTTCTACTCCTAGATATCCTGCCCCTACAAGATATAGGCGATCATAGCTCTCTACTGTCTCCTGCCCTTTGTAGCTCTTAATAACATTTATCTGTTTCTTTTCTCTCTTACACCCTGTTCCGCCATCCATTCACTCAAACTCTTTTTTCTTCTTCTATGTATCCTGCCCCTACAAGACATAGGCGACCATAACTCACTACAGTTTTCGGCCCTTTGTAGCTCTTAATAAATTTTATTTTTTTTTATCTCTCCTACACACAGTTCTGCCATGCATTCACTCAATCTCTTTTTTCTTCTTCTACGTATACTGCCCCTACAAGACATAGGCGATCATAGCTCTCTACAGTTTTCTGCCCTTTGTAGCTCTTAATAAATTTTATCTTTTTGTTATCTCTCCTACACCCTGTTCCGCCATCCATTCACTCAATCTCTTTTTTCTTCTTCTATGTATCATGTCACTACATAACATTAGCGATCATGGCTCTCCACAGTTTCTTACTCTTTGTAGCTCTTAATAAATTTTATCTTTTTCTTATCTCTCGTACACTCTGTTCCGCCATCCATTCTCTCAATCTCTTTTTTCTTCTTCTATGTATCATGTCCCTACATAACATTAGCGATCATGGCTCTCCACAGTTTCTTACTCTTTGTAGCTCTTAATAAATTTTATCTTTTTCTTATCTCTCGTACACTCTGTTCCGCCATCCATTAACTCAATCTCTTTTTTCTTCTTCTATCCATCATGTCCCTACAAGGTATTGGCTATAATGGCTCTCCGTAGTTTCCTACTCTTGGTAGCTCTAATGCTTTCCAAATGCTAAGCAGGGTATTAAGAGACAGGAAAATGTCGTTAGAAACAAAAAACAGAGTACTGAACGTTTGTGTAGTATCAGTCCTCCTGTATGTCAGCGAATGCTGGACAATTTTCTCAAAGATAAAGAAGAGACACGAAGCAACACAGATATGGTTCTACAGAACGATGCTGAGCTTCTTTCTTTGTTTCCAACAAAATTTTTCTATTTCTTAATACTCTGCTTAGCTTTGTAACGCATCTTTGGCCATCACATTACATCATCAGATCTCAGTATTGCACTTTCTCTACTCTGCTTTGGTCACTAAAAAGAGAAAGAACTTGTTTAACTGGTAAGTACCGACCTGTAAAATCATCTGAAAGGCTGCTGCTTGATTCTGTTGTGGAAAGATCTTCAGCTACAAAATAAAATATGACAAAATAAAATGAAGACAAAAAGGGTGGGGTGTGATTTGTTCATGTTTTTATTTGTTTTTTTTTATTATTTCTCTCAAACCCTGCTCTGCCATACATTTGCTCAAACCCATCAAGTATGTTATGTGCTGCTTTCTCCTCTTTCTCTTTCCCTAAATCTGTCATATGAGTATCATATTTACCAAGCCCTACTTCCTCATTGCGTACCCCAGAATTTTCAAATGACTCTTCCTGATGTTAAGTATAAGCTTCTCATTCTCTCCAAAACGCCGTTGTTGTTCACATGTTCGACCCATGACATGCTCAGCCCCTTTCTTCAGAAACCTCATTTCTGTTGCTTCAAATGTCTTCTTCATCTTTGAGGAGTTTTTCCAGGATTTACTGCCATATAGGAGGACAGATATCACGTAATCGTTCAATACTCTCTTCTTTGTTTCCAACGAAATTTTTATGTCTCTCTGCTTAGCTTCTGGAATGCATCTTTGGATAGATAGATAGATAGATAGATAGATAGATAGATAGATAGATATTACACTGGGATAGATAGATAGATAGATAGATAGATAGACTGGGATAGATAGAGAGATAGATAGATAGATAGATAGATAGATAGATACGAACAGACTGAGATAGATAGATAGATAGATGTGAATAGACTGGGATAGATAGATAGATGTGAATAGACTGAGATAGATAGATAGATAGATAGATAGATAGATAGATATGCACAGAATGAGATAGATAGATAGATAGATAGATAGATAGATAGATAGATGTGAATATACTGGGACAGATAGATAGATAGATAGATAGATAGATAGATAGATAGATAGATAAAATGCACATAATGAGATAGATAGATAGATAGATATGCACAGAATGAGATAGATAGATAGATAGATAGATAGATAGATGAGAATAGACTTAGGTATTAGGTTGGTGCAAAAATAATGTCATTTTATCACATAGTAACATATGTGAGAAAACCAACCAAATAGATTACACGACTGATAAGAATAGACTGAAAGATAGATGAGATGAGAATAGACTTAGATAGATAGGTAGATAGATGAGAATAGAATTAGATAGACAGATAAGAAGAGACCGAAAGACAGACAGACAGACAGATAGATAGATACCTGAGAATAGACTGAGATAGATAGATAGATAGATAGATAGATAGATAGATAGATAGATAGATAGATAGATAGATAGATATATGAGAATAGACTGAGATAGATAGATAGGATAGATAGATAGATAGATGAGAATAGACTGAGATAGACAGATATATTAGGTTGGTGCAAAAATAATGTCGTTTTCTCACATAGTAACATATGTGAGAAAACATTATTTTTGCAATACCTAATATATATTTGATAGATGAGAATAGATTGAGATAGAATTGAATAGTTGAAATACATATAAATTGATTAATATAAACTGTTGTGGTGTTCTCCCTCTAAGTATCTATGTTAGACTCATCTGCCTACTATAAGTTTAGTAGGAGAGCAGGTTCCTTGGACAGTGAACAGTTTG
>OZ010612.1:51606102-51608602 GCA_963932145.1 Acanthosepion lycidas
CCACGTGACTTCTGCTCAACCAACAGAAAAAACAAACACGAAAATAAATAAAAAAAATAGCTGAATTGTCGGGTAATTTGCAGTTTAAACCCCGCACACTGTTTCTAATAAAAATTTCCCAAATAGTTAAATTTAGATGTTAATGTAGAAGCCTAATTAGAAAATAACAAAGAAATTTTACTAAAATCTACCGATTTGGAGTTATCGACAATAGAAGTTCGGACTCATTTGCGTCCGCCATTACTAGCGTTTTTTTGGTTTTTTTTTTACATACATTCGCTTCGGAGCAATCATTATCGGAATCTTTCTTAGTTAACGGGCTTTTTACTGACCTTCTGGTTTCAATTACTGCGCAAGGGCTAGCGTTAAGGTAGGGCTATGCCTGAATGACTGCTCCGAGATAAATGTAGGTAACCAACGTGAATGAGTCCGAAATTTGATTGTTAATAACTCAAAAACGGTAGAGTTTAACAAATTTTCTTTGTTATTTCTGAATTAAGCATGTAAATTTACACTTAAATTTAACTATTCGGGAATTTTTGATTAGAAAATTAGTGCGGGCCCTAAACTGCAAAATACCCGAATTTTCTTATCTTTTCCATGTTTAATTCTCTGATGAAGCTTTAGTAAAAGCGAAACATGTTAGATTTATAAACGTTTCGTATTTGTTCCTTATCTTTTCATATATTTTACTATAAGAATGTATTGAATATGTTTTACTATTAGCTTAAAAGCCGTCCTATCCGGCGGCATTTAAGCTATCTCCTGCGGATAGCACTTGATCGGGCCTTTATCACAATAAGCAGGGAGGAGTAGATGGGATAAGCAACAATAAACTATAGGTTAGGTTAGACAAGCTTTTGTGTACCTAGTTAATTTGAGTTGTTCTTTTCCTGTTCCCGGCTGCCTCTTTGGTTATGATCCAAGTTGAGATACCCAACCTCCCCAGTTTGTTTCGGCCCCTTTTTATCTCGACTAGGTCAGCTTTTTATTTCCCATGTCCGTATATTTTTCTCCTTTCCCACTCCCTTAGACAGAGAGCCTCTTGATTTTGTCCAAGGGGCAGAATACAGCGGCCTCTCATTTTTGAGGGTTGGACAGGCCCTACTAACATCAGTTATGTTTAGTTTACTTTTTGTTTATATTTAGTTTGTTTTGGGGTTCATTCCCCCCTCCCCTCTCATTCTATTCATCCATACATTTTTAAGTATATATTTTATAATCATTTAATTTTTATGACATGGGGCGTGTTTTGTAGGTTCCCAAGAGAGAGTGAGGTATTATGGTGTATGGAGGATTGAACGGTGACGGACGAGTTCTAATAGTGAATGTGGAAATTGTAATGTATGCATGGGTCGTGAATCAGATTAGCTAGGTATAATATAGTTAGTGATGACCAGCCTTAACCCCTCCCCATTTTGACCCTGTGTCGCAATTGTATTTTAAATATAATAAATAATAATAAACTACAGTGGAACTCAAAATTGATCGCTGCATTCATATTTAAGTTTACTTTTTAAAACTTCAACGATAATTCTTCAGCCGACACTTAATTTAAAGACGATTTAATGTACGTAGGTCCTTACTTTCCGTACAAACAATTATTTTTATTTCATGGGCGACTTTAGCTGGATTTCGCAGATAATTTCGATTATTCCCAAATTTATTTCCAAGTTATCAAAAAAAAAAAAAAAAAAGAAAAGATCGTCGCAAAAAATCACGCAAGAAATCGACGAAAATAATGAAGATCCGGCTTGGAATGTTTTTAATTTGCTCACGGAGTCGTTCTGATTCTAAAATGGTATGATATGTTTGGCTACGGCCTCTAGGAGCAAAGTTGACAACACAGACAATTTTATTTTGAAACATTGTATTCTGAGAACAGTATTTTTTTTTCACTTGAACATGAGCTATTGAAAGTTAATGAGTTGTATCCCTTTAATTGTTTTATCAGTGGAAGCCAAGATGGCGAAATCCGAAAACAATCGCTGTAATGAAAACTTGGGAATTTATAATTTTAGGATTGCGGGTTAATATCCTGCCCAGAATGTTTTTAATTTGCTCACGGAGTCGGCCTGATTCCAAATTGGTATGGGCTACGGAATCTAGGAGTAAAGTTGAAAATGTGTGACATACTTACACGCTGACATTCGCATTTATTATATAGATAAGAATGCATTGAATATATTTACTATCGGAATGCCTTGAAAATCAGGATGAAAGTGATAGTCACTTGTTAGTAATAATCGATAAATTACTGACGGAACGTGACTCGTATATATATACGATCCAGATGAAATGGATTATCATTGTTCAAGAATTAATCCAAAAATTCCTACTCCTGTTCGTTGAGAACGTGGATCGTTCCGCGTGGTCAAGCTAAGATTGAAAAGAGAAAAGAAGAGACGAACATGCTGACTTTTTTTTTGTATCGTCTTTGGCTGAGGAGGAAGTGACGTAAGTCATTAACGATTGGTCAGCAGTGGCAGTTATTTAATGA
>OZ010612.1:51611102-51616102 GCA_963932145.1 Acanthosepion lycidas
TCCTCAGTAATTTTATCATTTTAAAACTTAATAGTGATTAAATTTATATTTTAAAATGAGTAATTTTTAATTTTAAATTTTATCGTATAATTTAATACTTATTAGTTAGAATAAATTCTATTTTAGTCTAACCCCAACATTAAGGCATTAAATAGTTATAAGCTTAGTTCGTTGTGAAGATTTTAGAATTCTTGTATACTTGTATTTTGATTGGTCATTCCAGCTTATGTAACAGCGTTTCTCCTTGCGAGGGTTGGTTAATTGATTTGAACCTTTTAAAACCCTTTCTTCTACATTCAACATCATCACTTGATAAGACACCAGAGGTGTTGAAACAAAATAGCTATTTTTGCAGTGATTTTATAACATATTTATGTTACAATTTTCGAATAAATAATTAAAAATGTATAAGTATATATCATTGTTGATATGTATGTAAAAGTGTGTGTATGCCTGAGAGTTTTGAGTGTTCATATCTAACAATCGATCTATTGGTTTATCGATCACTCTGTCTGACAGTTACCCGGTCAGCGAGTGTCCTTCTGGACGAATTCATCTTCGTTGATAAAAATTTGTTTTATTAATCGTCGGGAACATATGTCTGATACGATGTCTGCCCAGAAAATCTATTTTTTAAAATCGTTTCTCCCCGAGCGAGGATTAGATAATACTGAGACGCAAGGGTTTACTGAGATTGAAAAAAAAGATACGAAAGCAATTTTTTTTCTATAACAATTTTCACCCGAACCAAGGCATGAGAGCCACTCAAGGTAGAGGGTTACAGAGTAAGCGGGACAGTTTATGGAGATATGTATTCCTTTTTTTTTTTTTTACTTTAGCGTACTATGCCTACGTATTCGACTCTAGAATAAACCGTTTTGACTAGTGTAAACCAGAACTATGTCTAACTATTCGAATCTAATATAAACCGAACATACGTCTATCCATTTGACTCTAGTGTTGACCGGATTTAATGAGACCTTTCGACTCTTGTATATTAGGTTGTCCCAAAAGTTCGTAAACACTTGCGAAAAATTGAATTTTTATGCAATTTTTAATTGTTTTTTTTACTTTATTGTTAAGTTTGATAATTTTGAAAAAAAATTATTTCATTAAAATTTTTATTTAATTGTTTTGTTGCGTTTATATTGTTATAGTGATCTTCATCTTTGTATTCCAGATGTCAATTGATAAAATTGAGCTGCGAGTTTTGATTCGTTACTACTGGAAGCGAGATCTTTCAACCAGAAAAGCTGCTGGAGAGATTTGTGCTGCCGGAGGTGAAGGAACAATTGCATATGCGGCGATCTCAAAGTGGTATAAGCGTTTCGATTCTGACGACATGAGTCTTGAAGATAAGCCTCGTTCGGGACGGCCGTTAAAGTTAGACGATGGAGACTTGCAAACCGGGTTGGACATTGCGCCTTCATCGAGCACTCGAGAATTGGCTGATGAGCTTGGAGTTGGCAAATCGACAATTCACCGACACTTGAAGCAACTTGATTTTGTTCACAAAAAGCCGCGCCAAGATCCGCACGAACTCACCGAAATACAAGCCAACAGACGAGTTGAAATTTGCCGTCAATTGCTCAGCAATCCATTGGACGAGCGTTTTTGGAAGCGCATTGTGACATCGGACGAGAAATGGGTCTATCTGGTCCAGCACAATCGAGACAAGTGATGGGTTCAGAAAGGGCAAGAGACACCGTCGGTTCCAAAACAAGATCGATTCGGCAAGAAAGTCATGTTGTGCGTTTGGTGGAACTTTGAAGGAATCGTGCATTTTGAGTTGGTTCCGAATGGTCGTGCCATCAGTGCCGAACTTTACTGTCAGCAACTGGAGCGTTTCTACGAAAAGTTGAAGCAAAAGTACCCGGCTCTGATCAACCGAAAGCGCGCTTTGATGCAGCAAGACAATGCCAAGCCACTCACCGCCATGAAGACCAAAGACAAGTTTGAAGAGCTGGACGGCGTTGAGGTTCTGCCACATCCAGCCTACAGTCCTGACTGTGCTCCATCAGATTACGGCCTTTTCCGCTCAAGGCAACACTTTCTGAAGGGTCGCCGATTCGACTCGTTTGATGAAGTCGAGGAAGCGTGTCAAGAATTCTTTGATTCGAAGCCGGCTGAATGGTACTTTCACCAGATCCGAAAGCTTGCAGATCGATGGCAGAAAGTCTTGGAAAATGATGGTCTTTATTTTGAGGAACAATTTTTGTTGTTTTTGTTATTACTTGGCGAGTAAAATTTCAATTTTTTGCAAGTTTTTACGAACTTTTGGGACAATCTAATATATATATATATATATAAATATATATATAATTTCTTTCACTAGAGTGTAAAACGCACCTTTGTCTATCGTTTTGAGTGTAAATGGGACATATGCTTGTCTTTTTGACTCTAGAGTAAAGCGGACATATGTCTACTTTTTTAAATCTAGTAGAAACCGGACATATCTATATCTAACTTATCGACGCTAGTGTAAACAGGATATATATCTATCTTTTTGACGCTAGTTTAAACATGATATATATGTATCTTTTCAACACTAGTGTAAAGAGGATATATATCTATCTATCTTTTCGACTCTAGTGTAAACAGGATCTCTATATATCTTTTGGTCTCTAGTTTAAACAGGATATATATCTATATTTTCAACACTAGTGTAAACAGGATCTCTATATATTTTTTCGACGCTAGTGTAAACAGGATATATATCTATCTTTTCGACGCTTGTGTAAACAGGATATATATCTATCTTTTCGCATCTAGTGTAAAAAGGGTATATATCTATCTTTTTCACTAGTGTGTAAACTGGACCTGTGTCTATCTTTTTGAGTCTTGTGCAAACCAGACCTATGTCTACCTTTTTGACTCTGATGTAAACAGGATATATGACTACTTTTTTTTTTACTCTAGTGTAAACCGGACTAATCTCTAACATTTTGACTCAAGTATACACCGGATATATGTCTATCTTTTCGACTCTAGTGAAAACCGGACATATGTCTACCTTTTTGAGTTTAGTTTAAAATGGGCGTATGTTTATCATTTTGGCTCTAGTCTTAACTGGATCTATGTCTATCTTTTCGCTAGTGTAACCTGGGTATATGCCTATTTTTTCGACTCTATTGTAAACCGGATCTCTGTCTACTTTTTTGGGAATCTAGTATAAATTGGTCATAAGTCTACATTTCTGGCCATAATGAATGAATTGGCAATATTTTGAATGTGCGATAATTGTGAGCGAATCTATGTGGGGTACTCTGAATAAGATTTAGTCGCAATTGCCCTAGGTACGACATTATTTTGGTTAATATTAAATGATTGGTTCCATTCTGGACAGCCTGCATCTAGTTTGGCTTTAGCGCAAACGACGGAATGGTCTCCTTTCTTCTCGCTATGAAGCCAAACAAATAATATTTTGCTTCCCGTTCTATTTTTCGAGATGAGATTGAATAATGGCTGAACACGAAATGAGTATTTCCTTTGTTTAGAAGCGGGATTTTTGATATACTCGGGCGCCCGAAGTACACCTGGAGTGAATTAATGAAATCTACGAATGCGCATGTCTCGTCAGGAGGATATTGTTTTCCCTTACCTTAGTTTTCCACGCCTGGATAAGCGTAGAGTAAGTCTAAATTCGGGCTGAAAATCCCTTCGATTACGGATACAACCAAATAGGATCGAATGTGATTATCGAGGCATCGATCTCAGATTGATCAAAAAGGCTGTCTCAGTCCTGATTGGTAAATTCGTCTTTTTCGTTTATCAAACGAAAATCGATGAATTAGCAAATCGATGAAGGGACTATTCGAGATAAAAACATGAAATACATTCCAAGTTTAATTTATAGATATACCGACAAAAATAGAGAGACGTATATGACAGATGATTAAGAAAGACAGGAACAGATAGATAGATAGATAGATAGATATGAACAAACATACATAGGCAAAAAAAAACAGACATTAATACGCATAGATAGACATACATGAACAGACATAGATAGATATGAATAGGCTGAGATAGATAGATAGATAGATAGATAGATAGATGTGAAAAGAGAGCGAGATAGATAGATAGATGTGAAAAGAGAGCGAGATAGATAGATAGATAGATGTGAAAAGAGAGCGAGATAGATAGATAGATAGATATGAAAAAAAGATAGATAGATAGATAGATAGATAGATAGATAGATAGATAGATTGAAATAGTATGACAGATAGAGAAAGTGAGATAGAGAGATTAAGAAACTGAAACAGCTATAGAGACTGCCAGACAGAAAAAAAAAACAGATAGATAGATAGATAGATAGATAGATAGATAGATAGATAGATATGAACAGACTGGGATAGATACGAACAGACTTAGATATATAGATAGATAGGAACAGAATGAGATAGATAGATAGATAGATAGATAGATAGATAGATAGATAGATAGATAGATAGATAGATAGATAGATAGATATGAACAGACTGGGATAGATACGAACAGACTTAGATATATAGATAGGAACAGAATGAGATAGATAGATAGATAGATCGATAGATATGAACAGACTGACATAGATATGAACAAAATAAGATAGGTATGGAGGTATAATAAAACAGACAGATACATACATGCATGCATCGTTAAATATGATGAAACGGAAATAAATACGTGAATATATATATATATATATATATATATATATATATATATATATATATATATATATATATATATATATATTGGTATGGTCATGATAAAAATATATATACACGCATATATACTTGCATGTACGTATAAATATATTTCTTCATCAGGTGTTATAAATACAGTGCTGAATGTTTTGTGACAGAGCTGTAAGTATATATTAGTGAATATACATAATATTCAACATTGATAGCACGATTCTGAGTTTCATTCAGTCTTGCAGAAATACGCCCCACATTTGAAAGGTTGTCAAAAAGTCCAAGATAACGGCTACTTAAAAATTATTTCAGCAATGC
>OZ010612.1:51621102-51663602 GCA_963932145.1 Acanthosepion lycidas
ATCCAAAGAAAATTTTTTATTCAGTATTATAGCAGGTACGTGTTGTTTAATTCTAACGTCCAATCGCTGTGTCGTTCTACCTATGTAATCGCATCCACAATTACATTTGAAATGGTAAATAACAGAGTTAATATGGTGGGGGGTAGAACGTCTTTACACATAGATGAAAGTACGGACTTAGTTTGAAAGACAACACGAACATTGGCTGCAAAATAACACTGACGTGAACTCCATGAAATACGCTTGGCGAAGGATTCACTAATGCTACCCAACCACGGCAAACGAAGATAGACCGAACATTTACCCACCGAAGCAGGTTTGATTTTGTTGAACCTAGCAGTTTCATCTCGAATAACTGAGTGAACAATGTTCAACGGATAACCATTGTTCACAAAAACCTCAGTTAAACAATTGATTTCATGTTTCAAAGTGTCATCGGAACAAATCATTAGGGCATTATGTGTCAGGGTCCTAATCAAATTAATCTTTTGTCGTTTAGGACAAAAGGAGTCCCATCGAGTATATAATCCAGTAAATGTAGACTTCCTGTAAACTGATGTGATAAACGAGGAAGAAGTTCTTTGAACAAGAACATCTAAGAAGGGCAATGAACCATTGAACTCCTTATCTACTGTGAATTTAAGGGCAGGATGAACACTGTTGAGTAGGGAAAAAAGTTGATCCACTTCCGATTCGTGGCTGAACACACAAAAAGTGTCGTCCACATACCGAAAGTAAACATTGGGTCGGGCAGAACTTAACATAAGGCTTTCCTCATAAAAACCCACGTTTATACGTTCTTTTTTTTAGAGATACAAAATATTTAAATAAATGATCTGCTTATAATAAACATTAAATATTTGTACCTATAAAAAAAGAACGTTAAAACATAAAAAACTGTTTTAAAAATGATTGTCGGACTTTGTCCATTTCATAATGTATGACGTCATTTGTTTACATTTGAATACGCATTGAGCAGATATGAATGAATGAGAGTAAATCATGAAAAATTGTGTTTAAAAACAGTAAAATCGACCTTGCTAACCGAATACTCCTCTGTTGCCAAATCGGTTACGGCACGTCAGGCTATAGGACGGTTCCCTATAGGACACAGGTTCGATGCCTGTCTGAGGACGCGTATTTTCTATGAGAATTTCTCGCACATTCAGGACGGTAAATGTTGTTAATACTGTTTATTTTAAAATAGAGCATTTACTTAAATATTTGTATCTATAAAATGAACGCAGAAACATAAAAAAATGTCTTAATATATATATATATATATGTGTGTGTGTGTACGCGGGCTTGCACGCGCGTGTGTGTATGTGAAGATACAAGCGTACAGATGAGTTGAACAGGTTTTACTAGATATAAATAGGTCGTTTTAGACGAAGGAGCCCTAAATATTTTTTGAGTGAAATCGTATATAATTTATGGATTTCGTCGGTGAGTGTAAATCTATTTTCAGTCGACATATGTCATTTTTTAATGACAATAAAAATTTCTACATTTTCCATATATATATATATATATATATATATATATATATATGATTATTGACCTGACGTATTTCTTAAGTCGATATCTAAACGTCGATGTTAGAGAGCAGCATGCTAATCGTAGATCGACCTGAATGTATTCCGCAGAACCGTATAGATTTAAACAAAACTCTACGTAGTCTAAAAGAGAATCATTATCTATTTTCCACCCCATGAAGATTTTCTTTATCAGATTCGCACCAGAGAGATACGCTATGGGCATTAAACTTTTTGTTAATGGCTTTCGAGTTGGGATGAAAAGATGACAATTCACAAAGCTTTCCACAGTTTAATTAGAAAAAATTTAGTCAATGTCTTTTTTGTAGTCCCGACATCACTTATGTCATCAGTCAATTATGTTAGGCGATCATGTATCTTTCGATACATGACTGACGAGGCAGATTTTTTCCCACATTAGGTTGCCATTTCTTTCTGCGATAGACCAGTTGCTATCCAAGGCTATAGAAAATGTTGTGTCCTGCTATTTACCCATAACTGGAGTTGGGAGAGAAAAAGAGGTTCCATACCTTTCCCAATGGTCAGTCAGTGATGTGCCATGCGTGATACACGCTTGGGTGATCATGTATCTTTTGATACATGACTGACAAGGCAGATTTTTCCCCCAGTAGCTTGGCATTTCTTTCTGTGATAGACCAGTTGCCATCGAAGGCAATAAAAGCCAGTCTGTCCTGCTATATACCGGTGGGGAGAAAAGAAGAGGATCCATACCCTTCCCAGAGGTCAGTCAGTTATGTGTCGCGCGTGATACACACTTAAGCGATCATGTATCTTTCGATACATGACTGACGAGGCAGATTTTTCCCGGGCTGCAGGTTACTATTTCTTTCTGCGGTAGACCAGTTGCCATCCAAGGCTATAGAACCCGTTCTCTCCTGCTTTTTACCCATAGTTGGGTGGGAGGAAAAGAAGAGGTTTCATACCATTCCCAAGGGTCAGTCAGTTATGTGCCATGCGTGATAAACGCTTAGGCGATAGATGTATCTTTCGATATATGACTGAAGAGGCAGATTTTTCCCCGGCTGTAGGTTACTATTTTTTCTGCGGTAGACCAATTGCCATCCAGGGCTATAGAACCCGGTCTGTCCTGGTATTTATCCATAGCTGGGTGGGGAAAAAAAGAAGAGGATTCATACCTTTCCCAAGGGTATTACGACGTAAGTGGATGTAATAGATTCGACTTATGCCATACAATTTGAATTTGAAATATAGCTTCTTTTTTTTTCGTTTTTTGAGAGTTTTATGTAATTCTTGTTGATGGGCTTTTCGGAGTTGTTTGTCGGCCATTACGTGGTAGAGAATAGGGGAAAGGTTTTAGACATTTTGGTTGATGCCTATTGAAATAAAGATATTGTTGGGTGTCTGTAGGTTCGTGTAGATATCTGTTATAATGTGGTTCCTTCCATTTCCCATGAGTATATCTAAGAATGGCACTTCATTAAAATTATATTCTTGGGTGAATTTGATCTTCGGCAGTAAAATTTGCAATAGAATGTGGAATTGGTTAATATCATCCCATGACGATTTCCAGAAGATGAAGCAATCATCGAAGTATCGCTTCCCAAATTAAGTGAAGTGGGTTTTGAAACTTTCTTCATATATTTGGTCTATCTTTTCATAGAGTTTTTTTTTTCTCTAGGTAAGGTAAGGTTACAGCGGCATTTGTTGGTACCTAGAGAGAAAAAATATATAATTATACTGTTTAATAAATAAACGGAGCGTCTACATAAATACGCGTATCCACTAAAAATAAAGCATAAGTAATAAAAATACATGTGTATACAAATAGATATATCTAGACTTATACGAATATTTTATTTTCCACTTTTAACTGAATATACGTATAATTTTAGCAAGTATTAGGTTGGTGCAAAAATAATGTCGTTTTCTAACATATGTTACTATGTGAGAAAACGACATTATTTTTGCACCAACCTAATATCTAGAATTATAGAATTTTTTTATTTTACAGTTTAACTGAATATATGTACTTTTTATGTATGTCTATGACCTTCTCTCTATATCTATCTATCTATCTATCTATCTATCTATCTATCTCTATATATATATATATATATATATATATATGGAGAAATATACTCATAAGGTGTGCTATATTTATGGGATAAAGTGCTCAATATCAGAGATAGAGGATGTGTGTGTGTGTGTGTGTGTGTGTGTGTGAAAATATATAGAAAATAGGAAAGAACTGGTTAGGTAAATAATCCAAAGTTCTTTACAATTTTTGTTATTATTTTTAAAAAATAGTGCTCAATACAGAAGTAGAGCATAAATATAATTATTTATTTAAAAATATGATTATAACACGCTACATAAGAGGTCTCATGTTTCAAAACAAGAGCTGAAAACTTCAATATAATTATTTGAATTAACTTGAGTTAAAGTAGGCTCTGTTCCATCTTCAAGCTTTCTGAAATTTACGAGTTTTAATAGTATATTCAGAATTGAAATCAAAACTTTCATGGTAACATCAAGGGCGGATTGTTTAGGATAGGCAGGAGTGGGGTGTTAATAATTTGTATCAGTATAGAGTTACTTTCATAGATGCCGGGTCAGGGTAAGGTGGGGGTGGCTAAATTGACGACGGAGGAAGTTTTCGCATAGTCTGGCTTGAGCGTCTATGGAGATTTATGTTTATATATATATATATATATATATATATATATGTGAGTGTGTAATTTTCCATGACGATAGAATCACTGTAAAGCTCGATGTCCAGAGCAGTGTAAGAATATAATATAAAAAGTTTCAAACACTAATATTCCATGGTTATAATTTATTACATTGGAATCTTAAACAAAATTACAAATCATCAGAACTACAAATTCAAAAAGTACTCGGAAAACATAATTCCGGGTATAAAAAATCCATATATTCATTTAATATATATATATATATATATATATATATATATATATATATATATATATATATATATATATATATATATATATATATCTGTAGGTGTGTGTTTGTCTATCTAGCTTTCATTGTGTCTGTATAGCCTAATTTTAAACCTCTCTTTTAAAGTAGTCCCAGTGGGCATATACGCCGCGATATCATAAATCGTACTGCTTACAATCTCTAAAAATCATAAAGGAAGAAGACATTCAATTTTGACCGTTCTTTGCAAATCCACAAAATAGATGGTCTTAGGTTGGTGCAAAAATAACGACGGTTTTTGACGTTAAAAAATACGTAAAAAACCGTCATTATTTTTGCACCAAACTAATAATAACGTAATATTCGAAAGAGAGATACTGTTTGTTCGATTTGATTTGTTTTTTATTTTTCATATGTTAATTGCTGAGATTTGACCTTTTCTGTCCTTGGATGGTGTGTGTGAAAGGACAATCGGAAAACTGTACTCAGTCTCGGAGTCCCTGGCGGACGGTTTTGGCCGAAAACCTAAGAGGTCTTAATTCGATTTAGGAGAAAAACACAGATAATCAATTGATGAACTGCCGTCAGTTTTGGCAGCGTCGCAAATCGTTGAAGTAGCACATTAGTGGGAGTTCCCCCTTTTCGAAGGCGCCGTGCCAGTTTCAAAACCAGGTTGTTCATACAGTTAGCGTTACTGTAATAATGAGAAGAACTCAACGTAAGTTGCTGTTATATTATTATTATTATTATTATTATTATTATTATTATTAGTAGTAGTAGTAGTAGTAGTAGTAGCAGTAGTAGTAGTAATAATTCCATTATTGAAAATCCTACCGGGATTTAGCATTAGCAGTCACAGTCTTAGCAACATAAGACACGCAGAGGACAAAGTACTGACAGCAGACACGGAAGAGAAATTGAAAAAAAAAATCTTTTACAGAAGATAGCGACGGAGAGTGTGAAGAAGGGGCTGACCCTAAACTACAAGAAGACAGAATGCATGGTCATCAATAAAAGGATGAGCCCGAAATGCGATTTGCAGGTCAGAGACACTAGAATCAAGGAGACGCGAGAGTTTAAATATCTGGGAAAAATTGTAAATGCGACACTGAGATCCGTAGACGCATTGGGATGGCCAACGAAGCATTTCCAAAAGCTGGGCAGAGTATTGCGGGACAGGAGGATTTCTTTGGTAACAAAGAAAAGAATACTGAGCTGTTATGTGACATCTGTCCTTCTTTACAGCAGCGAATGTGTTATGGTCCGGTTCCTTGTACCACGGTGATAGTCCAAGCTAGAAACAATAAAGAAGAACTTGAACACGTATATAGAATAAAACATATATTACAAAAAGGAATATATACAGCGAAGTAGAAAGTGTTAGTACGAACAATCAGGTTTAGTAGTAATTGTTGGAACGCGACTCTGTTTCGGACTGCCTCTGACTCGACTGACTGACTCCTGACGGACTTCACTCTAAACTTCAGACTGAACGGTATTTAGTCACCCCCCACGAGGGCATCATGTGGCATAAGGCCGGTTTATGGTGGGATCTCCGAGCCTGTGGGCTCGGCCAAAAATATGCCCTTTGAACCCGTATAAACGGTTTCAAGGTCGGTTTACCTCCCCGAAAGAGACTCCGCCCTTCGGCGTAGCCTCGTTCGGGTTCCTCGCCGCCCGAAGGGAGAGACTTCAACCGATCAGCCGGTCGCCCGACTTCGGACTGAACGGTATTTAGTCAACCCCTCCCCCCACAAGGGCATCAGGTGGCACAAAGGCCGGTTTAACGTGGGATCTCTGAGACCGTGGGCTCGGGCAAAAATATGCTCTTTGAACCCGTATAAACGGGTTCAGGGTCGGTCTACCTCCCCGAAAGAGACTCGGGTTCCTCCCCGCCCGTAGGCAGAGAGTTCAACCGATCAGCCGATCAGCCGGTCGCCCGACTTCGGCCTGAACTCTCTGCTTCCTCTTGAGGCGCAGTATTTATTACGTATGGAATAGTCCATTATGTTATCATAACAGAATGTTGGACGATTTCCTCAAAGATAAAGAAGAGACTCAAGGTGACGGAGATGTGGTTCTACAGAAGGATGCTAAGAATATCATGGACCAAGCGTTTGAGCAACGATGAGATCTTAGAGAAAATGCAAACTAGGAGAAAACTTATACTTAACATCATGAAGAGACAGGTGAAGTTCTTGGGAGATAATGAGGAAGGTGGGCCTGGAGATTCTGATACTCACGGGTCGAATAGAGGGAAAGAGAGACAAGGGAAAACAAGGCATGACATCCCTAGCGGTTTTAAGCAAATGGAAGATAGAATTTGGTCTGGAGTAGCCGCTAAAGGGAAAGAAACTTTTTGATAGCTTTAAGGGATAGATGGAGGTGGAGAGCCATGATCGCCTGCGTCATGAAATGACACGGCACATAGAAAGACAGAAGTCATCAACTGGTGCCGAGATTTTGTAGAAATTGCGAAAATATTACACGACAGCTACAGACATTTTACTCAATAATATCCCTCGTTTTAAAGAGATTTTTTCCCCGCCTATTGTTTCTTTGAAACGATATATATAAAAAAATATCAGAGAAATTTTAACAAAACAACATTGGAATTTCGGATCGTTGTACACCCGAAAATAATTACAGAAGAGGAAAACCCTGTGCGTTGCATTACATGGTATTTATCAATCCACCCACGGGGATCGAATGTGGCACAAGGCCTTTTTAATGTGGGTACCTCCGAGCCCGTAGGCCCAGCCAAAAATAAATAGCCATCTAAACCCGCCGAGGCGGGCCAGTTCCGTCAACCTCCCCCAACGAAACCCTACCCTTCGGCGGAGCTTCGTCCGGGTTCCTCTCTGCAAGCAGAGAGTTCGACAGACACCCGACCCGGCAGCTCACAAAGCGCAGATAATACACTTTGATCCTAGCCACCGGGCCGAGGGGGTATTCTTTTTATAGATGGTATTTATCAATCCACCCACTGGGATCGAATGTGGCACAAGGCCTTTTTAATGTGGGTATCTCTGAGCCCGTAGGCCCAGCCCAAAATAAGTAACCATCCAAACCCGCCGAGGCGGGCCAGTTGCGTCAACCTCCCCCAACGAAACCCTACCCTTCGGCGGAGCTTCGTCCGGGTTCCTCTCTGCAAGCAGAGAGTTCGACAGACACCGGACCCGGCAGCTCACAAAGCGCAGATACTACACTTTGATCCTAGCCACCGGGCCGAGCGGGTATTCTTTTTATAGATACAAATGCGTTGCATTACAACATGAGTCAAGTCAGTTCGAAGAAAAACATCACGAGGTGAGGGGGGGAATTATACTGCTTCCCATTTAATATACGCCACCCAATGTTCTCAAAGACACATGGCACGGTGGATAGATGCAGTAACAGGACCCAAAGAGTGTTAGTTCAATACGTGGTTAACAAAGATGAGGATAATAGTCCGAATAATGTAAATAGTCTAAATAATACCTCATCTCAGAAATATAGACAGATACTGAAAGGCCGGAACGTTGTAATAAATATGGCTACAAAGATGAGGACAATCGTCCGAATAATGTAAATATTGTACATAATACTTCATCTCAGAAATATAGACAGATACTGAAAGGCCGAAACGTTGTAATAAATATGGCGACAAAGATGAGGACAATAGTCCGAATAATGTAAATAGTGTACATAATACCTCATCTCAGAAATATAGACAGATACTGAAAAGCCGAAAGGTTGTAATGAATATGGCGACAAAGATGAGGACAATAGTCCGAATAATGTAAATAGTGTACATAATACCTCATCTCAGAAATATAGACAGATACTGAAAAGCGAAAGGTTGTAATAAATATGGCGACAAAGATGAGGACAATAGTCCGAATAATGTAAATAGTGTACATAATACCTCATCTCAGAAATATAGACAGATACTGAAAGACCGAATCGTTGTAATAAATATGGCGACAAAGATGAGGACAATAGTCCGAATAATGTAAATAGTGTACATAATACCTCATCTCAGAAATATAGACAGATACTGAAAAGCCGAAAGGTTGTAATGAATATGGCGACAAAGATGAGGACAATAGTCCGAATAATGTAAATAGTGTACATAATACCTCATCTCAGAAATATAGACAGATACTGAAAAGCCGAAAGGTTGTAATGAATATGGCGACAAAGATGAGGACAATAGTCCGAATAATGTAAATAGTGTACATAAACCTCATCTCAGAAATATAGACAGATACTGAAAAGTGAAAGGTTGTAATAAATATGGCGACAAAGATGAGGACAATAGTCCGAATAATGTAAATAGTGTACATAATACCTCATCTCAGAAATATAGACAGATATTGAAAGACCGAATCGTTGTAATAAATATGGCGACAAAGATGAGCACAATAGTCCGAATAATGTAAATAGTGTACATAATACCTCATCTCAGAAATATAGACAGATACTGAAAGGCCTAAACGTTGTAATAAATATGGCGACAAAGATGAGCATGATAGTCCGAATAATGTAAATAGTGACCAGTTCATGTATTAAAGAAAAACATTATGATTTCTTTAATATACGCCGCCCATTGTACCAAACATGTTTTGATTTATGTGGGTTTCACAACGAAAAAAATAAATGAATGATTTAATGAGCACATGGTATGATGTTAGACCCAACAATATGACATCAACGCAGCTTGTAGAACATTTTATGTCAAACGACAAGCATTTTAAGGTACACATTCTTAACAATTTATTTCGACCCTTAAAAAGGCAAGAGGATAGATACGTATGCAAATTACTAACTTCCCGGGCCGGGGGAATGAACAGAATGATTATAAGATTTAAACTAATCTCTTTGACTAATTCCTCTTAGTCACTAATCAACTAACAGAAAATTCCAAGATGAAGAAGATCAGCATGATATTAAGCTCGTTTTAGCTTCATGCCTTCACGCTGGCGGCTTTTCATTCGTTTTGACGCATCTATTACCAGTACAGCCATTTTTTATTTCAAGACAAGCAATTATACAAAGGCTTCTAAGAGTTGATATGCCATTAAACAAATGAACCAGAAAAGAAAGGTACCGATGACTACTACTACTACTACTATTACTACTACTACTACTACTACTGCTGCTGCTGCTACTATTCAGTGACCACAGGTATAATGTGAAATCGAAGGAGCTTGCAGAATATTTTCTTACAAATGATTGTAATTTTGACCAGCATCTTAAGGTGCATATTCTGAAAAAAACATTCAGAATCTTTCGACCCTTAAAACGTATGAGGATAGTTACGTATGCAAATTACTAACTTCCCAGGCTGAGGGATTGAACAGAATGATATGAGAATTCCATGAGATTTATACTAAGCTGTCTGAATACTTCCTCTTAGTAACTAATCAACTAACGGACAATTCCAAGCTGAACAAGATCACCATGATATTAAGCGCGTTTTAGTTCCATGCCTTCACGCTGGCGGCGTTTCATTCGTTTTTACGCGTCGATTACCAGTACAGCCATTTTTTATTTTAAGACAAGCAATTGTACAAAGGCTTCTAAATTGTTGTAGAGTTATATATTTTTATACTTGAAATTAAAAAAAGAAAATAACTTAAAGACAAACATTCTGTTGAAATACTGTTTCACCTCGTCAAACATTTGTTTTTTCTTTTCTTAAATCGCGCTTTTCTGTTGAAAGAGTTACGTCAATCATTTTGTTTGTTATTACTATTAAGTTAGTGCAAAAATAATGACGTAATAATGTCGTTTTTTGACGTATTTTTTAACGTCAAAAAACGACATTATTACGTCATTATTTTTGCACCAACCCAATACTACTAGTAGTAGTAGTAATAATCTAGCGTTATAAATAATGTTTGGCGCGTACATGAAAGATGTATTGGAGTAAGAGTCTTTAAAAATAAGAGTCTTTAATCTTTCGATCCTTAATACGTATAAGGATAGTTACGTATGCTAATTACTAACTTCCCAGGCCGCGGGAATGAACAGAATGATATGAGAATTCCATGAGATTTATACTAAGCTGTTAGATTATTTCCTTTTAGTAACTATTCAACTAACGGGCAATTCCAAGATGAGGAAGATCGCCGTCATATTAAACATGTTTCAGTTACATGTCTTTAAGCTAGCGGCTTTTCGTTCATTTTGACGCGTTCATTACCAAGGATGCGTGTTCTCATTACAAGGCAAGCATCGTTCGTACACAGACTTAATGTTTTTGTATTAGGTTGGTGCAAAAATAATGACGTAATAATGTCGTTTTTTGACGTTACGTCAAAAAACGACATCATTACGTCATTATTTTTGCACCAACCTAATAGATTTATATATTATTATACTAGAAAAACATTTTTAAATATACCTTGAAGAAGAAAAACATTCTGTTGAAATATTATTTAACGTTGTCAAACACTGATTTTTTTCTTAAATCGCGCTTCTCTTAACTGTACTAGTAGTAGTAGAAGTAGTTGAAATAATAATAATAATAATAATAATAATAATAATAATAATAATGAAAGAAAAGCTTCTCACATGGCACGGCATTCAACATACTGAGACTGTTGTTGATCGATTATATGTGCCCAGATCCGAAGGAGGCAGAGGATTAGTTTAACTAGAATAGTCTTACAAAAGCCATAACAATTGGTCTTAGAAACTACAGAAGACAGGATGATGATTTGTGTCAAGGAACATGAATGAAATAAGTAACTTTATTCAGTAATAAAGAAGCCAGCAATTTCAAAAGTGAATTTTAATTGGATGAAGAATTGAAAATAAGCCATAATACGCCAACTGCAGCGGCGGCAAATAACCTAAATAGGAAGGTAAAAGCAAATGCAATGAACCAAATGCCGAAACGATATCAAGATTTTAAAAAAAACCCCAAAAACAGTATAAATACAAAGATCTTGAAAGTGAATTCTCACTAACGTGACACATCAATAATTTCAGTTGTAGTTGGAGCCGTCGGTTTGATCGGAAATGATTCCGATAGGCTTATTGAAGGGATTCCTTGTAGCCCATGACTTAAGGAAATGCAAAAAGATCTTCTCACAAGTACAGCACACACACCTTACGAAGGGCTTTATCAATGTAAAATGTCTGTGATTTTAAGTTATTTTTTTTTTTTACAAAAATGATCAGTGGAAAATGACATGATGCCATTTTTGACCTTAGGTCTCTGGTTGGGACCCGGAAGGAAATGTGTGTACAACTAAAATCAAAGGAAATAATAATAATAATAATAATAATAATAATAATAATAATAATCTCTGAACTTAGGTTTCAGGTTTGGACTCGGAAGATAATGTTTAAATCAAAGGAAATAATAATAATAATCTGCATGGCACTTTACTCCCATTGGCCCATTCGCTTGCTTAAACTCAACGTTGATTCTGATTCCGCAGAACTGGATTAGGTGTGAAAAAGTATTTGTTGTTAACATTATTTTTAAATTCGGTTTTTCCAGTTACGAGACCTTTTTTAAAGCTGATCGTTTTGTGTTCATTTTATTTAGTTCTTTTTTTCGTAACAGATTCAATGTTTAGTATAGAGCTTAGAAAAAATTCCCAGTGTGAGATAAGCAAGAAGTAAGGCATGTAGCAACGTCAGCACGGCAAAGGGCACTCCTTTAAAGGCAAGGAAGGACAAGAATATTTTAAGTCAAGTGATAGCAATTGCTGTATGAGTCGTACGATTTTTGAATCAAGCACGGGCAACGCCGGGCCATGCTGCTAGTTGCTTACTAAATTTTCCCATCGCCTATGCTATATTCTGGTCTTATTTCTTTTTTTTTTAATGAATTTTGAAGGTTGAATCATTTGCTAAGTCTACAGTTAGGAATGTTGGTTCATTGTGTCGAGCTAGATAATTTTTCTTGCTATTATGTATCTTATATATTTGAAAAAAAAAACCCCCAGAAAACAACCATTCAGCCTTTCTTTGAATATTGCGACCCCATCTAGTCTGGTGCTCCTGATACATATCTAGAGATTATTGAAAAAAAAAAAAATCTAAAGAAGAATCTGCAATGTTATCGGTCCTGACCTGGCATCTCGGCTTCAGTCCATTTTCTACAGCCGTAACGTAAATTCCATATGCGTTTTCTATAAATGATTTCCTGATAATTCTTCGGATGAACTTTCCTCTATGTGATTGTGTGTGGTTTTATTACTAATCTTATTTTCTTTAGTTTCTTGTAAATAGCTTTTTGTATTCATATTGTAAATATTCATTGGGGTTAATTTTTAGAATTGTTATTTTATTCCCCCCCCCCCCAAACAACGAATTGTATATATGGGGACTAGTTAGTATTTTCATAGAGACAAAGAGGCATTATGGTGGCTGTAGTAAGAAAGGTACGTATGAATGTGTTGTTTTGGTGTAAGGAATATTGTTTCGTACGATTGGGTCAGTGTTTGCGGCTAGCTAAGTTATAGTTAAGACAGAAGAAGACCGTCCTTTCCCCAATCCCCTTTTCGGCCTTGTGCCACATTTCTGTAGTTAACAGAATAAATATCACTTTCCTCTTTGGTACCTAGACATTATTCATTTCACCGCAGATTGGCGGCAAGGTCTTATCATTTTACACTTGATATAGCTAGACACAACCGTAAGTTCTGTGCCAACAGTTTCTTCTATCGCATTCTCGTATAAGGAGCTCTCTTCTGGCTTCTTGATTCCCAGTCATTTTGACCCTCAAAAATTTCAATGTAATATCAATCGTTATCTTCTGTGTTCTTAATTCTTGTTCTTTTAATGACTTCTCTCCTTAATACTATGTTTTATCATATTCTTGAACCCTCAGCAACCCCTTGCGTCTTAGTAGCTTTATTGCCTTGCTTGGGGTGGAATAAAAAAAAATGTTAGTCACTCACACACAACATCGACATATATACATTACACGCAAAGTCACGCGCAGAGTTTGTGACGGACAGACGAGCAGCATATTTTTTATAATATACATCAGGGATAAGCTTAATTAGATTTTATGTCTTAACTCATTTTCTATGAAAACGGTATTTGCCTATTTTTTGGTTCATTTTGTTAGGTTTTGTCATAATTTAAGCGTTTCACGTTTACGATGTCCTCTGCATACCCGTAAGCGAGAATACTTGATCCTTTTTATAAAATTCCAGCAGAGGTGTAGAACCGAACTATAAACGTAAAGAATAATAATTTTTTTTAAAGAAAATTGAAAAAAAATAGCTAAGAAGAAAATTAAATTACAAAAAATAAATAGATTTAATCGATAATAAAATTAATTTAAAAAAACAAAATCCCCCCAGGCCATCAAGAAATAAATAAGCCAATTCTGAAAGAAACTAAAGCAAAAAATCGACATAATTTGACGTCAGCTCTCTCAATTCAAGACTCATAAAATGTCGGTAGAAATCTCAGAGATTTATCGCCAGAACTACCCAATCCACTAGCACGGTTTTCCTCGGCATTAGAACTGTTTTCCCCCTGGCATTGCTCCACACTTCCTCGCCCCAATGTCTTTTCCTCGCCTTCTGACGCTTACTGGCAACCATCCAGCGCGTGTATTGGAAAAATTTCGCCAAAGTAGGGATGGGACGGGAGTGTCGCTTAGTCATGTGTATTCACAATGCTGGGGGTCGTGCAGAAAGGAGAGGAAGCAATGGATTTCGCCCGACGTTTACAGACGATTTCATTGCTCCACTCTCTTCTCATTGCGCCAATCGCTGGTCGTCCTACGGTTTAAGGCCAGTTTTTGGATACACCACAATTTATCGGTTAAAGAGTGGACTCGGCCCGATTTGCTTGTTGCTATGCCATTAGAGTTTATATAATTATTTACAAAGCTGTCCGTTTTTCGTTCTCTTCCTGGAGCCATGGGAGAGAAAATGAAACTGTGTACAGGCATGCTTTATTTAATGTTTTGGTTTAGTCTGGCGTGAGGCCAGTATATTAGAGCACTCAGAAGCGTGCAACACATGCTTTTTAAGAGGAGACTGCTAACAATTAACTTGAAGTAAGCAAACACTGGTAGATATTTGCTAAGTTAAAATGTCAGGCACAAGATTAGAAAAAAGTACGTCTATCTATCTATCTATCTATCTATCTATCTATCTATCTATCTATCTATCTTAGTCTGTCCATATCTATCTATCTATCTATCTATCTATCTCAGTCTTTTTATATATTTTATATATATATATATATATATATATATATATATATATATATATAGAGAGAGAGAGAGAGAGAGAGAGAGAGAGAGATAGATAGATAGATAGATAAATATTTATATATCTAACCCTGTGTATTAATATCTATCTATCTATCTATCTATCTATCTATCTATCTCACATTCTGTCTCTATCTCTCTCCCTATATATATATATATATATATATATGGGAGGAGGGAATTCCCCTGAAATACATACATACATACATACATACATACATACATATATATATATATATATATATATATATATATATATATATATATATATATATATATATATTACTTCAAACGTCATCGTATTTGAAATAGAGGCGCTGCTTTTTATTTTTAAATAGCGTCTGTTACGTCTATTGGCCTGTGCATATATATATATATATATATATATATATATATATATATATATATATATATATATATATTCAGTTGTATGGATATTGGGTTTCACGCTTTTGCGATCATCAGATCAAAGTAATATCCATACAACTGAATATGTTAGATTTATCACAGATACTGATCACTTTCCCCTAAGTACCATATATATATATATATATAGTAATGAAAACCTTGATAATGCGTATGGATAATCCCAAGGAGGATGAAATCCAGAGAACTCCGTGTCAAATCAGAGCGACGGTCCATTGGTTATAATTTATTTCCCCAGCAAATTTCTTTTTCCCTGGCTCATAAGACCACACTTCCAAGGGTGAAACAATTGAATATAAATTTACATATATTTTTTATATACATTTGAGGGGTAGTTTTAAGTTATGTGACGTCATATAGAGAGTGGGGTAGAGACCGTCTGACAGACGTGGTCGAAATTAGAGAGGGAAGGGAGAGATAGGAATGATTTTAGATTTAATTTTATTACAATACTTAATAGTGAGGAAGGCAGGGTAAGGAGCAGACATTGACCTTTTTAAGAGGTCATCTCACATGAAACGATATAGAGAAACAAAAAGAGATGTCAAGGTGTAAGAATTAAGATGTGGAATTAGGGTTTTTAGGAAAGAAAGGGGAATAACGATTTGGAAAGGGAAATTAAGAGAATTAATGTATATTGGCATATATATATATATATATATATATATATATATAAAAGTGAACATAGAAGTCAACACTTAGAGGCGACAGTCTGTTTCATGCTATATGCAATCGTCAGACCATGTGTGCTGTTATTTTTCTCGTCTATTTATATATGTACGGGTCAGTGGTGCATTGTGGGCAGTCTATTATGGCGGTTATTTTACCGGAAGTCGTTTGTTTATTTATTTGGGTTAAATTATATTGCTTGTTTTTTATTTTTTGTTTCTTATTTTATTTATTTATTTTTTTAATCGGTGTTTTTATTAACGTAGTAAAAATTTGTTTATATCACTTATTTAATAGTTTTGTTTTGGTCTGAGAATTTAATTAAAGCTATTTGTTCGGTTTTGAGGTTGATTGTTGTAGTTTATTCTAACTATTATTTTGGCGGGAACAGTTTTTAATTTGTGTTTATTTGGGTTGATTATCTTTATTTGTTTTTTCTAACGGTAACTTTATCAGGATTGGTTTGTTTATTTATTTACTTGGATGAATTTAGGTCAATTTATTTTACTTGTATATTTTCTCTTTTCGGTTTTCGATTTTTAAGTAACGTAGTAACGGACGAACAAAATAGCGATAAAAAATAAAAATTAAAAAAAAAAAAAATACTAATATACTAATCCGTATGGGTAGATACAAGGAGAATGATATCCAGAGAGCTCAATGTAAATTCAGAGGAAATAAATTTGAATAAAATCAGACCACTTTCAGGTACCATGTAATAAATTATTTCACCACAACCCGTATTAAGCCTATGTAAATTAACGAAGTGAGGAAGTGAGTGGGAGAGAAGACATGAGTGAGTTAGATGTACCATTTAAATTCTTTATCCTTAAGCTCCCTTGGTGTGGGCCAGACATCGCTTAACTTAACATATGTTATCTCAAGATATAGATGGGTAAAGGGTGAAGAAGAAAACCGACATAACAGGAAAAAGATACAATAAAATAAATCACGAGAGAAGGTTTCACTCAATTTCTTAGACGCTGTTATTTCGCATTACTTTAAAGGGTATATTTGGGGGTTAAAGTTTGATATAAATCTAAATGTCTAAAAAATCTACATAAAATTTACATATACTTAATACGGCCCGTCAAACATGTGTAAATTTCTTTTCATTTTTCATTTCAAACTTTGGAAGTAAAGTCTGATGATCCAGAGCCCTTTAAAAGGGTTGTGGTGAAATAATTCATATAATAATAATTTAATATAAATAGGTATTGTTGGACATTTTCTATAAACAGGTATTGTTGGTCACATTACTATAAAAGGTATTGTTGGTCATTTTACTATAAATAGGTATTTTTGTTAATTTTACTATAAATAGGTATTCTTGGATATTTACTATAAATAGGTATTGTTGATCACTTTAATATAAGAGGTATTGTTAGTCATTGTACTATAGATAGGTATTTATGGTCATTTTACTATAAATATGTATTGTTGGTCACTTTAATACAAATGGTATTGTTGGTCATTTTACTATAAATTTGTATTGTTAGTCATTTTACTATAAATAGGTATTGTTGGTCACTTTACTATAAATGATATTGTTGGTCATTTTACTATAAATAGGTATTGTTGGTCACTTTACTATAAACGGTATTGTTGGTCATTTTACTATAAAAGGTATTGTTGGCCATTTTACTATAAATTGGCATTGTTGCTCACTTTACTATAAATAGGTATTGTTACTTATTTTGCAATTAATACGTATAGTTGGTCATTTTACTATAAATAGGTATTGTTGGTCATTTTACTATAAATAGGCATTGCTGGTCACTTTTCTATAAAAGGTATTGTTGGTCATTTTACTATAAAAAGTATTGTTAATCATTTTACTATAGAAGGTATTGTTGGTCATTTTACTATAAAAAGGTATTGTTTGTCATTTCAGTATAAATAGGCATTTTTGGTCACTTTAGTGTAAATATGTATTGTTGGTCATTTTATTATAAATAGGTATTGCTGTTGATTTTACTATGCATAGATATTGCTGGTCATTTTAATATAAATATATATTATTAGTCATTTTACTATAAATAGGTATTGTTGATAACTTTACTATGCATAGATGTTGCTGTTCATTTTAATATATATATATATATATATAGGAATTGTTGGTCATTTTATTATAAAGATGAAATGCTGGTCCTTTTTCTATAAATAAGTATTGCTGTTCATCTTACTATATATAGATTGCTGGCCATTTTAATATATGTATAGGCATTGCTAGTCATTTTACTATAAATAGATATTCTTGATAATTTTACTATAAATATCAAATGCTGCTGCTTTTACTATAAATACGTATTTCTGGTCATTTTGCTATCAGCGAAACCTACCAGAAATACATTTTACCTGTAGTTGAAGACATGGCGTTTAAAATATTTAGATTTCTTCATTAAATAACCCGCAGAGATGTTGATATGCATCTTCAACAAATCAACTAATCGTCCTTCTTACTCTCATTATTTGGCATCTTTGCCAATCAAAGATTCAATTTTTCTTTTTTATATATGGAAAACTGTTTATTAATTATGAAGAGATTAAAACCTTTATTCTTTCTATTAAATGCAGAAGCATTTACAAGCGCGTCATCAACAATATAGGATATTATGTCATCGATAAAGTGTAACATGAAGATCATATCAATGAAGATGGAAGAAGGATATAAAAAATAAAGTCAACAAAGTTCTTAAATGTTTGTAGAAGCAAAGTTCTATATAAAAAAAAACTAAATTAAAATATTACAATTAAAAAGTCTTTTTCTTTTTTTTTTTTTAAAAAAAACAAAACAAAACAAAATTCACCTCCTTTGCATAACTGAGAGAAAAACTTTGAATTTGAATCACTGTACGTAAATAGTGAAAAACATGTTGAATTTACGGAGGTACTGTATACACATCTACATATATCTGAAGATGGTCTCCGATAAAATTGGAAGTATTAAGGAAAATAAAATTTATTTGAAAGAAAATTTTTATTCATGAATTTTCTACAGACATCAAGACATTAATTCGTGAAAAAAGTAAAACTAAAACGAATAGACATAATACGTCTAAATTATTTCTATTAGGTTGGTGCAAAAATAATGACGTAATAATGTCGTTTATTGACGTAAAAAATACGTCAAAAAACGACATTATTACCTCATTATTTTTGCACCAACCTAATAGTAAGCCGATGGAAGAAATTCCAGTGGTAAAATAAAAAATAATATTTAATAATAAAACTAATAATATTTCTTGGATATTAGCAGGACTTTTTACTAAATAGAAGCATGGCGAGAAAGATATTCATAATAGGAATTTTCGAAGAAATAAAATAAAGTGGGTCTTTCCTTGGAGTAATTTTTTTCTCCGCATGTGTTAGATAATATATATAAATATATATAATATATTTTATTATTTTCTTTTTTAAAAAATATGACTAACTCACGATACAGAAATTTCTATGTTTCGATACTGAAGCTAAATTTATAAATTAAACTTAAAATGCATAGTCTCGTTCCTTTGTCAAGCGATGTTAGGAATAACTTTCTAAGAAAAACGCTTATTATTTAAGCGCAGACGATATTAAATATTATCTAATTTTTATTAATATAATAAATATATTATTATTATTATTTAAATATTAAATATTATTTTCAAATAAATATATCTATTTGAAAAAATACCATATAGTCTTTTAGTTATTAGAATTAAGATCGGTACTTTAAATCTGTAGGAATAAAATTTAAATATTAAAAATATGATTTACACATATTTAAATGACGCTTTGAAAAAATCTTTATATATAAAAATATGGATTAATCGGATAAATAAAAATGTCAATTTTTTTTTTGTAATTGATAATTCAGACAGCACAATGAATAATTGATATCTATGTTTACCCACCCTCCACCTAAAATTAACCTAACTTTGTAAGTATCATATTGGATACATAAACTGTCTAGGGAAATTAAAACCCAACCACCCCTAATCAAAATAAATTAAATTTTCCTTAACCGTAACAACTCATAATATTAATATTGCCTGCGCTTATAAATTTCTTAGAAAGTTATTCCTAACATCGCTTGACAATGGAACGAGACTATGGATTTTAAGTGTAACATTTATAATTAAATTTATAAATTCAGTTTCAGTTTTGAAACATAGAAATTTCTGTATAGCGATGGAATCATATTTTTAAAAATGAAAATAAATATCTTGTTCTACTGCTTGTATCGAGTACCGTTTTATTTTAAATAAAAATAATTGCTAAGAACACCGGATTATAAATCTTACTGTTCTTATTATTTTAATATATATATATATATATATATATATATATATATATATATATATATATATATATATATCGATTTTTAACAACTTTCGATAAAGCTTCTAAAAGGCCTGCTAATATACACTATATATTATTAATCTTATTGTCAATATTAGTATTTTGGTTATTTTTTATTTTTATTTCTTTACTAACTTTCCCCGGCTTTTCATCAGTCTATTATATCTACATATTGTATGAAGCATATTTGGACAAACATTCTTTACTAAGCAATATATATATATTTGTGTTTCAATCCCGGCTTGAAGCAATCGGATGGCTAGACACACTGATGAGCTGTGAATCAGTGAAACTGTCTTTGAATGACAATATATACGCGCCCGAAAAACTTAAATTCTGAGAGCACTCTTGGAGGATAAGTTCGAATTTGTAAACAATGACAAATACTATTATTATTACAAGCTCTTCTCTGAATTGAGCACTGTCAGTCACTGGCATTTTGATTCACATAGTAATTACGTAAAAATTCGCCCTTGCTTCAAATGTGCGGCGAAGGAGAGGGAAAATCCCCGGCTGGTGCCAAATCAGTCGGGTTTTGATCCCGCCTTGAATAAATCGGATGTCTAGACACACTAATGAGCTGCGAAGCAGTCTTTCTGTGGATGATAATATATATATATATATATATATATATATATATATATATATATATATATATATATATATAATTCTTTATTTAAAAATATGATTCTAACACGCTACATAAGAGTTTTCATGTTTCAAAAGAAGAGCCGAAAACTTCAATATAATTATTTGAATTAAATTGAATTAAAGTAAGCTCTGTTCCATCTTCATGCGAAATTTTTTTGGGAATAACTTATTTCTGAAATTTTTTAATAGCATATTCATTATTGAAATCAAAATTTCCATGGTAACGGCAAGCGCGAATGTTCATATAGAAAGGGGCGCAGAGTGTTAATAATTTGTATCAGTATAGAGTTACATTCATAGATGTCAAGTCAGGCTAAGGTTGGGGCGTCTAAATTTAAAACGGAAGATGATTTCGTCTAATCTGGTTTACGTGTCTATGGGGATATATATATATATATATATTTTTTTTTTCTTCATAAAGGGTTATCTTTTTTGTAGGGTATTTAAGCTATTTATTAGGACTATGGATTAAAAAAAATATATGCTAATTATTCAATGCAAAGATTTGATGATGTCAGGAAAAATAGTTAACTCATGTCTGTTGTTTAATAGATTTTTATTATTTAGAAACTTAATAATGTGTAGTTTCTCATGTAGGCATAAAGAGATTCAAAAATTCAAAATTAACTTATTTGGGTTATAGACCTAATTCAACCGACGAAAACTTCGTCAGTCTTATTCAATCCTGGTATACAGAATCTGTATTCTGAAAGGAGTCTTTAGAGAGACTTTGTGTGAGTACTTCTGCGCGTACCCGTATAAGTTGTGGCTTTTACTATATAACATTCTACCTCGAGTGGCTATCAGGCCTTTTTCAGAGTGAACATGATTATGAAACAAAAGGAACCCTCTGTCCCTTTCTGAAGGAGTCATTAGAAAGACTTTGTGTGAATACTTTGGTATCAAATCATCATCATCATTGTAGAGCTCGCCTTCCATTGTCCTTGGCGTCTCTCATTATTAAAGACAAACTCCGGTCATCCAGGAATTGTATTAATTCAGCGAACACTGTCGCATTTTCTCCATAAAATCATCCCCTTCTTGGTCGACTTTGCAAAGGATGATGTCATGGAGTTTTTGTATTCTGAGGTAGCCTAAAAACTTCGTCTCCCATAATTCATATCCCGATTCATTCCCGTCAAAATATAGTCGTGATCTGAGCTCATAACCTGTGTTAGACATTTTCATGACGGTCGTCTTCGAGTATAGAATCCAGAGGTTGGCAGTGAATATTTCGGAGACAGTAGGAAAGCGTAGTTCAGGTTCGCAGTGGATATCTTAGCAGAGCGTAGTTCTTCCCTCTATCCTCTTCGCCTGTCAAGTTAGCACTGGTCCTTCCGGTAGCTTAAACAAAGATGGCCGCCTTTATACACGACGAATACAATGTTCTGCGGCTTCTGATTGGTTAAGCTTCTATTGGTAGACTATAAAGGAAGTTGAGTCATTTGGATTGTCTCACTAGTTATATACAGTATACACAAAAATCCGTAACATCTAGGATCACTATAACCTCTTCAAGTCTAGTGTTAAACGTTATCTTCCCTCATCTATCCGTATAAACTGTAGCTTTTACTAGGAAACATTCTACCTCGAGTGGCTACCAGGCCCTTTTCAGGGTGAACATAATTGTGAAACAAAAGGAACCCTCTGTTCCTTTCTGAAATGAGTCATTAGAGAAACTTTGTGTGAGTACTTTGGTATCAAATCATCCACTTTGTATAAGGGGATTGCTATCTTATAGCAGCTTCTTCCCGCAAACCCCTGCTCTGTGGAACCAACTGCCAAGAGGATGTTTCCACGATGACTATAAACTCTTCAAGTCTAGTGTTAAACGTTATCTTCCCTCATCTATCCGTATAAACTGTAGCTTTTACTATGAAACATTCTACCTCGAGTGGCTACCAGGCCTTTTTCAGGGTGAACATAATTGTGAAACAAAAGTAACCCTCTGTTCCTTTCTGAAATGAGTCATTAGAGAAACTTTGTGTGAGTACTTTGGTATCAAATCATCCACTTTGTATAAGGGGATTGCTATCTTATAGCAGCTTCTTCCCGCAAACCCCTGCTCTGTGGAACCAACTCCCAAGAGGATGTTTCCACGATCACTAAAACTTTAACCTCTTCAAATTTAGCGTTACTCTTTATCTTCCCCACCTATCCCCTTAATCTGCATCTTACCCTGTAATCCTGTACACTGAGTAACCCACGGGCCATCCTACAGGGTGAACCTCACTTTAAAATAAATAAAACAAAAAGAAAAAATCATTTTAAATAGTTTCTTTATTCGCACGTCACCCCTGTGAAGTTATCTCTCACCTTTTTCTATTCCTGTCAAATAACACCATTTTGAATCCTGCACCCACTTTTTTATATGACCTTTCACCTCGACAAAGTTTTTCTTTATTCTTTTACTCTCCTTGATCCTTTGCGTCTTAGTAGCTTTCTCGTGAAATGATTGAAAAAAAATACTAGTAATGGCTTTCGAGTGGTGTTCATAAGCCTTTCTCTTTTTATTGTTTGCTTATTTCATTCTCTTGTACTATTTGCTTCCACGCACATTCATAAAAGATCATAATCGCTGTTAAACAAAGATGGCTGCATCATTTCGATTAACGAGTGTTCACATGAAAAACGGAAGTTATTGATTTGGCCCCGCCCGTTTCATACCCGTTAGTGTTGATAGAGAACATTATCGATCTGTGTATATTTGTGAGCATTTCATTGATTTGTAGTTTTTAATTCACCCATATGCATACCCCTCTTCATATTTATCTACTCCCACTCTACTTCCCTCTCTCACAGTCACACATACAAACATATATATATATATATATATATATATATATATATATATATATATATATTTCTATATATATATATATATATATATATATATATATATATATATTAGGTTGGTGCAAAAATAGTGACGTAATAATGTCGTTTTTTGACGTTAAAAAATACGTCAAAAAACGACATTGTTACGTCATTATTTTTGCACCAACCTAATATATAAAAGTGAACATTGAAGTTAACACTTAGAGGCGACAGGCTGTTTCATGCTAGACGCAATCGCCACGTCACAAATGTTATTTTTTTTCTCGGTTATTTATATATACGGCTCAGTGGTGCATTGTGGGTAGTCTATTTTGACGGTTATTTTGCCGGAAGTCGTTTATTGATTTGGGTTAAATTATTTTGCTTGTTTTTATTTATTTTTATTTTTTATTTTTATTTCTTATATTATTTATATATTTATTTATTTATATTTTAATCGGTGTTTTATTAACGTAGTAAAAATTTGTTTATATCGCATATTTAATACTTAATATTTTGTTTTGGGAAGATAATTACAGTTTTAATTCAATTTTGTGGATGATTACTGTAGTTTATTCTAACTATAATTTTGGCGGGAGCAGTTTTTAATTTGTTTATTACTTCATTTATTTATTTCGATTATCTTTACTGGTTTTTCTAACGGTTAATTTATCGAGATCGGTTTGTTAGTTTGTTTATCTTTTGATTCGGATTAATTTAGATTCATTTATTTTATTGTTTTTTTTATTTATTATACTGCATATAAATAAAAATTAAATAAAAACAAGCAAAATAATTTAACTAAATATTTTATTAAATAAATAAACAAATAAACGACTTCCCGCAAAATAACCGCCAAAATAGACTACCCACAATGCACCACTGACCCGTATATATAAAGAGCCGAGAAAAAAATCAGCACACGTGGTCTGACGATTGCGTTTAGAATGAAACAGCCTGTCGCCTCTAAGTGTTGACTTCAATTTTCACTTTTATTTTTACACGCGCTCTATCTCTGATATTGAGCACTTTATCTTATAAATATAGCGCACATTAAGACTATATTTATTCACACACACACACACACACATATATATATATAGTGTGTGTGTTTAGGCTGCATTTTTCTGCACGTACCCGTATAAGTTGTGGCTTTTACAAGTTTTGTCTGTTTATTTTAAGTAAATTCCTTTCATATTGTCGAATAAGCTTTTTAGCAATATCACTGAAACACGAAAGAAAATCACTATGTTGATACATGTTTTTATTGTTAATCCTGTCTAAACTTTCGGCTTACATAAGCCATCATCAGAAATTACAAGTACATTACAATAAATTAAATAATTATATAACAAAATATATTTTGCTACCTGCGTTTCATATGCACGAATTTATCGTTGCATAGCAATCTTCCATACTATCATTGTTGCAATGTCCGCAGAACCATTCTAAAACAAAAAAAATACCATCTTTGTTATATAATTATTTAATTTATTGTAATTTGTATTTTTGGCAATATATGGCTTTTGTAAAGGTAGAAGATAGAAGGAGGAGTTAGGTATTTACTGAAGCAGTACAGGAAAACGTTCATTTTTCTTTCACCTTTAGCAATGGTCGTATGTACGAGTTCTAATTGAGGTCAGGGGTTAGTTTAAGGCCCAGTAGTCTTTCAAGGCATGGAGCCTCCTCGAGGGGACATCAGTTCTTCGGGATTGGTGGTACTTTGCTGGCTGATGGAATATTATTTGTTTGGTTTCAGAGGCATTAAATGATTCCTTCTGTGCCATTGTGCTATGCTTTTTACATAAAATGGACTCGTCCAAAGTATACTTATACTGACAAAGAGAATACCTGCAGTCTCGACGTCTATCTCAATTTCTGGCGTTGTTTATTTATTTGTGCAGGATTCCATTCACGGAATCCACAACAGCCATTTTTTTTACAGTAAAAGAACTTCACATAATCTTATATTCTTCAAGTTAATATAGACGGAATCATTAACAATTTGTCTTCATTAAATGTTAATGCCGAATATCAAAATGAAATGATAATTTGAAAACTTCGATTTTGTTTGTAATAAAGTAGTTAGCAAATACAATGCTTTCTGTTAATTCAATCCAAAACTTTATTGCACTCCCAAATAATAAAAAAAATAGAATTTATATTTACTAAAATTCACACCAAATTTTCCCGGAACGAGATCCTCCCATAGGTTGCAGGTTAGAACATAATTTGTCAGCTAAAAAGAAAAGGTAAAGCTTTTGGATTATATCGAAACTGGAATATGAGGACTAGGAATCTTCTCTCCAAATATGACTGCAGGACTCCATTTTAGGCCTGATCTCTTGAAGGTAGAGCATATCACGAAGAGCCAGGTATTTATTGGAGCAGTACAGAGAAACGTACATTTTTCTTACATCTTTACCAATAGGTCATATTTAAGATGGCCACTTGAGGCCAGGCGTCAGTTTAAGGCCCAATAGTTTCTCAAGGCATAGAGCCTCCCCGAGGGGACCTCAGTTCATCTTAACTAGCAATGATTTAGTAATAAAAATGGAATAAAAACTTTATGAAGTCATCTGAAAACTTATAAAAAAAATAATTTTATTACTTTTAAGAATGTTTAAATTCTATGTATAACCGTCTAGTTTGTTTTATTTAATAGACATTTTTTGTGAGAAGTGCATTTTTCTGAAGACCAAACGCTTTGTGTGAATTTTTAAAATTTTTATAGCCCTTTAGGCTTAAGCGGTTGACCGCCAAAATTATTTGTTGTGGATTCATTTTTCCACACCCATATAACAAAAAAGAATTTATATCTACTAAAATTCACACCAAATTCTCCCAGAATGAGGCCCTTCCATAAGTTGCAGGTTAGAAAATAATTTGTCACCCAAAAAGAAAAGATAACGCTTTTGGATTCTATCGAGACTAAAAAGTGAGCCTGGGCATCTCCTTCCCAAATATGACTGCAGTGCTCCATTTTAGGCCTGATCTTTTGAAGGTAGATGATATCACGAGTTGTCAGATAGAAAGCAGTACAGGGAAACGTCCATTTTTCTTATATCTTTACCAATAGATCGTATGTACGAGTTCCACATGCGGTCAAGGGTTAGTTTCATGCCCAATAGTATCTCAAGGCATAGAGTTTCCCCTAGGAGACCTCAGTTCATCTTAACTGGTAGTGGTTTAGTAATAAAAATGGGATAAGAGCTTTATGAAGTCATCTGCAAACTTATAAAAAAATAATTTTATTATTTTTAAGAATGTTAAAATTCTATGTTTTATCGCCTAGCTTGTTTTATTTAATATACATTTTTTGTGAGAAGTGCATTTTCTGAAGATCAAACGGTTTGTGTGAAATTTTTTACATTTTTTATAGCCCTTTAGGCTTAAGCGGTTGACCGCCAAAATTATTTGTCGCGAATTTGCTTTTCTAATTCTTGGAGAAGGGCTTCTTATATATTGTTCAATGAGAGCCGATTTTCTTGAAGCTCTTGCGAAAAAAGTGAGCCTATATGACGGAGAGCGAAAGAAAGAACGGTTGACGAAAGACATATTAACGGTTCAGGAGGGATACATTGGCGCCCACACTTCAAGAGGACTGGTCTGGCCGAGGTGGTTATAAACACACGAGTGGAAAACCTGAACATCAAGGGAAAAAGACAGGTCGGTAACATCAAAGAAGCCATTTGTCATGAAGAAAAGAACGTCAAAGAAGGTACCAGTTACTAGCCATCCGCGGAGAGACTAAAATTCCAAGTGAAAATTCTTCTGTGTTTGGACAGCCTGAAACGAGAAGAATTCGAAGAATTTTTCAAGCATGAACTGTATGAAATTAAAAGGGATCCTTTTTCAAAATAACTGCAGTGAAAGTAGGTCTTTTCGTTTTTCTCCAAAGATGCTTTTACCTTTATTTTTTTACAGCTTCTTGTGTTGACTTCTCTTTTGTCATTTGCAAAATCCTTGTTTTTTCCATTTTTCTTGGGCCAATCTTGAAACTGTTATCCTGTCTTTGAGGCGGACAGAAGGTAATTTTTGTGAAAACTTGAATTGTACCTTTTTCGTAATTGTGTAAACTAAATAAATGTGTTTTTCCTTTTAAAATGTTACGCAGTGGTCGTTTTGATTTAAAACTTTGTGTCTCTTGTGTCTTGATATTTCTACCAACTATTTTTTTGTGTTTGGAACAAAAACTTGGATTTAATGGAAATTTAAAATGTTTTTACACTATCAGTTATTTAAGTTCAATGCCAGAGGACATTTCAAAGGTATAGATTATAATGACAATGTTAAGAAATTCGCTGCCTGAGGAGAATTTCGAATCATTCATGTTGCTATCCATTGAAAAGGAATTGTGTATCCTAGTCGAAACGAAGACTCTGATGTCACTTATAACGGAAATGGATCCATTTTTTATCACCAGATCAATTCGACGCCAAAAACGGGTATCTTGAGGATTTGCCAGCAGTTGTTTGAAAATGTTCACACTTCGGTGAACCTGGTAACTGTTCAGTTAATGAGGAACATCTCGTCAGCATCTGTTCTGCAACGATTGGAAAAGAAAGTCTATCAAATTAATAATATAACAAGGAAATACAAGTTACCAAAAATCATCAGTGAAAATCCAGAAAAAAACATTTTACTCAGTCTCGTAGATAGATAATGAACAGAATGAATTAGCAAGATATATATATATATATATATATATATATATATATATAGACAGATAGATAGATAGATAGATAGACAGAAACAGCAGATAGATAAATATAAAGAAACGGATAGATATATACATAGCTCTGAAGAAACTGAGATAGATAGATAGATAGATAGATAGATAGATAGATAGATATGAACATACAGAGAAAGATAGATAGGTAGATATGAAGAGAAATATGTATGAAGAAAGATAGATGGATAGATAGATATGAACAGATGGAGATAGATAAATAGATAGATATAAACAGAGATCGATCGATCGATCGATAGATAGATAGATAGATAGATAGATAGATAGATAGATAGATAATGAACAGACTGAGATAGATATGATCTTGACGGATTAGATAAATAGATATGAACAGGCTGAGATAAATAGAGAGAGTGAGAGAGAGATGAATAGACTGAGATAGATAGATAGATAGATAGATAGATAGTGTGACAGATCGATATGAACAGACTGACATAGATATGAAAAAGATAGAGAGAAAGAGGGAAAGAGAGAGAGAGAGAGAGATGAACAGACTAAGATAAAAAGATAGATTGATAAACATGAACAGACTGACATAGATAGGTAGATAGATAGATATTGAGAGAGAGAGAGAGAGAGAGAGAGAGAGAGAGAGAGATATGAACAGACTGAGATAGATAAATAGATAGCTCAATCACCGGCGAACGTTATGTACATATATATATATATATATTTATATTATATATATATATATATATATATATATATATATATATATATATATATATATATATATATATATATATATATGTATGTGTATGTGTGTGTGTGTGTGTAGTTAGGTAGATAGATATGCAAATAAACAGACAGATGGACAGAGCGCCTTCCGCATAATTTATAATTTATTTTCCGGCTTTTATACAGAAATAAAGAATTACAAATTCAGCAACGATTGGACAAGTTACATGAAATAGAGATATTATATGAAAGATAGAAATTGACGTAAACCATCGGTAAAAATCCAAGAAAACATTTGTTTGTTTGGTAAGGACTACTCGACAGTTCTGTCAGTCAAATAGAATTGTTCAACGCGACACTAATTTTAATATATTTTAGTTTCTAAATGTTATACTTGTCATTTTACAAATTATTCTTCATATAATTCTGGGCTCCAAACCGTAGAAACTAATAAAAAATGTCAAACAGCGCGCATAAGTATGGCAAGGAACTCAACCCGTCAACCCACGGCCCCAAAAAATTCGCGTAAAGGGTAAATAAATAAGAAAGTTTTATTCATTATGCAAAACCGTTTTCCTAGGTATGTCATAAAGAACTATTTGAACTACAAACTAAAACAGCCTGCAAGTGGATAGAAAATTAATTCAGTAAATTCACAAATGAGATAGGGCCGTATGACAAGGTTGCTTCTTCTCGCCGGACTTATTTAAGGTTTACAGTGAAGGAATAATTATTACCAGACGCATTTGTTTTTAACCAATTCATCCCAAGCAAGGCGGGAGTGCCACTATAACGTAAGGGGCTACAGAAATTATAAGGGAAAAGACTGGGTATGAAAAGACAGAGGACGAATGTTTGAAAAGAACGGGGTACGAGTTAACAGAAGATGTCGATCGACATTACATTTAAATGTTTGAACATTATAGTTACGCCAATTTATGAAAGATGTACTCCTTTTTTATCCTGATCTAGCTCTTGAAAAGTTAGAGAATAGGGCAAAGAGTCAGGCAAGTAAAGGGTCACAGAGAGAGCAAGCGTAAATAGGAATGTTTGAGGAAAGGATATTTAGAATGGCAGGGATCAGGATCTCGGCCTCAGAAGATGTCAATTGACATTACATTTGTATATTTGAAGATTATAGCTATCAAGGAAACAAGTAGGCAGGAGGGAGTTCCACTTGGAGCAGAGGAGGCGATTACATAAGCATTTCACTCCAAGCAAGGGGAGAGTGCCACTAACACCCAGGAGGTTGCAGTGGGAGAGAGAGAGAGAGAGAGAGAGAGAGAGAGAGAGAGTAAGAGGGGTATTTGAGGAATGAATATAGAGAAGGACGGGGATCAGCATCAAAACTTCAAAAGATGTCGATAGACATTACATTTGCATATTAGAAGATTATTGCTAGCAAGGAAGCAAGTAGGAGGAAGTAGGAAGCCAGTTACACTGGCGGGAAATTTCGAGAGAACCCCTTAGAGTAGAAGAGGCGATTACATAAGCATTTCACTCCAAGCAAGGCGAGTGTGCCACTCAGGAGGTTGCAGTGAGAGAGAGAGAGAGAGAGAGAGAGAGAGAGAGAGTGAGTAAAGAAGGTTTTTTGAGGAATAGATATAGAGAAGGACGGGGAACTATATCAAGGCATCAGACGATGTCGATTGACATTACATTTAAATATTTGAAGAGTATAGCAATCACGGAAGCAAGTAAGAGGAAGGGAGTTTCACTGGCGTAAAGTGCAAGAGAAGAAGCTGTTGGAGTAGAAAGGGGCGGTTACATAAACAGTTCACTCCAAGCAAGGCGAGAGTGCCACTAGCACTCAGGAGTTTACACACACACAAGAGAGAGAGAGAGAGAGAGAGATTGAGAGAGAGAGAGAGAGAGGGATAAGGGAGAGAGCAAGAGTAAAGAAGGTTGTTTGAAAAATGGATATACAGAAAGTTATCTGGGCCAAAGTATCAGACGATGTCGATTGACATTACATTTGAATATTTAAGATTAGAGCAGCGAAGCAAATAGGCGGAAGGGAGTTCCGCTGGTGGGAAGTGAGAGAGAAGAAGCTGTTGGAGCAGAAGAGGCGGTTACATAAGCATGTTATACCAAGTAAAGTGGGTGTGTCACTAGCATGCAGGGGGTTACAGAGAGTGGGCGCAAAAATAAAGAAAGTTGTTTGAAGAAAGAATATAGAGAATGCATGGGATCAGCTTTAAAGCATTAGAAGATGTCGACTGACATTACATTTGAATATTTGAAGATTATAGCTATCAGGGAAAAAAGAGGAAGGGAGTTCCACTGTCGGGAAGTGGAAGCTGTTGGAGTAAAAGAGGCGGTTACATTTAACTGTTTCGCAAGTAAAAGGGTGGGACCGAGATGTCGACCTAGTTGCACGCTTAAATTCATGCAGTTGGGACACCAGTGAACGCAGCTCGTCAGAGCAGTTGCCTTGAAAACATTTGTAGAAAAGACAGAGGGAAGCCATATCACGTCTGTGAGAAAGTGAGTGTAGACGCGATGACAGATCAGGGCCTATCACCTTGCATATCCGTCACTGGTTTTGTCGAGGACCTCGAGATGAACAGCAGGGGCAACGGTATTCAATGAAAGGACGAATGGTAGATTTCTGGATTTATGAAAGAAGTACCCCTGTCGAAGGCCAAATGAACACAGGGAAACACCAATTAGACTACTTATCGAGATTTTACAAATAGATGACTAAGCAGAGAGTACAAACGATAGTAAAAAGGTAAAAATTGCTAAGAGCTAGAAAGTACAGAATGTTGTGGAGAACCATGACTGCAGAAGAAGTTCTTAGTTTATACCAATTACTCATTTTTTTACAATGCTTTTATTGACGGAAAACAAAGGATGAGCGTAACTCTACTGTCGTTCAAAAGACAGGGTGGAGTTTGAACCGGTCGATAAGCGAACCTATTTACTTCTGTTGTACTGTTTTAATTTTTGTGGAACAGACAGTTATGTACCAGACGTGATACACGCATAGGCGATCATGTATCTTTCGAAACATAGATTTTTTTCCCGCAGTAGGTTGCCATTACTTTCTGCGGTAGACCTCTTGCCATCCAAGGTTGTAGAACCCTGCCATTTAGCCATAGCTGGTGGGGGGTGAAGAAGAGGATTCATACCTTTCCCAAGAGTATTAGCACGTAAGTGAATTTAATGGATTCGACTGGAATTCGAACTTCGCTCTCCGATTCCTCAATACGTACCGCTTTTCATTACTCCACCTCCATTACTGTAGTGGAACAACTATGTCCAAATGGTTGGCAGAACAGTGTTTAGGAGATATAGCAAAAGTACATACTTTGCTAATGGCTACAAAGGACGTGACATTGGGGAGAGCAATGATCGTTAACATCTTGAAGAAGCACGGCATATAGAATGAACGGGGAATATAATAGAATTCAACTATGAGATGACCTTTCGGACATGTATACGACGGCAATTATAATATTAAGGATAAAATTTAACGTTTCGTTATAAGGAAATATTCGTCATTTATTGATTTTAAAGCCAATGATACCGTCCGATGATTTTTTAAAAAATATTTCAACTAAAAGAAATTTTTCAGGAAGACAGGTTTCTCATTTCCAAATACGGTTCTTTTTTTTTATTACAAATTTTTTCTGGTATTAAAACTTATTTGGTTGCAGTTCTTTGGGTATATGTATGTAACTAGTGAGCCAGTACGAATGACACGACTCACTTTATAGTCTACCAATAGAAGGTTAACCAATCAGAAGCCGCAGAACATTGTATCCGTCGTGTATAAAGGTGGCCATCTTTGCTTACCCTAGCGAAGGACCAGTGCCAACTTGACCAGGCGAAGATGATAGAAGGAAGAACTAAGCTCTGCTACTTTGCTACGATATCCACTGCGAACCTGAACTACGCTTTCCTACTGTCTCCGAAATATTCACTGTCAACCTTTGGATTCTATACTCGAAGACGACCGTCAAAATGTCTAACATATTTTTACACAAGTTTTGGTGTTAACTATTTGCCCATAGCTTGGACCCTAACAGGTGCTACCACCCCGAGTCAGAGTGGACATGGGAACACCAGCAATTAAGAGGCGGTTCCACGCTCCTCAACACCTGATCCCGTTGGACGTAGTTTAACGTCTTATCCAGGATACGGATGTAGTTTATCATCATACCCAGGACGGTGGTTGTGATTCTGTAGCGCCAGACCGCAAGGTTCGAACCAGAATGGTCATTTTTAATAATTGATCTGAGAGTTTAGATATTAATGTACGAGATTGGTGCTACGCATGAGGTCCATAAAAATTACCGATCTGAGGAAGCTATGTAAGAACATAACACTACAATGTGATGGAAAAGTAACTCCCAATTTTATGTATCGGTGGCCAGCCAGGAGTCCTTACTTAACATCATGTGAATGTTTGCCTTGGGGGTGGTTAAAGGAGCAATTCTACTATACCCAACTAAGACTTTAGAAGAACTTGAAGGACGAATACACGAAGTTATGTCTTTCAAGCCATAAGACTTCCTGGTGAAATCTGTTAACGCGATTCCTAGTAATGAAATCTGGTGCCTATATTAAATTTTAAATAAAACCTCATGCCACACGATATCCTCCCATATCCGTTTCTTGTCAAAATTAGTTAATAAATAAATTATAAATATTTGGAAATGGAATTACTTTTCAATCACACTATACAAGACGTTTTGTCTTCCATACCACAAGAGATGCTGGCGAAATCACTTGACGCGTTTCCTGGGTGGTTCGAGAAGCTGGTAGCGAAATCTAGGACCCATATTGAACTTTAAATAAAACTTCATGCTAAACGCTTTCCTGTCATATCCGTTTCTTGTCAAAACTATTGTTAATAAATAAATTATCAATATCTTAAAATAGGGAGTTACTTTCAACCTGTATATGAGTATAATGAAAAGTAGATTTGGAATCTTGATATGTTTGTATTTATTTTACAAGGTGCATAACCTTCTAATCTCAAATCTGTCGTAATTAAAGGTATTTTTAGGTTAATCAGATTTGACTTTATGCTAATGTTTTGTATCAACTTGAGGTATTGGGTGAAACTATCTCGATCGCTGTCTGTTCTGCGTTCAGTGTGAACCTAAATACCTAATGTATTCATTTCATTCGATTCATAGGAACTATTTCACAAAAATTGACTCGACCTGCTAAAATCAGTACAAGGTTAAAGTTCAAAGCATCCTTGATCAAATTTGACTTTTCTGTGTTCAAATTCTATTTCTGTTTAAAATATTTGGCAAACGATCAATTTGGCCAAATCTCAAAAATAAGAGAAGCATAAAAAATAAGTAAATAAATATCTGGCTTCCATGTTTCAAGGCGATGTTTACACTTTTCAGATTGATTATTGATACGTATTAGGTTTGGCACTAGGCCATAAGAAAAGGGGCGCGTGGGTGATGCTTTGTAAAATTATCGTATTTCCGTGATACGATATATAGTACTTATGATATTGTTGAAAATATATTTGACTCAAGAAAGAAAAAGCGCCATGTTCCATTGCTGCAGCCATTGTGGGAAAGAGAAGAGCAGTCGCTCTTCACGTTTCCAGAAGCCAGTATAGAATAGCGAATTAGACGAAAAATTATAAGGTCACTAATGAGGTATAAGGTTACAGAAGAAGAGGTAAATTTTAGGAGGGGAAGATAACGGTTGACCCTAGATTTGAACAAGTTATGATTACAGTGAACTTGGGTTTGGACGAGGGGGTGATTCCTCCTCGGAGTCTGTTCCACAGACCAGTGGTTCGCTGAAAGAAGCTGATTGAAACAAACTTACCTCTCACCAATAGAATAAGGATAAAATGAGACAGGTCCGCTACAGTGCGCGTAGCATGGCGGGTCCTAGCCGTGAAGGTTAGAAATGGCGAAAATAAGGAATGTAGTTCGGCTGAGGACTTCCCATGGAACTAGCGGTAGTGCAGTAAGAGGTTTGCCATATCTCGTCTGGGGAGAGGGGTTGCAGAGTGGAAAATAATTTGTCACCGACAAGGACGAGGAAACTCTTTTAAACTCTATCGAAAGAAAAAAATGTGGACTGGGCGGCTCCCGGCAACATATGTCCGCATCACACCATTTTAGACTTGATCCAGCTCTTCAAAAGTTGGAGAATAGCATGAGGGGTCAGGTAGAGATTACAGAGAACCGACCATTTTTCCTGAATCCAGATCGTATGTACGATTACCACTTGAGGTCTGGGGTGTGTTTAAGACCGAATAGTCGCTCAAGGCACGAGGTCTACCCGAGGGCGATATCTTTTCATCGTTGAGTGGTGGCAGTTCAGTGTCCGATCGGCGATGATAGAACGTAAAGAAAAAACTTTGTTGAATTATCAAACATTTGCAGGTTATTTAAACCCACGTTATCATCCATAGGACTCTTTTTCTTTTATGCGCTATGTGACAATAATGGCTCTCCACAATTTCCTATATTTTATTGCCTTAAGTATTTATTTTTCATTTACTTTTCGACTCTATCGAAAGAAAAAAAAGAGGACTGGGGAGCTACTCCCTAAATATTTCTTTAAGCATTTCACCCCAGGAAAAACGGCAGTGCATGGTCTTACAGAGAGTGAGAGCAGGTGTAGAGGGTTGTCTGAGGAAAGGACATTGATCAGCATCAGGAGATGTCAATTGACATTATATTTGAATATTTTAAGATTATAGCTATCAGGGAAGCAAGAGGTAGGAAGGGAGTTCCATTGTCGGGAAGTGAGATAGAAGAAGCTGTTGGAGTAGAAGAGGCAGTTACATTTAACTCTTCCGGAAGTGAAAGATTGGGACCGAAATGCCAACCTAGTAGCATGCTTAAATCCATGCAGTTAGTGTATCAGTGAAAGTATCTTGTTAGAGCAGATGCCATGAAAATATTTGTAGAAAACACAGAACAAATCCACGTCACGTCTGTGAGAAAGTGATTGTAGTTGAGATGCTCGATCAGGATCTATCACATTGCATATCCGTCTCTAGATTTTGTCTAGGGCATCGATATGAACAGCGCGGGCACCAGACCATATATGGCAACAGTATTCAATGCAAGGACGAATGGTAGATTGAACTCACACCGTCACTGGATCTAACCAACGCCTTTATCCAATGTGCAATGTGTCCTTAAGTACAGCTGCATTTGAATTTCTGGGATAAGTTGTTTACTAGAGTTCATATTGCAATTTTCGTTGTTATTATTGCTTTTCTCTGGCCCTCCCTATTACTGGTTCCCATATTGGATTCATTTCTATGCTTGGTCGGCTCAAGAGATTTTTGTGGCCTAGCATATGTGCTGATTCCTACGAATTTTCCAATGATTTGTCTATGATTTCAACCTGATCCCACAGAGGGCCGTGATCTCCCTTCTCTCTCCATATGTGGTCCGCCACGCCTGATTTTTCCATTTCCCTCGTGTTACAGCTTTCTGGTGTTCTTGACGGTTGACCTTAAAGGGGCGGCCTGTCAACCCCTTTATATTTCTTTCTGCACGCGTTGGTTAGATCCAGTGACAAGTGTGAGTTCAATACCAGTCAGTTGGGAATATGGAGAGGGGAATTAACAGGAGATAACTGATAACTGACATCCATTAGACAGGGCACGTGGAACTAGAACAGTCTACCCCAGCGAGCGAAATAAAGGGTTCAGTTCGGCATTCCAGCCACCTGAAGAAGGGGGAGCGTACAACCGCCGAAACGATGTGATAAATATAGCAACAAAGATGAGGACAATAGTCCGAATAATGCAAATAGTGCACACAGTATACTGTGTATAATATATATATATATATATATATATATATATATATATATATATATATATATATATATACTCGACTCTCCCGCCGAATTCGACGTATGAGGGTCAAGCAGATCAGTTTCCAGGAAACCGACAGCCCGACACCGGCACATGAGATTTGATTATAGTGGTGAAGGCTTCGTGCAGGACCATCCACACTTTATGAGGGGCCGAATACAGAGACCTGGTGCACTAGGTGCCACAAGTTCCCCAAACGACCCTCCACTGAAAAGAAAACACGTGCGTATTGCGTATATATATATATATATATATATATACAACATACATATACTGTATACAATATATATATAAAAAAAGTAAATTAGTAATGTTAATAATATAAAATGGCGAAATCACCTCGCTAACTAAATTTTAAAGATGCATTAATGCACTAATCACTCGATGATTCTTATGATCCATGCTTGTTTTTAAAATTATAAACTGCATTAGTTTTTCAAAGTTAGTATGCTTGTCACCGTTGGTAGTTGCATAATTAAAAGAAAGAAAAAAATCTTGTAATTCCAAGAAATGATTTATATGACTTCTTTGTAATATTTTTCTCAAATGAAGGAGTGACCAAGACTGACAATTGCTATCCGAAATATTTCCTTAAAAATATAAATCATTCGTTGGAATTACAAGTTTTTTCTTTCTTTTAATTATATATTAGCTCTTCCTTAAATATCTAGTTTATAATTAAAAAAAAAAAAACACCCCAATACATGGATGGTAACATTTCTCGAGTGGTTAGTTGTTTAAAGTACCTTTAAAATTTAGTTTCGCCATTTCATATCATTATTTTTACTAATTTACTTTTTGTATATATATATATATATATATATATTATTTATGAAAGACATTTTTTATGTTTAACGTTCTTTTTATAGATACAAGTATTTAAGTAAATGCTCTGTTTATAATAAACAGTATTAAATAACATTTACCGGCCTGGATGTCCGAGAAATTTTCATAGAAAATATTCGTCCTTTGACAGGATTCGAACCTGCATCCTATACAGAAACGCCATTTAGTCGGGCGTGCCTAACCGATTCGGCCACAAAGGAGCGTTCAGTTGGCAAGGTTGAATTTAATGCTTATAAACTTCAATCTTCCATGAATCTCGTACATTCATAACTGCTCATGGCGTATCAAATGTAAACAAATGACGTCATACATTAAGAAATGGACAAAGTCCGACAATTTATTTATTAAAGACATTTTCATGTTTAACGTTCTTTTTATAGATACATGTATCTAAGTAAATGCTCTGTTTATAATAAACAGTATTAAATAACATTTGCCGAGAAATTTTCATAGAAAATATTCGTCCTTTGACAGGATTCGAACCTGCATCCTATACGGAACCGTCATTTACGCTGACGTGCCTTAACCGACTCGGCCACAAAGGATCGTTCGGTAGGCAAAGTCGAATTTACTGCTTATAAACTTCAATCTTCCATGAATCTCGTACATTCACAACTGCTCATGGCGTATCAAATGTAAACAAATGACGTCATACATTAAGAAATGGACAAAGTCCGACAATTTATCGAGGCGGTGTAATAGTTAGCAAGATGGTCTCGCTAGAACAGTTACGGCTGAGTAGGGATTTCGATCCTCACTGGGTGCCCTATACTTTCGGCCTTGTGCCACATCTAAGCTACGCTTGGAAAATCAATTTTGGGAACCTCGAGACCGTATAATGTTTAGCAAGACTGTCTCGCTAAAACAATTACAACTGAGTAATGATTTCAATCCTCACTGAGTGCCCCATATATTCGGCCTTGTGCCACATCAAAGCTACGCTTGGTAAATCACTTTTGGGCACTTCGAGGCACTTTTGGGCAATTTTTGTAATGGTTAGCAAGATTATCTCCCTAGAGTGATTTTGATCCTCACTGGGTGCCCTATACTTTCGGCCTTGTGCCCCATTTAAGCTACGCTTAGAAAATAATCGTTTATAAAATGGATCTTTATTTCTTTAAACCGTGATATATGTAAACCAGACGATATGTTTGTTGAAATGTTATGGGATATTTTTCCTGTGATGTCGACCAAACAATTTTTGCATGAATTATATTTTTTTAGTACCACTACTCTATTTCTTCTTCTTTACGTTCCGTGGCGATCATGGATCTCCTCAACTTCCTGTTCCTCGTAGATATGAATAAACTTTAAACATTGTTCCGCCATACATTTACTAAGGCCCATTATGTAAGTCATGCATTGCCCTCCACTCTCGCTTGTCGTCAATCTGCCCCGTGAGTTTCCAATTTGCCAAGCCTTCCTTCCCCATTACACAGTTGGTAAAATCAGTGTCAAGTGACGTGTGGATAGGTTGCTATTTTTAATATAGACACCCAGACAGTAGAATGTATTATTTTATTTGGAGTGACGTATGAAGAATTTTAGATTTGGACAAAATATCAGAGAAGGGGGAAAAAAAAAAAAAAAGAAAAAAAATGAAAATTTCATATCAGTTACAGGATCTTTTCATGACAATGGCGGGGTGATTTTAATTCTACTCATGCGAAAACAGAGTTGCCAGATTAGAATTATCTATACAATGTTTGCGTTGAAGATAATTCGATCGTGACTGTATGGTTTAATAGATTTTGTTTTGTGTTGTCGTGCTTTCTTTTGTGAGAAGAGATAAAGATATCTCCCCCTGGACTTGTCATACAGGATAAAATGATGGCTCAGAAAGAAGAAAAAAATATTATCTACTTACGGTTTCATTTGTTAAAGATATGCCTTACAGATATCTACAGAGACCCTCGAAAATAGTCTCTTTTTAAAAATATTTAATATTGTCTTCCAAAGATGTATGGAGAATGGCTATAAAACAGAAACACTAGAACTCTAATACAGACAGTTACAACCTCACAAGATGGCCAAAGATGAATAAAAACATATTATCAACTCTTTTCATATAACTTCTTTTTCTTCTTCTGTGACTTGTCCCTTAAGGATGTGAGGAATCATGGCTCTCCACAATTTTCTGTCCTTTGTACATCTTATTAAATTTTGCCTTTCAGCTATCTCTCTATAACTGTGTGGAGATTCACTGACATACAGGATATATATATCCGATATATACATAAGTGAACAATTTTTTTTTCTTTGTTTCTAACGACATTTTCCAGTTTTTTAATATTTTATTTAGCTTATGGAAGACAGGAGGACATGAAGAGATTGTCCAGCATTCACTGCCATATAGGATCATTGATATTACATAGACGTTCCCCACTCTTATCTTTGTTTCTAACGAAATCTTTCTGTTTCTTAATACTTTGTTTAGATGTTCGAAGACATGAGGAGATTGTCCAGCATTCACTGCCATAAAGGATGATTGATATTACATAGAAGTTCATCACTCTTTTCTTGGTTTCTAACGAAATATTCCTGTTTCTTAATACTTTGTTTAGCTTTTCGAAGACAATGAGGAGATTGTCCGGCAATCACTGCAGTAAAGGAGGATAGAATATTTCATAAAAGTTCATCACTCTTTTCTTTGTTTCTAACGAAATCTTCCTGTTTCTTAATACTTTGTTTAGTATTGGAAGACATGAGGAGATTGTCCAGCATTCACTGCCATATAGGAGGATTGATATTACATAGAAGTTCATCACTCTTTTCTTTGTTTCTAACGAAATCTTCCTGTTTCTTAATACTTTGTTTAGTATTGGAAGACATGAGGAGATTGTCCAGCATTCACTGCCATATAGGAGGATTGATATTACATAGAAGTTCCCCACTCTTTTCTTTCTTTCTAACGAAATCTTCCAGTTTCATAATACTTTGTCTAGCTTTTCGAAGACATGAGGAGATTGTCCAGCATTCACTGCCATATAGGAGGATTGATATTACATAGAAGTGCACCACTTTTTTCTTTGTTTTTAATGAAATCTTCCTGTTTCATAATACTTTGTTTATCTTTTGGAAGACATGAGGAGATTGTCCAGCATTCACTGCCATATAGGAGGATTGATATTACATAGAAGTGCACCACTTTTTTCTTTGTTTTTAATGAAATCTTCCTGTTTCTTAATACTTTGTTTAGCTTTTGGAAGACATGAGGAGATTGTCCAGCATTCACTGCCATAAAGGAGGATTGATATTACATAGAAGTTCATCACCCTTTTCTTTGTTTCTAACGAAATCATCCTGGTTCTTAATATTTGTTTAGCTTTCGGAAGACATTTAGAGATTTTCCAGCATTCACTGCCATATAGGAGGATTGATATTACATAAAATTTCACCACTCTTGTCTTTGTTTCTAACGAAATCTTCCTGTTTCTTAATACTTTGTTTATCTTTTGGAAGACATGAGGATATTGTCCATCATTCAGTGCCATATAGGAGGATTGATATTACATAGAAGTTCATCACTCTTTTCTTTGTTTCTAACGAAATCTTCCTGTTTCTTAATACTTTGTTTAGCTTTTGGAAGACATGAGGAGATTGTCCAGCATTCGCTGCCATATAGGAGGATTGATATTACATAGAAGTTCATCACTCTTTTCTTTGTTTCTAACGAAATCTTCCTGTTTCATAATACTTTGTTTAGCTTTTGAAAGATATAACACATAGACTGCGCGTTGACAGAGATAGATAGATAGATAGATAGATAGTGTGGAGCAATAGTGAGAATAATTTATCTACATAGCAATAACCAGAGAGCTTTCCGGTGAGAATCGTGATGGTGATGTGAGTTAGTAAGAAATAGTTGCAAACAAATTTAGTGCACCTATCTACTACATTAAACAGACTGAAGCATGAATAGTTTGAAAAAGAAAAGAAACTCCAAGAAAACCCATTAGTACAAAAGCCCATAAGTATTAAACAAGCGTCAATTAATTATAGCAATCTTAGACGCGCTTGTTGACTGGTTTACGTGTCTCGCACCTAGTTGACCCGTTAAAGAAGAGTCGAGGCATATTTTATGTTGCTAAAGGTTTTGGGCGTAAATTTACGAATAATCCTCATTGGTAGAGAGCAAGTTAAAACATTGTAACAAAAGCTGACAAAAACGAGACAAATATATACTTATGAGCAAGATGTTATATATATATATATATATATATATATATATATATATATATATATATATATTATAAAAATACCTTATTAAATATATACATTTTTTTGGAAAAATTATTCCTATCATCGCTTGATAATGGACCGAGATTATGGATTTTAAGATTAATTTTCATAATTAAATTTAAATTGAATCATGAAAATTTTCTGCGTCGCGATGGAATCATATTTTGAAAACGGAAATAAGTATAATATTTGCTCTACTAGTATCTGTCTATATTTCTGAGATGAGGTATTATGTACACTATTTACATTATTCGGACTATTGTCCTCATCTTTGTCGCCATATTTATTACAACGTTTCGGCCTTTAAGTATCTGTGTATAATTCTGAGATGAGGTATTATGTACACTATTTACATTATTCGGACTATTTTCCTCATCTTTGTCGCTATATTTATTACAACGTTTCGGCCCTTCAGTATCTGTGTATATTTCTGAGATGAGGTATTATGAACACTATTTACATTATTCGGACTATTGTCCTCATCTTTGTCGCCATATTTATTACAACGTTTTGGCTTTTCAGTATCTGTCTATATTTCTGAGA
>OZ010612.1:51668602-51691102 GCA_963932145.1 Acanthosepion lycidas
AGTCTTCCCAGTTCTACCCTGATCTAGAGTGTTAGCACATGTCAGCGACTCAGCTTGGGGTAAACATCTCCCCCCCACCACAAAAAAAAACCCAAGAGTAAATTTTTCTGATAAAATTGCAACAATACATTTTTATAGTAAAATTAGAAATTATTTTTGCAGTCAAGTTACCAGCAATACATTTAAAAATTATCAACAACACATACACCCTTGTGCAAATTACTTGAAACAAAACGAATAATTCCATTATTATCTGCATTTTTTCGTATTTTTTTAATGAAACATGACCCAAGGTACATGTTAGTACTTCGTATGTCCATTCCGCAAAGTCTTTCCTTGCAGATTGACCGGAGATTCTCGATTGCATTTAAATCAGGAGAGTTTCCGAGCCAATCTATAGTACTTTGATTTGCTCACTGGTAAGGCTTGCCAATATGTTCGTGCAGCGTCACAATTTTCGTTCATGTTCATGTTCATCGCAGGCAATGGCCGTAGGACAACTAATGAACAATCGAGACAATAGTGTCTGGGCGTGATAAAAATCTGATGCAGTCACAGATGACGCAATATTTTTCAAGGCCATATAAATTTCATCATACACCCCCAAAATAGATTCATATTACTGTACACCACTGCAAATGACCTAATCTGGGAAAAATACAAATCGATTACAACCTTTCACTCCAGTGGGTCTAAAATGACTGAATGGCGAAAGAAAGGAAACTAGATCGGTTGTTTCAATTAATTTGCACATCAGTGTAATATCATCCATAAACTATATATCGAATAAAAGATACATTTACTCTGGAAATATAGAATTATTAGATTTGTGCAAAATAATGTCGTTTTCTTACATAGTAACATATGTGAGAAAACGACATTATTTTTGCACCCAACTAATATTTACAAAATATCTGTGCTTGAAGGTATAAAATTAGGTACCTTCCCTAAGACATGAGGTTAGACCTTATACATAAGGTTTAAAATATATATATTTTTTAAATGACAAAGCGCTTTCTTGAAGCTTTCATTTTAGTTTTAATTGAAAGGTAAAGGATTTCAAATTTACTATTTCCAGTAAGCAAAATACTCTGTGGTGTATTTCAAACAGAACTTATATTGATCGGAATCGATTTTTTTCTGTAAAATCGATAAAAACTCATTTTTGACACATTTGTAAACAAAATTATTTCTCGGTTTTAAAAATCTGGCAAAAATAAAATATATATTTCTGTCACGTTATTTGAGGAAAATAAGCAAATTTTATGTGAAATTAATCTGATTTGAAGCAAATATTATTTACTTATTGCATAAAATGGTTTAAACAAATATATTTTAACTATGGTGTCTTGTTTATTTGACGTGTTAATCGAATTATTGACAGTCGAACGTGTTATGCAGGTGGAGGAAGCAATAAAGTTCTTATGAGGGGATTTTTTTTTCCGTAAGGAGGTGGGGGACACCCCTTAAAACACGTGACCTTTTAATGATAACGTTATAGTTTTGATCATCCATACTTAGAAATTCTGTACGTATATCACACATACGACAACAAACCGAAATTCTTTTAAAATATTCTGGTCGTCAGATTGTAACAAACTTTACAATTTACGATAAGTAAATATAGATAAGTAAATATAGTAATAATATTTCGTAACAGTTATCACAATGAAAATTAATTTTAAAAGATTTAAATTTTTATAAATTATTCAATTTAAATTTGTAAAAACTGAAAACAAATCTTGCCAAAAATTCATTTTTATCGAAAAAAAATTCTTCAGAATATTGTCTTCATTATATATTATTGATAAAGAAATTAAAAGCTTCTCTAATTAAATAATATTCTTAGTTTTATTACGTTTTTTATTTTTCGATTCAGAACAGATTTTTGGTAAGACGGGGTGCGATTTAAAAAAAAAGTCGGTGATTTAAATTCTTCAAAGAATTCTGCTTTTAACTAAAAGTGACTAAAAATATTCTCGTTGAATTTCTCAAGTTTTCATAAAATTAAGTAATTAAAAAAAAGTAATTTTACCAAGATTTTCCAAAAGACTTTCAAAATTAATTTCATTCATTTGTGAATAAGTCCTGAAAATTTCATTAAGATTCGACAATTATTTGATTTTTGCAAGAATTTCCAAATTAATGTGGCTGTCACCACAGAAAAACATTTGCTATGCAAAATTTAGCAGAGCCACTCTCGCAAAAAAAAAAAGAAGTTTTTTTATCAAAATGTTGAAGCTTCTAAAAAGGAGTAAAAATTTAATTAATTATTCAAAAAATACTCAATATAACAAAGATTTTGTCGATAAAACTATGTTTTCATTACAGTATGCTGATTTTTAAGCATCTTCGTGTAGATACCTACATAAAATTTGGTACAAATATTTAGATTGCGGCATTAAATACCCCATAAATGTTGGTCTGTCGCTAAACAGCACCAACCAGCCAACAAGGCCAAGATCCACTCAAGTTAGAGGATTAATGTGTAGTATTTCATAAGGAAAAGAAAGGATGTGAAGTTCGTCAGTTTATGCAGAAAAGATAACAGTTAAACCTAGACTTGAAGAGGTCAAGATTATTGCGATTAGGAAAGCATCCCCCCGGGAGTCCGTTCAACAATGCAGCCGTTCTTGGGAAGAAGCTGTCCGAATGGAACTTCCTTCTTACTAATGGAATACAAAACGGATGGGGGATGAGTTACCCTTGTGTATGTGGCATGGCGGCACCTAGTTGTAAAAATCAGTGGGTGGGTGGGGCTAAGAAATGTAGCTCGTCGGATCACATGCCATCTGTACCAGAACAGTTGTTACACTTAATGTATAAAATATGTAGGCATGTGTCACAACTTTTATGGGACAGTAATAGTAATATTATTAAAATGACGACCTAAGTGTTGCTTTGTGGGGCCGACTCCCAAGAGGATGCTTCCCTGATCACTAAAAACTTAACCTATTCAAGTCTTCGATTAACTGTTATTATCCTCACATATCGGCATAAACTTTACCTTTTACTCTGTATCCTTCTACCAACTTAGAATCAAAATGGAACAATTGAAATTTTTGAAGACAAAATGAGGAAAGGAGTCTTGGAGAATTTGACACTCACGGGAAATTGAAGGCAAGTGGGGTAAAGAAACAGCATTAAATAATCTAGCTAACGAGTTTGGGTAAATGGTTAACAGAACAGGGATTAGGGGATATAGCAAAAAGACAAATATTACCAAGAGCTACAAAGCACTGGAAGTTGTGGAGGGCAATGATCTCCACGCCATGAAAGGACATGACACATAGAAGAATATTTTTATATAACCCCCTCTGTCCCAAAAGTGTTGTTACACTTAATATGTAGGGATGTGCCACAACTGTTATGGAAGAAAATTAGTGATATTTCTTAAATTACTACTTTTATAAAAATACAAATAATCATCAGATACAAGGCACAAGAGCCACTAAAAGTAGAGGGTTACTGTGTAGTGTTGTATGAGCGTAAGAAGGGAAATTCATGAGGATAATAGTTAAGCCTAGACTTGAAGAGGTCAAGATTATTGTGAGTCCGTTCAACAATGCAGCCGTTCTTAGGAAGAAGTTGTCTGAATGTAATCTTTTTCGTACTAACCGTGATCCAACTTCTAAAGGTCAGAGGGTAGTGGAACTAAATAATTTAGGTTGCCAGAACACATACCATAGAAATAGCGATAGAGTAACGAGAATCTCGTGACATTTCATCTGTGAGAAAAGACGCTGCGTTGAAGCTTTTGAAATCCATCAAGACTGACAAGTGAAGATTGTGCAGCTCCATCCCAGATATTTTGTTTAAACGTTATAATCCCATGCGTGGCAGTACAAGCACTAGCACGTAGGGTGTAGTGGAATTAGGAACAGAAACATTAATAATGAGCAGAAAGAAAAGACTAATCAGGAGGACAGTAGATAGCGATTGACATTTCATTTAATGTTTTTCAGATTAAAGTTGGTTGGAACGCATGTGACCGAGAAGGAGTTCCACAAGCGAGAAGTGGAAACTGATGTAATCTCGCCGCTAGTCTAGTATTCCGCCTAAATTCATACAGTCTAGGTACCATAGCAAGAAGCACATCCGAACAAATACCATGAAATTATTTATAAAAAAAAAATGACACTGAGCGCCAACCTTACTGAAACCGAACAGCCAGATCAGGACCAATAATATTGCTGATTCTTTTGGGGATATTATCGTGGAGCTCCAGGAAAACAGCAGGGGCAGCGAACCATATATGATAGTAATATTCCAATCATGGACGGTTCGAAATTTCAATCACTTGTGATTATGGCAAATGAAGATGAGGATAACTGTCCGAATAATGTAAATAATGCATATGATAATATACACATTACAAAAGTTCAATGTCTAAAAAGTTGTCTGCCTTTGATTGAAAGGTTGAATTTAACTTTGACAAAAGATTTTTCTATGAAAGAAATTAAGTTAAAAAATTTGTTGTATGAATTTTCCTAATCTCTCATAAAGATTTCCATTGGCGGCAATTTTGACACATAATTCCCGTGTCTATCTTTGCTTGTGTGAGTCTCAAAATGCGACGAAAATTCGTTTGCTGTTTCTATTTATAGTTTTTTTTTTAACAACAAAATCAGCTCCAGCGGCTTGGTAGCTTGTTGCGAATGTTTCTGAAAAATGCGTGTGCAAATGTTGTAATTTTTACTTTTTAGCCAAAACGATTTCTTGAAACATTTAAATTAGGGATGAATTTGAGAAAGATTTTTTTTATGTCAGTTGAGCCTATTTTTGCACAAATTTTGACTGTTTTCTTATGAAAATTTCTCGAAGCTTATTTTTATTTAACAACCAATGAAATTCAAGAAAATGTTTGAAAAATGAAATGAGGGTTAATAAAAGATGAATCTGCTTCTTCAGTGAGGATATGCCGAAGGTTTGTGGCAAGAGGCAGTCGGAAATTTTAATTGCCCACGATGGACATGAACAGATCCATAACTGAATTGAGGAGGGATTGGATCGACAGATGACTAAAAAGCCTCTCATCAAAGTCGTTCAGTCAGGATTGGATGATTTACTTTGGTTTGTTTGACAGCATATCAACATCTTGTGGGTCATTTAATGCGAAAAATTGATTTTCTTGTGATCCTTGGTAACTTTTTACCAAAATATATTTGTTGTAACTTAGGAAGAGTTACTGAATGAGGAATAACCAAAACGGAAGTTGGAAATGAAATGATAATCTATATAACATCAAGAAAATACAATACTCGCCAGCGGTGTGAAGTAGGTAAACCACTGCTAGTGGCGGACTACATAGACAGCATATTACCCCCACTTATAATAGTGTGCAACGTATTTACGAGGATTGGGACATACCCATTAGTGTTCGTAGGTACGGTATATAACACTATCTATAAATCATTTTTATCTATCTATCTATCTATCTATCTATCTATCTATCTATCTATCTATCTATCTATCTATCTATCTATCTGTTGTAACATAGAAAAGGTTACTGAATGAGGAATAGCTAAAACGGGGGTTTGAAATGAAATGGTAATATTTATAACATCAACAAAATACAATACTCGCCAGCGGCGTGAAGTAGGTAAACCACTGCTAGTGTTGGACTACTTAGTCATCATGTTACCCAATTTACAACAGTGTCCAATGTATTTATGAGGATTGGGACATACCCATTTCTGTTCATAGGTACTGTATATAACAGTATTGCTGATAATTTTTTTTCCAAAAATGTATTGTTGCTATTTTTTTACAATGAAGATGGTAATTCTTTCTGACGTAGTTTTTATATTTTCATGTTTTGGCAACAATTGGGAAGAGGTCACTATTTGCCAAGAGTTGGGACCCTAAACGGTTGCTACCACTCTCGGTCAGGGAAGATCTGAGTGCAACAGCAATTAAGAATTGATTCCTAACACAAAACCTACCATCTCCCGATCAGAGGTCTTGATGCCGAATGTAGTATATCGTCATACCCAGGAATAAATGTCGTTAGAAACAAAGAAAAGGAAGCTGGATTGCTATATGTAAGTCATCCTCTTATATGGCAGAAAAATTTGGGGCAGTGTCTCCACGGATGAGGAGAAAATTGGAAGAAACAGAAATTTGGTTCTACGGAAGGATAGTGAGAATTCCATAGATGTAGCAAGTAATCAATGGTGGACTTGGGAACAACAGTAACTAAGACTCAAATGCTCGTAATCAGAGACCTTGCTGCCGGATGTAGTTTATCGTCATACCCAAGGCAAGTTTGGATCGGAGCGGTACTTACTGAAGAAACTTGTCAAAATACAGCACTGCACAAGCATTGCTTGTGGAGACTTTGGGCAGAGGTGACAAAATATCACCTAAACTATTTACCTAACCTCACCAACCTTGATTAACTGATTGTGCATACCAACTGGCTAAGGGTTCTCTACTTAAAACCTTATCCCTATCGAAATATGATGTCATCGGAACATCAAGAGCTGGTCAAACTGGCGCCCAAAAGGTTAGTGTTCTCTTTTGAGCCGACACTGGTCGAATGGAAATGACTCAAGAAGAGAAATCTGCTCAGTATCATGCATAAGTAATCAATGACATTAATCTGCTCATTATCCAGAAAAGACATGCCTCCATTATTTGTCATCTTCTCAACACACCACCCAATGTTTTAGCTAAGTTTCATTGTTACACTAAATGTTTTATAGAGCTGGGTTCGGCACCCTACGGCACGAGTGCCACTCGTGGAAGACCAAGAAATTTCCAATGGCACGCAGCCGCAAATGACATCACGAAGTCCGAACCTATAACTATTAGGTTGATGCCAAAAAAAAAATGACGTAATAATGTCGTTTTTTTACGTTGAAAAATACGTAAAAAAACGGCATTATTACGTCATTATATTTGCACCAACCTAATACAACGCATAGAAGATATTTAGCTGTTTCAATTTTAATATATACTAAAGTATAATAAAAGTCCCAGAAGAATTCCGTGGATAAGACAAATTTGTAGAAGAATGATAATAGGAAAAAATCCTAGTTTTTTGACGACGCGTTTCGTCTTCCGACTTTATCAAGGTAAAATTGAAGTGAAATGTTTTTGCTTTCATAGCTACCATTAAATCCAAACTTTAAAAAGAGAGAAACAATTATGCGTAATCCTCTTTCTGGATAATTTTAACTTCCCATTAAAAGAAAACGTCTTCCTATAAATAAATGTCTTTATCATTAATGTCTTATATTCTTTTCTTTTTCTTCCTCTATTTTCTTTATTGTTTTTCTTTTTTATTTCTTTCTTTCTTTTTTCTTTACATTTTGCATTATTATCTTATATTGTTTCTTTCTTTCTTTCTTTCTTTCATTCATTCTTTCTTTCTTTCTTTCATTCTTTCTTTCCAAATGAATGCATTTATCATTACTCTCCTATAATGTTTCTTTCTTTCTTTCTTTCTTTCTTTCCAATTGAATGCATTTATCATTACTCTCCTATAATCTTTCTTTCTTTCTTTCTTTCTTTCTTTCTTTCTTTCTTCCTTACCCAAATGAATGCATTTATCATTACTCTCCATTAATCTTTCTTTCTTTCTTTCTTTCTTTCTTTCTTTCTTTCTTTCCCAAATGAATGCATTTGTCTTTACTCTCCTATAATGTTTGTTTGTTTGTTTGTTTGTTTGTTTCTTTCTTTCTTTCTTTCTTTCCCAAATGAATGCATTTGTTTTTACTCTCCTATAATCTTTCTTTCTTTCTTTCTTGTTTTTAGTGAGTCATTTTCTTTTTTCAGGAATAAATTAATTTATTATTGGTCTTTTATATTCTTTCTTTCTTTCTTTCTTTCTTTCTTTCATTCTTTCTTTCTTTCTTTCTACCATTCCCTTAGTGTTTTTGTTTTTTGTTTGTTTGTTTGTTTCTTTCTTTCTTTCTACCTTTCCCGTAGTGTTTTTTGTTTGTTTGTTTCTTTCTTTGTTTCTTTGTTTCTTTGTTTCTTTGTTTCTTTCTTTTTTTCTTTCCTTCATTCCCAAATGAATGCATTTGTCTTTACTCTCCTATAATGTTTGTTTGTTTGTTTGTTTGTTTGTTTGTTTCTTTCTTTCTTTCTTTCCCAAATGAATGCATTTGTTTTTACTCTCCTATAATCTTTCTTTCTTTCTTTCTTGTTTTTAGTGAGTCATTTTCTTTTTTCAGGAATAAATTAATTTATTATTGGTCTTTTATATTCTTTCTTTCTTTCTTTCTTTCTTTCTTTCATTCTTTCTTTCTTTCTTTCTACCATTCCCTTAGTGTTTTTTGTTTTTTGTTTGTTTGTTTGTTTCTTTCTTTCTTTCTACCTTTCCCGTAGTGTTTTTTGTTTGTTTGTTTCTTTCTTTGTTTCTTTGTTTCTTTGTTTCTTTCTTTCTTTCTTTTTTTCTTTCCTTCATTCCCAAATGAATGCATTTGTCTTTACTCTCTTATAATCTTTCTTTCTTGTTTTTAGTGAATCTTTTTCTTTTTTCAGGAATAAATTCATTCATTATTTGTCTTTTATACTCTTTCTTTCTTTCTTTCTTTCTTTCATTCTTTCTTTCTTTCTTTCTTTCTTTCTACCATCCCCCTAGTGTTTTTTGATTTTTGTTTGTTTGTTTGTTTGTTTGTTTCTTTCTTTCTTTCTACCATTCCCCTAGTGTTTTTTGTTTGTTTGTTTCTTTCTTTCTTTCTTTCTTTCTACCATTCCCCTAGTGTTTTTGTTTGTTTGTTTTTTTGTTTGTTTCTTTCTTTCTTTCTACCATTCCCCTAGTTTTTTGTTTGTTTGTTTGTTTCTTTCTTTCTTTCTTTCTTTTTTTCTTCCTTTCCTAAATGAATGCATTTGTCTTTACTCTCCTATAATCTTTCTTTCTTTCTTGTTTTTAGTGAGTCATTTTCTTTTTTCAGGAATAAATTCTTTTATTATTAGTCTTTTATATTCTTTCTTTCTTTCTTTCTTTCTTTCTTTCTTTCTTTCTTTCTTTCTTTCTTTCTTTCTTTCTACCATTCCCCTAGTGTTTTTGTTTGTTTGTTTGTTTGTTTGTTTGTTTCTTTCTTTCTACCATTCCCCTAGTTTTTTTGTTTTTTGTTTGTTTCTTTGTTTGTTTGTTTGTTTCTTTCTTTTTTTCTTTCTTTCCCAAATGAATGCATTTGTCTTTACTCTCCTATAATCTTTCTTTCTTTCTTTCTTGTTTATAGTGAGTCATTTTCTTTTTTCAGGAATAAATTCTTTTATTATTAGTCTTTTATATTCTTTCTTTCTTTCTTTCTTTCTTTCTACCATTCCCCTAGTGTTTTTTGTTTTTTGTTTGTTTGTTTGTTTTTTTCTTTCTTTTTTTCTTTCTTTCCCAAATGAATGCCTTTGTCTTTACTCTCCTATAATCTTTCTTTCTTTCTTGTTTTTAGTGAGTCATTTTCTTTTTTCAGGAATAAATTCATTTATTATTGTGACGTCGTCTCCTGGTCGCAGCGCCAACCGTGACGTTCTATCCTAGTCTACCACGGCACCAACTGTGACGTCCCTAAACAGCACCAATTGTGACGTCCTCGCCGCGGCGCCAGCCGTTCGCTCCTCGCTGCTCCGTTCGGGTGTCGCTGCTCCAAATGTGACGTTCTAACCTTTTGATGATTCGGGTGGGAATCTGGTTAGATTTGATATCAGCCTCGTCATTCCCAACTCGCTTCCAACGCCTGGTTACCGAAGTAACTACTTTGATTCCCAGTCTGCCTACCCACGTTGTGATCTTAGGCAGACGAGATCAAACAGTGGTTGGGGCCGTACTGCAAACCGAGTTCAACGGGGGTGATACCACACAAATATGCATAAAAGACAATAAAATGAAAACTCAAAAGTTCAAAGTATCAAAGAAAAAGGTAACAAACTTTATGTCTAGTTGTTCGATACATAGGACTGCATCTATCTCCCGACCCGTTCTATGGATTGTGACACGTCGTTTTCCGCTAGGCAAGTTTTAACACTTCAAGTTGTCTGCTCTCTAAGAAATTGGTGTTTCGGTGGGTCTTTGGACGAAAGTAAAAAAAAAATTATTTCGGTGATCTGGATCTAATTCGCTCTTCAAAATAATTGTTCTTGGTTGAAGAGGAGTCCGGAATGTGCGTGAATCTTGGTCAGCTATCTGTGAGGCTTGCTTCAACTGAAGACTGACTCTGGGAACTGCTGGGACTCAACTCCGCTCGTTGTGGCTTCGTTTATATGGGCGCCGACCAAAACCGGGGGGTTCCTCGATAATTCTAAATACATATCCACCTCTCTGGTTAGGAATTTCCACCTTTTTCCATTTTTGGGAACCTTTCCTCACTCCCACCTTCTCATCATACTTCAGAGGGGCGTGAACTGCCCTCCCCACATCTTCGTAGCAACCTCTCTTACTCATCCTGCAGATGGGCTGCAACAGCCTCCCTTGTGCGTCACGTGATCACCACTCGACCAATGATGTCTCAGTCGGGCGTGGACGAATCCGCGGCTTTGTTTCAGGAAGAGAAAAAAAATATCTCGCTTAACTAAATAAAAATTATCTCTTCTCTTTCCCTTTTCTTCCTCTTAATCGTCGTTATCATTTCTCTGGTCGCGAACGGGACAATATGACAATGGCGGTCATAACTCTTGTTCTACACGTGGTTTACGTCAGGTATTTTATCGCTAATTATCAGAATGGGTGGTCGGTCTCAAAAAGAAACATCTCCAAAGTTCCAGTCAGTCTGTCGCCTCGAAGAAAGAAAAAAAACATTTCTAGGTTCCCATTCATTTTCCTTCGGTACATATTTCTGATAACATAATTTTATTATCGCAGGCCAAGGATGTCCCGTCGAAGGAAAATCGGTCAACGGACACTAGTAGGTGGTCCTTAATTTTTCATCTCTCTCCAAAGTCCATTTAGTTGCCTGTTTTTCGTCACTTATCGAAATAACATTTTCATTTGATTTTTTTTTCTTTGGCCAGCCGGTCTGTAGTTGATAATAAGATGTCTTCCCGTACCAATAGTTTGTTTTCATATCCTTAGATAACACAGCCGATGCCAAAACATATCTGATTCTTTCTTTCCTTCCCTTTCTTTTTACTCAGAATTTCCCTGTCATTGTAATGACACTCTTTCGCCATTTGTTACTTATCAAAATATCCTTTTATCTATTGTCTCTTAGCCGTGTGTGTGTTCTTGCTTATCACTCACGATTCGGTCCTTAGTCTCTCCTTTTATTCTTTTCTTTCTTTTCCCTTTCTGCCTCGTTAAATGGTGCCACATTATTAGTCTTTTATATTCTTTTTTTCTTTCTTTAATTCTTTCTTTCTTTCTTTCTTTCTTTCTTTCTTTCTTTCTACAATTCCTCTAGTGTTTTTCGTTTTTTGTTTGTTTGTTTGTTTGTTTCTTTCTACCATTCCCCTAGTGTTTTTTGTTTTTTGTTTGTTTGTTTCTTTCTTTCTTTCTTTCTACCATTCCCCTAGTGTTTTTTGTTTGTTTGTTTGTTTGTTTGTTTCTTTCTTTTTTTTTCTTCTTTCTTTCCCAAATGAATGCATTTGTCTTTACTCTCCTATAATCTTTCTTTCTCTTTTTCTTTCTTGTTTTTAGTGAGTCATTTTCTTTTTTCATGAATAAATTCATTTATTATTAGTCTTTTATTTTCTTTCTTTCTTTCTTTCTTTCTTTCTTTCTTTCTACCATTCCCCTAGTGTTTTTTGTTTTTTATTTGTTTGTTTGTTTGTTTGTTTGTTTGTTTGTTTCTTTCTTTCTTTCTACGATTCCCCTAGTGTTTTTTGTTTGTTTCTTTCTTTCTTTGTTTCTTTCTTTCCTTCTTTCTTTCTTTCTTTCTTACTACCATTCTCCTAGTGTTTTTTGTTTTTTGTTTATTTGTTTGTTTGTTTCTTTCTTTTGTTTCTTTCTTTTTTTCTTTCTCATTCCAGCGAGACATTATTCTGAAGGCGCTTGTGAATATTTCAATGGAAACGTCTCTTCATTTTCCCGTTGAAACTAACATCCACAACGCATTCATTTGAATTCCATGACAAAAAAAATTTACATCAATAAAGACAGACGAGTGGTTAAAATTTAATCAGAACGAAATGTCCAACCCGCTTTTCTATAAATATTATCAATACGATGCCTATCTATCTATCTATCTATCTATCTATCTCAGCCTGTTCAATATCTATCTATCAATCTCAGCTTGTTCAATATCTATCTATCTATCTATCTATCTATCTATCTATCTATCTATCTATCTATCTATCTATCTATCTCAGCCTGTTCAATATCTATCTATCAATCTCAGCTTGTTCAATATCTATCTATCTATCTATCTATCTATCTATCTATCTATCTATCTATCTATCTATCAAACTCAGACTGTTCTCTTTCTAAGTACGTTCATTATCTATCTATCTATCTATCTATCTATCTCAGCCTGTTCAATATCTATCTATCAATCTCAGCTTGTTCATTATCTATCTATCTATCTATCTATCTATCTATCTATCTCAATATGTTCATATATCTATCTAATATATATATGTATATATATATATATATATATATATATATATATATATATATATATATATATATATATATGAGGTAACATACATTCTAACTTATTAATCATATAAGTCAACACGTTTAAAAAAGCATCAACCTGCGTCATTTCACATCTGCTCAATTATGTATCTTAACTGACAACAGATGAGCTTTTTTGATCCGTTCAGGGAATAACGCCTGTCGCCATCTTTATTCACTTGACAGATACGTGGATCGGCATTCTTTTTCGTCAACTGAGAAAGTTTTCTCTTCCCGGCTTACACTTAATTTTCGTTCGCTCTCTCCTAACACGCATGTGTATATGTCCTATTTATAAAATAAGACACGACAAGTCACCGCAGTTTGTTTTTTTCAAGGTCGAAAACTACGAGTTTAACATACTAAATGCTCAAAAATTGACTGACGTAATATTACAGGCAGATTTTTACGACCGAGAATTAGGAGACCACGAGTCTGTTCTCAATATATGGGAACTCAAAGAAAAATGTACGTTAAAATTTTTTAAAATTATTCCCTCATTTCCTGGATTCATTTATTAGAAGTTTATTGCTAGATTGGAAATTAGGTTTAATCATTTTATTGGTGAAATAGCTAGATGTAACCGCAAGTTCTATTGCAATGTTTTCTTCGCTCGCACTTCTCACCTGTGTGACTCTTCAGCGTCTTCTTACTTCCCTTTTGTTATATACCGTCCCTATGAACACAAATCCTTGTAAATACGTATTGTAAGTGGGGGTAATATGTTGTCTAAGTAGTCCGCCACTAGCAGTGGTTTACCTACTTCACGCCGCTGGCGAGTATTGTATTTTGTTGATGTTATAAAGATTACCATTTCATTTCAAACCCCCGTATTGGCTATTCCTCATTCAGTAACCTTTTCTATATTACAACAGATAGATAGATAGATAGAAAGAAATTATTTATAGATAGTGTTATATACCGTACCTACGAACACTAACGTGTATGTCCCAATCCTCATAAATACATTGGGCACTATTGTAAGTGAGTGCTGTCTATGTAGTCCACCACGAATAGAGGTTTACCTACTTTTTGTATTTTGTTGATGTCATAAAGATTAACATTTCATTTCCAACCTCCGTTTTGGCTAATCTTCATTCAGTAAACCCTTCTAGGTTACAACAATCGATTTCATCACGATTATTCTGTTTAACGTGGAAGTTGATTATACATGCTTATCAATCAAACTAGATTCCAATAGTGTTATAAAAACCTTAGAGATTCCAGTAAGATATCTGTAATCATTTCTTAAAGATTACCATTTCAATTACAACCTCCATTTTGGTTATTCCTCATTCAGTAAGCCTTTCTTTCAACTACGATTTCAAAAATTCAAATGCAACATCAATTGCTATATTTCCTTTTTCTGAATCCTGTTTTTTTATGCAAATTTTCCTCACTAATGATTCACGCTCAGCAACCTCTTTCATCTCAGTGACATTATCACCTTGCATAGAGACAAATGATTTTAAAAAATGCAATGTATTCGGCCAAATTTGTGCTACTGTGATTTGAGCTGGTCTTACTGCGCATGACTGAAATTTGACTTTCCCGGTTTTGCTTAGTTAAGCAACGAAATGTTATTGCAGGAGTTTGTGTAGTGTGTGTATAATAGCGTCACTAATGGCGTGATGTTTATTTTTGTTTTATTGTAAAGTTGATCAGTAAGATAATTATTTCAAATGGATTATTGAGTTGCTCTTGATTAATAAAAAAATGCTAGAAAGTTATCTTTCTTGATCGAAAAGGGATTTGTGTCGAGGAATAGATACATTAATTCAATCATAAACGCTGAGCTCAACGACTTTATCGTGACAAAGGTTCTATCTATAAAATAACCCATAGATCTATTAGGTTGGTGCAAAAACAATGTCGTTTTCTCACATTTGTTACTATGTGAGAAAACGGCATTATTTTTGCACCAACCTAATATCTATCTATCTATCTATCTATCTATCTATCTATCTATCTATCTATCTATCTGATGTGGGGCCAAAGTCGGGACCACAGAAGGAAAACACGGATTAGATGGAAGAAAGATATATTAACAAAAGGTTATAGAGATGGTTTAAGCGGAGCTTACTATAGGTTAGTGCCCAATACTGGTAGTCGTACGCGGCTGTGTCTGCCTCTCTGCCTAAAGTGTTGTGTCGCATACCTAATATAGACCAGGGAGAGTCTATTGTGTAGGTAGTTCCGGTCTCACAATACTACCTACGTGCGTTCGCTTTCTAACTCAATATATTCGTTATCTATCTTATCTATCTCACCCTGTTCATTTTCTCTCTCTTTCTTTCTTTTAATCTATCTATCTATCTATCTATCTATCTATCTATCTATCTATCTATCTATCTATCTATCTCATCCTGTTCATTTTCTCTCTCTCTCTTTCTTTCTTTCTTTCTTTCTTTCTATCTATCTATCTATCTATCTATCTATCTATCTATCTATCTATCTCATCCTGTTCATTTTCTCTTTCTTTCTTTCTTTCTTTCTTTCTTTCTTTCTTTCTTTCTTTTAATCTATCTATCTATCTATCTATCTATCTATCTATCTATCTATCTATCTCATCCTGTTCATTTTCTCTCTCTTTCTTTCTTTCTTTCTTTCTTTCTTTCTTTTAATCTATCTATCTATCTATCTCATCTTGTTCATTTTTTTCTTTCTTTCTTTCTTTCTTTCTTTCTTTCTTTCTTTTCTTTTCTTTTCTTTCTTTCTTTTTCTATCTATCTATCTATCTATCTATCTATCTATCTATCTATCTCATCCTGTTCATTTTCTCTCTCTTTCTTTCTTTCTTTCTTTCTTTTAATCTATCTATCTATATATCTATATATCTATCTATCTATCTCATCGTGTTCATTTTCTCTCGTTCTTTCTTTCTTTCTTTCTTTTTTCTATCTATCTATCTATCTATCTATCTATCTATCTATCTATCTATCTCAACATGTTCGCTATCTATCTATCTATCTATCTATCTATCTATCTATCTATCTATCTATCTATCTCTCTATCTATCTTATCCTGTTCATTATCTATCTACCTATCTATCTATCTATCTATCTATCTCATCGTGTTCATTTTCTCTCGTTCTTTCTTTCTTTCTTTCTTTTTTCTATCTATCTATCTATCTATCTATCTATCTATCTCAACATGTTCGCTATCTATCTATCTATCTATCTATCTATCTATCTATCTATCTCATCCTGTTCATTATCTATCTATCTATCTATCTATCTATCTATCTATCTATCTATCTATCTATCTATCTATCTATCTTATCCTGTTCATTTTCTCTGTCTCGCTCTCTTTCTTTCTTTCTTCTTTCTCAGCTTATTTAGATTTTGGCGTAAAATAACCCATAGAGCTGTTGATATGCCGCGAAGCAAATCTAACTAACGAAGTTGCACCAATGGAAAATTATGGTGATTCATTACAGCTTTCTGGATGCTAACCAGAATCTCTCTGTGGAACTTTACTGCTAGCAACGGTATGAAATGTAGATTCAGTTAAGCGACGGTCACTGGTAAATCGACAAGGTCTAATTCGGCTTCATGAAACCGTTCGGGTACATATTGCCAGGGTCTCACTTTAGGATACGAGATTTGGCATGCGAGATTTCGGATACGAGATTTGGGATATGAGAATTGGGATACGAGATTTGAGATTTGGGATACGAGAAACTGCTCGGATAGATATTGCCAGGGTGTCACTACACAAGCTCAACGATATTTGGGATACGAGATTTGGGATACAGAATTTGGGATAAGAGATTTGGGATAAGAGATTTGGGACGAGATTTGTGATACGAGATTGGGCATTTGAGATTTGGGATAGGAGATTTGAGATACGAGATTTGCGGTACGAGATTTAGGATACAAGATTTGGGATACGGGATTTAGGATACGGGATTTAAGATACGAGATTTGAGATACGAGATTTGGCATGCGAGATTTAGGATACGAGATTTAGGATACGAATCTTTTCCATATCTACTATATTTTCCTGATCTTTTGTGCACTTGTTACCACATTTTCCAAGCATGTTTTTAAGCGGAAAGACATTCTGTTGCAGAGAAAATGCACAAATTTCCTCAAAAAACTCAGTGTCCTCACTATTGGTGTTTTATCGCAAAGGCAACTCAAATGCAGAAATGTATAGATGTTCAGGTTTCCTACCGTCCCGAGTATGACGATAAACTACATCCGCGTCCAGGGTAAGGCGATAAACTACATCTGCGTCCAGGGTATGGCGATAAACTACATCCGCGTCCAGGGTAAGGCGATAAACTACATCCGTGTTCAGGGTAAGGCGATAAACTACATCCGCGTCCAGGGTAAGGTGATAAACTAAATCCAACAGCAAGGCCTCTGATCAGGAAGTTTGGAGGAGCGTAGAACCACTTCTTAATGCTGTTGTTTCCAGGTCCACCATGACCCGGGGTGGTAGTACCTGTTAAGGTCCAAGCTATGAGCAAATAGTTAAACCCAAAATGGGGTCAAAACACTAAGAGAATGTAAAAATAGGTTTTAATATCAGCAATACTTTTTTGTAAAAAAATTATTACCAGCAATAATTTTTTGAAGAAAATTTATTACTGGCAATATACTATCACTAGCAATACATTTTGGAAACAAATATTATGAGAAATAAAAATCTTGTCGGCATTATAAATAAAATTAAAAAATAGAATTAGAAATTAAGAAAATAAATCCAAACGCTGATCTACAAAATAATTTCATACAAAGAATACATATTCTATTCATACAAACCTATTCTAAAAATCTTGGCAGCAATAAATAACCCATTGAGGTGTTGATATGCCAAAAAACAATATAAACCCAAATTTTTGATCTACAAAGTGGTTTCTTACAAAGAATACATATTCTATTCATACGAAACTATTTTAAAAATCTTGTCAGCATTAAATAACCCATTGAGGTGTTGATATGCCAAAAAACAATATAAACCCAAATTTTTGATCTACAAGTAGGTTTCTTACAAAGAATACATATTCTATTCATACGAAACTATTTTAAAAATCTTGTCAGCATTAAATAACCCATTGAGGTGTTGATATGCCAAAAAAGAATATAAAACCAAATTTTTTATCTACAAAGTGGTTTCTTACAAAGAATACATATTCTATTCATACGAAACTATTTTAAAAATCTTGTCAGCATTAAATAACCCATTGAGGTGTTGATATGCCAAAAAAGAATATAAAACCAAATTTTTTATCTACAAAGTGGTTTCTTACAAAGAATAGATATTCTATTCACACGAACCTATTGTAAAAATCTTATCGGAATTAAATAACCCATTGAGGTGTTGATATGCCATACAACAAAATAAACCAAACCAATCAGGTTTCCTATTTTGACTAATTCAAACATATTTTGAATGCAATCGTTCAGGTATAAAATCGAATTCGAATATCGGACATTATTTTCCAAACAACCTAGTATTGTCCAATAGTAAGATAAAATTGAAAATATTAACTCCAGTGAACATTCATGAAATACTTGTAAAATCTACCTAACACCTCAGAACATTAACTGCAAAAATTGATGACAACTATTAAAAACAATATTTATTTAATACGAGAATATTAGTGAAAATAGAAATCAGTTGTTAACATATATATATATATATATATATATATATATATATATACACACATACACACGCATATATATATATATATATATATATACACGTGTATATATATATATATATATATATATATATATATACACACACACATATATATATATAGAGAGAGTAACGTATATATATATACATATATATATATATATATATAATTAAAAGTTAGCCTGTACTTTAAATTCATAATATATATATATATATATATATATATATATATATATATATATATATATATATAATTAAAACTTAGGCTGTACTTTTAATTTATAATATAAATAATTTTATTTGTTATATATATATATATATATATATATACACAAAATACTATACATAAAAAAGATATACTTAAATTTCGTTGCCTCCGTACGAATACGTATGATCAAACAAATCTGAATAGTCCCTATAAAAACACAGAATTTATTCTGACTTTTGAAATATTCATATCTGCTAAGTTTCGTATCGTAGCAAAGCAATTTGTAAAGAAAGGAATGTTTATTTTATTTATCAATCCGTCAGATTTTTATAGCTTAAATGTTATTTTACGTGGATACTTGGATACGAGTAGACGTTCCGTTTATTTATTAAACAGACTATTTATTTGATTTTGTCTGCCAGTCACAATCTTCGAGAAGTTTTTATTAGAGGATGATTTGCGTTTTTGTAACCTACGATAGGTCAAATTACTTTCGATCTAATGCCGGTTTGTCGTAGAGTAACGCAGGTAAGAATCATGGCGAAAAGAGCGTTTTATTCCCCACTGAGATTTTCTCGATTCCATCATAGAGAAAGGTTGAAACCAGGTTAGCATGATCAGGTGATTTCCTAATTCTTCATATATATATATATATATATATATATATATATATATATATATATATATATATATATATATATATATATATTAGGATTAGAAAGAAGTAAATCTTTATTTCTTAAGGTTTTATTGAAATTTTATTTAAGTTTCCACATGTCCTCCATTATTAGCAATACAAAGGGTAATACGATTTTGCAGTTCACGGAAAACATTTACAGTAACGCCTGAAATCACATTAGTTATTATAACTTTCAAATCTTCTAACGAACTAGGTTTTGTTGCATACACAATTGTTTTCATATGTCCCCCATAAAAAAATCTAATGGAGTCAAAACTTGCGAATATGGAGGCCAATAAATTGTTCCACCTTTTCCGATCCATCTGTTAGGAAATTCCTGATTTAGAAACTCTCTAACACGCAGAGCGAAGTGACAAGGAGCTCCATCTTTTTGAAACACTATATTATCTTTCAAGTTTAATTGTTGAAGCCGCGGAATAAAGTAATTCTGCAGCATATCTAAATAGCCGTCACTGTTAATAACAAGATATTGAAAAAATATGGCCGTATGATCCGATTTTTCGCAAAGCACACCACGCATTAACTTTAAGAGAGTCCCTTTCATGTTCAAAAGTTTTATTTGGGTTTTCAGTTCCCCAAATTCGGCAATTTTGCCTGTTAAGCGTGTTACTAATATGAAATGTTGTTCGAACAGTAAACTGCTCATAAATGCAGCATCATTGCTAAATTTTTCATTGAACTGATGACAGAAAGTTATCCGTGCATGATAATCCTCTTCTAACAACTGTTGATGTAATTGCATTTTTTAAGCTTTCATGTGAAGTTTTACCCGCAGAATCTGATGCACACCAGACTTTGGGATCCTGTATCTAATGATATACATCTTACAGACTTTCCTGGAATTGCCGTAAAAGATTTTTCTATGGGTGCATCAATTTCATCGCTGATACATGGCCTTCTAGACCATGGCTTATCATGGACGGAGCCTGTCTCTTTAAATTTTTTCAGCCGTTTAGCAATAGTGTTTCTATGACGTGTTTCTTTATTGTATTCAATTCTTTCTTTGTACAGCAATAGTAGATTACAGTTCAGCCAACCAATTTACTTTTTCCTCAGTTGAAGCCATGGATCAAATTGATTCTGGAAAAAAAGAAAATATTTTTTTTACTTATCTAAAAATTGTTGTAAATTTTGTGATAAAGAATTATTCAATAACTATACTTAAAACTAGGTAGATTAAACTTTATAACATTTTTTACAGATTATTTCTATCGCAAAGTGCACACGAACTCTATGGACACGCCGTATATATAAATAGAAACATTTTTATGTTTACAAATTGTTTTTCATATTTTCTATGACAATTTCTCGGACATTCAGACCGCTAAATGTTGTTAATACTGTTTATTATAAAACAGAGCATTTACTTAAATATTTGTATCTATAAAAAGAATGTATGAACATAAAAAATGCCCTAAAATAATTGTCGGAATTTGTCCATTTCATAATGTACGACGTCATTTGTTTACATTTGGATACGCATCGAGCAGATATGAATGTACATGAGAAAATCATGGAAAATTGTCGTTTAAAAACAGATGAATTGACCTTGCACCACTGTGGCGAAATCGGTAAAAGCAAGTCAGGCTATATGACGGTTCCGTATAGGATACAGGTTCGATCCCTGTCGGAGGACGCATATGTTTCTATGACAATTTCTCGTATATTCATGCCGGTAAATATTGTTAATAGTGTTTTTTATAAAGAGATCATGTACTTAAATATTTGTATCTATAAAAAGAATGTATAAACATAAAATATCTTAAAATAATTGTCGGACTTTGTCCATTTCATAATGTGTGACGTCATTTGATTACATTTGATATGCCATGAGCAGATATGAATGTACATGAGAGATTCATAGAAGATTGAGTTCCTAATACAGTAAAATTCGACCTTACTAACCGAGCGCTGCTCTGTGGCCAAATCGGTTAAAGGCACATCAAGCTAAATGATGGTCCCGTATAGGATACAGGTTCGAATTGTGTCGGAGGACGAATGTTTTCTTTGAAAATTTCTCGGACATTCAGGCCGGTAAATGTTGTTTAATACCGTTTATTATAAACATAGCATTTACTTAAATATTTTTATCTATAAAAAGAGAATGTATAAACATAAAAAATATCTTAAAATAGTTGTCGGACTTTGTCCATTTCAATATATATATATATATATATATATATATATATATATATATATACAAGCCTCTAAGTGTTGACTTCTATGTTCACTTTTATATTTACACACGCTCTATCTCTGATATTGAGCACTTTATTCCATAAATATAGCACACCTTAAGACTATATTTCTTTATATATATATATATATATATATATATATATATATATATATATATGTTAATGTCACTAATAATTATGATAAAAATTGTAACGTTGCTACATAGCCTAGAGAAGGATACGTAAATTAATCTATCTACTTATTCAGACGTATATGTTAAATAAATAAATACGTCTCAAATGAACGGTAATTTAAATTATGTTAAGAAATTACCCAATAATATTAACAGTACCATATTTTCTTCCTATTTTAATAGATCTCGTGGCGTACGAGGTCAGAAACGAGAATGATACTGAGATTGCTTCCCGCCTTGCTGTAAACCGCCCCGTCCGTTGCATATAATAAAATCAATTACACATCGTATCTGTAGTAGAAATGCACTATTATTCAAATTATTCATCGTATTTTTGCCGCCATTGGCCGAAGAAACGAAAAAGAAAAAAATAGGGCAAAGAAAAAAAATAGTTTTATTGCTGAAATAGTTTTATTGCTAACTTAACCGCCATATTAGTAAAAAGAAAAAAAAAAAAAAAAAAAAAAAGCAAATATTTGAAGGAGTTCATTTATTTTCACTTTTTTCCCACCAAATTTTGATCTAAGACAACCAATCATTTTAATCTCTGGCTGCCATCACGAAACGCTGAAAAAAATATTTGTGATCGAGAAATGGGGCGAGAGAGTTCTGGGGATGTTGTTTAAGATTAAGGCGGTGGGTGGGGGAGGTTGAAATGAATAAAAGCCAGTGGATAAGAGAACAAAGAATTAATTTAATAACAAAATGAAATAAAAATAAAAACATATGAAGAAAATATGTAAAGGAATCAGGAATGTTTCCGAGGAAAGAGGAAGGAAAAAAACTAAAAGAAAAGAGGGAGAGGATTCAAAAAGGAAGAAAAGAAGGGAAGAAGGAAGAAAAAAAAAAGAAAATTAAATTCATCGGAGAGATAGGAAGAGAAAAGAAAAAATACAAGAGAAATAAAAGCTGGAATGAACGAATGAAAGTAGGAATGAAAAAAAAAAAGAAAAGAATGTAGGTAAATGAAGGTTAAAGGTGGCGCAAAAAGAAAGAAAGAA
>OZ010612.1:51693602-51825705 GCA_963932145.1 Acanthosepion lycidas
TATGTATGTATGGTTGGATAGATGTGAGCTTGTGACCCTGGGTTTCACACTTTAGCGATCGTCAGACAAACTGATTAATTTTAAAAAAATTTGGTTTTATGTAGATTGCGTGTATTGGTGTTATTGTGGAAGTGGTGGGGGAAACTTCGTCGTTTTTTCATCGTACTGACCCAAACATCGATGTATGCAGACACATATACATACTTGGTCGTCCGTCGGGACTCATACATATATAAACATATGTGGGCAGTTTCGGATATGACATATGTATGTATACGGGTGGTGTACCGCGCATATAATATATAAATAATTATACACATATATATATATATATTTATTTATATTTATATATACACACATACACACACACACACACACACACACACACACATATATATATATATATATATATATATATATATATATATATATATATATATATACAGCCATGGCCAAAATTATGGAGCACCTATAAAAATTTGAGATAATAGTTTAAACCTACGCATTTCAAGGTTAAGAATCGTACAGTGAACAACCGAGAGCAAATGTAAAATATTTAACAGTAGATTGTAGTATTTTTTTTTTTGCATTAAAGCCTCTCTCAAGAGCTTTAGCTGAGTTTCGTACTAAATTCATTCCAATATTCAAAATGATTTATTGTCATACTAAAGGTTGTTTCGTAATTTTCGGGTAATATTTGATTCCTACCAGTGTATATTTAATTGAAAATGCCTCCAAAGAAGCAGCTTTCAGAGATTAAAAGGGCACAAATTGTTGCTTTATCTGGTGAAGGATATTCTCAGGTAGAAATTGCCAGGAAGATAGAATGTTCAAGGAAGGGGGTTCAAACAACGATTAATAGGTACAAGGAAACAAAGTCTTTCAAAAACAGAAAAAGACAAGCCGTAAAAAGTCTATAACCGCCAGGGAAGACAGATCTTTGAAAAGAGCATCCCTTGCAGATAGGATAAAAAGTTCTTCAGAGCTTGCTGCTGAACTTAGGGAGGATGCAAACAAAAACATATCAGCTCAAACAGTGAGAAGAAGGTTATTAGAAGTGAGATTAAAAGGATGTAAAGCCAGGAAGAAGCCATACTTGTCTCAGGCCAACAAGAAAAAACGACTGGAATTTGCAAAAAAACATGAAAATTGGACACCTGATGATTGGGGCAAAATTGTTTGGTCTGACGAAAGTAACTTTGAGGTAAGTTAACAGCTTCTATTTCCTAAACTTTGGATGTAATAATTGAAATCTTTATGTGAATACGCATCTATAACATTTATTCAAAAATTGTAACAAATTCTTTTTTTCATCATATTTTGGTACCCCTGGAGCGGTTTATGTTCGCCGTAGGGAAGGAGAGGCATTTCGTCCTGATTGTGTGGTTCCAACTGTAAAATTTGGAAGAGGAAGCGTATTGGTTTGGGGCTGCATGGCTTCTTCAGGCACTGGAATGTTGTACACATGTGAGGGCAGAATGAACTCCACAATTTATACTAACATGCTGGACCAGGTTTACTGAACATCTTTGACTAAAATATTTAATAATAACATTCCAAGTGATGTAATCCAACAAGACAATGCTCCATGCCATACGTCAACAGTTTCAATCGGTTGGTTTGAGAAAAAAGGGATTACAGTGATGAAGTGGCCCCCTCAATCCCCAGACCTAAATCCCATTGAAACTTTGTGGTCCCATTTAGGGGAAAGAGTGAGAATGCACAAATGTTCATCAAAAAAAGAATTAGAGGCCAAACTTCATGAAGATTGGCAGAAAATAGATTCTACCACCTGCAACAACTTAGTCAATAATATGCAAAAACGAATAAAAGCTGTTATAAAGGCAAAAGGAGGACATATCAAATATTGATTGTTGTTATTAATGTTTACTCCACTATTCTTAACCTTTAAATATATAAGTTTGAATCATAATTTCGATTTTTCATTGGTGTTCCATAATTTTGGCCAAGGCTGTATATATGTAAAGTCAGAATGTGTGTATGTGTGTAACGAATGCACGGTCGCAATTCTCGACGGATTTGCACCAAAATTTACATGCATATTAGCGGGAAGGCCAAGACCGACTTTGCATTTCCCAACTCCCATCGATAGTGAAAATAATCAATTTTTTCATACTTCTACGGCAGTTTTCATGTAGTTTGCGGCCATTTTCTACTGGCCAGAGTGAGAGCCTATAGCTGGCTGCCATGAATAAGCAGGAAGATTCTATTGGCCAGCGTGAGATCCAACAGCTGACTGACACGAATGTTAACTAGCATGCAAAATAATCGATAGCTGCATTCGTCACAAGTGGGAAAAATTTAAATCTGGATGGCACGTTACTCCCATTGGCTCATTCACTTGCTTAAACTCAACGTTGATTCTGATTCCGCAGAACTGGGTTGGCGTGAAAAAGTATTTGTTGTTAACATACATTTTTCATTCTGTTTTTCCAGTTACAAGTCCCTTTTTAAAGCTGATCGTTTTGTGTTCATTTTTTTAGTTCTTTTTTCGTAACAGATTTAATGTTTAGTATAGAGCTTAGAAAAATTCGCACTGTGAGATAGGCAAGAAGTAAGGCATGTAGCAACATCAGCACGGCAAAGGGCACTCCTTTAAAGGCAAGGAAGGGCAAAAATATTTTAAGTCAAGTGATAGCGATGGCTGTATGAGTCGTTCGATTTTTAAATCAAACACGGGCAACGCCGGGCCATGCTTCTAGTATATATATATATATATATATATATATATATATATTATAAATTAACTGATTTAAAATATGAATTTTCCTTACACAGTTCTAACAATGTTTAGAACTGTTCAGCGAAAAAACACATTTTAAATCAGTTAATTTATATTACCACTATTTTGTAAAAATAAAAATATCTATAAGAACACCGAATTATATATCTTACTGTTCTTTCTTTATATATATATATATATATATATATATATATATATATATATATATGTGTGTGTGTGTGTGTGTGTGTGTATGTATGTATATATTGCTCTGTTTCATTACAGTGAGGACTGTTTCGTTACCTCCTGTACTATATATGCTGTATGTTGTAATTTTATTGTCATATATTCATATCCATCTATCTATCTATCTATCTATCTATCTATCTATCTATCTAAATAAGAGAAGGAACAGATCGAGTTCGTAGTATTTACTTTTTTTAAAATCTGCTCAATACAAAATAGAGTAAAATATTATATTTTTATTATAATAGATTATACTAAAAAAATTATAATGTTTTTATTATAAGCTATTACATTATACAGTTCTGTTCGATAAAAGTGACTCGCCTGATTTTTTTTACTTAAAATTTTTTTCGTCTATTGTTTTTGGGGTCAAACTAATTTTTAATCTTACTAATATAAAGAGCCCTTCCAGACCACCTAATAAAAAAGTTTACTCACTCTAATGTATTCTAATGATAATTATAATTTTGGATATAAATGAGATTTAGTGAAAAACTCTGTGCAAAAAAAGTGGCTCCCTTATTTCCTGCAACTAGTAATCAAAAGAAACATAATCAAACAGCTTTAAATAAAGACTAATAGAGGTATAATTTATTTATAATAGGTAATATAATTCGAAATATTTAATAATCTATCGGTTCTCCTTTATTTTGAATAAACTTTTCAACTCTTTTTGGCATTGGCTTGATTAGGTTCTGGCAAATCTCATCACCAAGCATTGAATTCCATTCGGATATGAAATTCACAATCAAATCCTCTTTGTTGCTCAACTGCTTTCTCGAGAGCCTGCATTTTATAATGCTCCATAAGTTTTCTATGGGGTTGAGGTCAGGAGATTGGGGGGGGGGCATGTCATAACACTCACCTGCTTCTCATCAAAGTATTCCTTCATCAATTTTGATTTGTGACAGGGAGCATTATCCTGCATAAAAATTTGCACCCTTTCAGCAGAAGGGAGCAGACAAGACTCTAAAATTCTCTTGTACTGCTCGCTCCTGGGGGTCTTTTCAATAGGTTTTAAGAAACCAGTTCCATGAAAAGAAAAGCATACCCAGAACATTATACTGAATGGATGCTTGACAGTACTTACTGCTAAATTCAAAGAGCTTTCAAAGCTTCTTCTTCGGATTTTAGATCGCTTATCCTTTGAATTTAGCTCAACTTTCGTTTCATCGGAGAAGAGAACATTCTTCCAGTCTTCTACGGTGAAATCCATGTAATAGTAAGCCCATTCAAGTCTCTTGGCTTTGTTGGCTTTGCTTATTAGCGGCGTAAACCTTCGTGTACAAGATTTGTAGCCTTGTTCTAACAATATTTGTAACATTGTTCTGACGGATTGTTGAAGAGGCAAGACTAACACCTTGCTCTTCACTTAGACTGGCTGCAATTTCTTGGCTAGTTATAGTCCTATTCGTCACAACTTCTCTATTGATTACCCGGCCAGTTCTATCATCAATCTTTTTCTTTTGTCCCCTTGTTTCCTTCCTTGGAGCAGGAGTGGCGTCAGTATGTGCCCTAAGCACTCAAGAGACAGTTGATTGCGAGTTTATAGCAATTTTTGCAATTTCTCTCGTAGACTTGCCTGCTTTTGAAAGGGCAATAACAGATGCCTTAAGTGGTTCTGATGCGTGTTTGTACCCTTTCATCTGGTTAGTGACTTGAGTCGCTATTTCAGCCTGTTTTTATACTGTATGAGGCTTTCTGGAATATTCTGAAATACTCTAGATTTAATTTAAGCTGTTCTAGAATTCTCTAGAATATTGTTCTGAGTGTATTGTAAAATAGTTTTCAATATTTTGTCAAAAGCTCTTTAAATTTACCAGTTTAATCACTAGAATGTGATATCTGAGTCACTTTTTTTGCACAGAGTTTTTTTTCCTGAATCTCATTTATATCCAAATTTATAATTATCAATAGAATACCTTAGGGTGAATAAACTTTTTTCCTAGGTGGTCGGGAAGGGGTCTTTATATTAGTAAGATTAAAAATTATTTTAACCTCAAAAACAATAGACAAAAAATAGTTTTAGTAAAAAAAAATCAGGTAAGTCACTTTTATCGAACAGCACTGTATATATAAATAATATATATATATAATATATATTTCTATACATACGCATTTCACAGACATACACATATATCAAATATGTGGTACATTTCAATTTATATTACATGAATCATTCATACGAAAATTAAAATTGTAAAGCTAATGATATAAAATGGCGAAATTCCATGGCTAACAAAATTTTAAAGATGGATGTTATGATCCTTGTTTTTTTTAAAATTATAAACTGTATGAGGTCTTTCTTAAATACGCAAGTACTTTCGACTGCACATTCAGTCCTCATCAGGTATGGAAATTATTTTGCTTTTGGTAAATTCAGGAAGCATCAAGGACGAAAATATATAAAAAATAGAAATATAATTCGAATCGAAATATGTTTTTGTTAAATGTATTATATTTATTATATATATATATATATATATATATATATATATATATATATATATATATGTGTGTGTGTGTGTGTGTGTGTGTGTGTGTAAAAAGAAAGAGAATTAAAGGAAAATGGAGAAAAATAGAAATAAAAAAGAAAAAAGATATAAAGGAAAAGTGGAGAAAAGAAAATAAGAAATAAAAAAAATTGATGAAAAAATGGAGAAAAGAAAGAAGAAATGAAAAAGAAAACGAACAAAAAGGAAGAAATACAAAAACAAATTTAGAGAAAAGAATGTAGAAAGAGAAAAATAAAGAAGACATGAAAGAGAATAACAAAAGACAATAAAAGAAAGAGTATGAAAGAAAGAAGATTGAAAAATGAAAGAAAATAAAGTTGAAGAAGAAATGAAAGGGAAAAAAAAAAGAAACAATAACAAGAGAAATGAACCAAAAATAAAATAGAAAGATCAAAAATAAATCTTGTGAGGAGAAGGAAAGAAAGAAAAATGAAAAACATCGAAAAATATTACGAATAAGATATGGAAAAATAAATGAAAGAGAAAAAATAAAACAAAAACAACTAGAGAAGAACTAAAGGAAAACTAGAAAGAAGAAAAAAGAAGAAAGGAAAAAGAAAATGGTAAAAGAAAGCGTAATAAAAGAAAGACGAATAAAAAAAAAAAAATATTAGGTGGGTGCAAAAATAATGACGCAACAATGTCGTTTTATGACGTTCCAAAAATACGTGAAAAAACGACATTATTACGTCATTATTTTTGCACCAACCTAATATATAAAAATAATGAAAACAAACAAATAACGAAAGGAAGAAAATCAAAGAAAGAAAAAAGAAGAAAAAATAATGAAAAATATTTGAAGATTTTATTTTTAGTATTAATTTTTTGATCATTTCACCCCAAGCAAGGCTCTAAAGCCACTAAGACACAATGGATTACTGTATGTGAAAGAAGAAGGTAAAGGGAAACATTATTAAAAAGAGGAAAGAATAACAATGTATAAAATTAAAAGAAATAGGAAGAGAAATATAAAATACTAGCTTAACATTCACCCAATCGAGCGGCATTTAATCTAGCGAATACAGAGGTTTGTGCATTTGGCCTTCATCAGAATAAGTAGTGTGGAGTAGATGGGATAGGCAATAATAAATTACAGAAGTCAAAATTGATCGCTGCATTTAAGTATTGTATTCATATTTAAACTTGTCTTTTAACGATCAAGCAATAATTCTTCTGCCGCCACTTTATAGTTTAAAGACAGTTTGATGTACGTAGGTCTTTACTTTCCGTACAAACACTTATTTTTATTTAATTAATGACTTTTGCTGGGTTTCGTAATTAATTTCAATTATTCCCAAATTTATTTCCAAGTTATAAAAATTGTTATCGGACAGAAAAATTCGTCGCAAAAAATCACGTAAAAAATCACCGAAAACAATGGCAGTAATGTAAACTTGGGGATCCAAAATTTCGGGATTTGCGATCTGGATCCTGTCCTGCATCTTTTAATTTGCTCATGGGCTCGGCCTGATTTCAAAATAGTATGATATTTTGGGCTAAGGCTTTCTAGGAGTAAAGCTGAGACCACGGACAATTTTATTTTCAAACACTGTAATTTGAGAAGAGCATTTTTTTAATTTGAAATGAGCTATTGAAAGTTAGAGAGTTGTTTTCCTTTCAGTTGAAAAAGTGTGAGACAGTGACACACCGAAAATTGCATTTATTATATATATATATATATATATATATATATATTGACGGTAAGTCAAATATTATCGGCAATTTTGCAATAAAATGTTTAGACAGGATTGTGGATAATTTTTGACTCTCCCTCGTATATGAAATATATACATATACACAGATATACATATATACAGATCTACATATATACAGATATACATAAACACAGATATACGTATATACAGAGATATATACATATACACAGATATACATATACACAGATATACATATACACAGATATACATACACACAGATATACATATATACAGATATATATATATACAGATATACATATACACAGATATACATATATACAGATATACATATATACAGATATACATATATAGTGGTACTGATAGTAAATGAGAGCTGCAAAGCATAGGAAAGTGTGGAGATCCATATGATCTCCCACGCCCTGAATTGTGATGGCACATAGAGGAAAAAAAGCGAATTCATATTGGATGATCTTTCTTCTGGGGTAATTAGCGGAAATCAGATTCATTACACTACATCAAGTTTTTCAATAGTTAATAGTATAACACAATAGGGCAGATCGATTCTTGGACAATTCTTGAACAATGGCATAGCACTCAATTTGATAATGAATATTAGCGCTCGGGAGTACAGGGAATTTGGACAGTTTGTACACACTCAGTGTCCAAAAAAGAAAATACTTGTTCGGACACAAAAAAAATTAAATAAAAGCTTAGTCATAGTACATTGTCTGTCATTTTTAAAGAAACATAGATAAATGAAAGATTGCTACCTAAATAGACAATACATACATTCATGCATACACACAGACACACACACAGACACACACACACACATATATATATATATATATATATATAGAGAGAGAGAGAGAGAGAGAGAGTTTCCATAAAGTTCGTGTGCATTTAAAAAAATTAAAAACCTTTATTTAAGTTTCAACATGTCTTCTATCATTAGCAATACAAAGGGTAATACGATTTTGCAGTTCACGGAAAACATTTGCCAACTGATTTACAGTAATGCCTGAAATCACATTAGTTATTTTAGATATAATTCAAACTAGGTACATTAAACTTTATAACATTTTTTACAGATTATTTCTATCGTAAATACAAAGGTTATCAATTTTTAAAGTGCACACGAACTTTATGGACACCCTGTATATATATATGTATATATATATATATATATATATATATATATATATATATATATATATATATATTGAATGTATGCATCATTTTGTATTTCTTTTATCGTAAACATTTTGTACAAAGAGTAATACGATTTTGCAGTTCACGGAAAACATTTGCCAACTGATTTACAGTAATGCCTGTAATCACATTAGTTATTTTAGCTATACTTAAAACTAGTTACTTTATAACATTTTTTGCAGATTGTTTCTATTGCAAATACAAATAAAGTTATAAATTTTTAAAAGTGCACACGAACTTTATAGATATCCTCTCTCTCTCTCTCTCTGCACACACACACAGACACACACACAGACATATATATATATATATATATATATATATATATATATATATATATATATATACCCTAGCTGAAAAGCAGCCCCTATTGCGAATAATTTAAGCTAGCTCCCGCGGAAAGCTCTTCATTGGGTCTTCATCACATTAGGCAGGGAGGAGTAGATGCGCTAGGCAACAATAAACTACAAAATAACTCAAAATTGATCGCTGCATTAAAGTATTGCATTAATATTTAAACTTTCCTTTTAACAGTTAAGCAATAATTCTTCTGCCTCCACTTTATAGTTTAAAGACAGTTTGATGTACGTAGGTCTTTACTTTCCGTACAAACAATTATTTTTATTTCATGAATGACTTTTGCAGGGTTTCGCAATTAATTTCAATTATTCCCAAATTTATTTCCAAGTTATAAAAATTGTTATCCTGCAGAAAAATTCCTATCAAAAAAAAATCACGTAAACAAATCACCGAAAACAATGACAGTAATGTAAACGTGGCTATTTAGAATTTCAGGTTTGGGGGCCTTGATCCGACCCGGAATTTTTTTTTATTTGCTCACAGAGTCGGCCTGATTCTAAAATGGTATGTTGGGCTACACCCTCTCAGAGTATGTACTGGGTATGACGGTAAACTACATCCGCGTCCTGGGTACGGCGATAAACTACATCCAACAGCAAGGCCTCAGATAATGTTTTCGGAAAAATAATGTTGCCAGCTATACATTTGAAACCATAATGTTGCCAGCTATACGTTTTTGAACGTCCTGGGTATGACGGTAAACTACATCCGCGTCCTGGGTACGGCGATAAACTACATCCAACAGCAAGGCCTCAAATAAAGTTTTCGGAAAAATAATGTTGCCAGCGATGAGTTTTTGAAACAATGTTGTCAGCTATACATTTTTGGTTGAAAATGTTACCAGCTATACATTTTTGTAAAGAATAATGTTGCCAGCTATGCGTTTTTTGTAAAGAATGATGTTGCCAGCTATACATTTTTTATTCCATACAAAATAGGCATTTAAAATTCATATAAACTGGATTTGGCATTAAATAACCCACAGTGGTTGATATGACATAAAACCCAAACAAACAAACAAACCTCTCAGAGTAAAGTTGAAAAACCGGAGAATTTTATTTTGAAACACTGTAATTTGCAAACAGTATTTTTTTTCATTTGGACATGAGCTATTGAAAGTTGCAGAGTTGTGTCCCTTTAATTGTTTTAATCAGTAGAAGCCAAGATGGCGTAATCCGAAAACAATTGCTGTAATGAAAACTTGGGAATCGAAAATTTCAGGATTGCGGTCGGGATACGGCCCGGAATTTTTTTTAATTTGCTCACGGATTTGGCCAGCTTCCAAAATGTTAGGCTATGTTGGGCTACAGCCCCTCAAAGTTGAAAACCTGAAGAATTTTATTTTGAAACACTGTAATTTGGGAACGGTAATTTTTTCAGAAGTTGGCAACTGATATTAGAAGGGGAAGGGACAGCTTTGAAGATGGCCTGAAGTCTGGAGGCACCGGAATTGTCCCTACTGACGAAGACATTGATAGTTTTAAGCACATGGTAATGGATGAACAGCGACTGACTATAAATCCAATAGTGTAACAGCAAAATTGTTCAAATTGCGTACCAGCAAAATTGTCCAATTGTTATATTAAGCTTTGAACCGTTGTATCTTGGAAATGATTAAAGATATCTTACTGGAATTCTCTGACGTTTTTATAACACTATTGGACACAACTTTAAACAATAAGAACTTATTTAATTCTAAATTGAAATGTTGTTCCTTCTTTCAGTTGCGATCTCCTGATCCAGTTTTCCTCTCTGCTGTTCCTCTTTTTAAAACTTATTCACCATCCTCTTGATGGTTCTTGAATGGGCTTGAAGATGGAAGCCAGAGTATGAATGTTGGTAGCATTACTGAAAGCCCAAATGACCTTTTTTCCTCTCACCATTGCTCAATTGGGAAAACCTATTGGGGCTGAGAAAAACGATTTTAACATGTTCTCTTTCTAGCTGAATAACTCAAAATGTTATTCAGTGATTATTACGACAAATGGTTGCAGAACGTCTAATCTGAAAACCTGGTAAAAAGTAAGTCAATTTTTTTTAGTAGCTCTTTAGATATTAAACATTTTGTAAGATGAACAAGTATCCCATGCCGTTACATGATTTAGGCAATTTTGCTGTTACGCCCGCTACCATGAGAGAGCTGAGAATATTCTACACAATTAACTTGGCACGACGAAGGTTTCTGCTCATCTTAGGTTAAGAAACTTAACCCAGAATGAGTGTTCCGAGACAATCCATGCAGTGGAAACTTCCTTCCTCACCTACTGCAAAGATGGCCATGGTCTTTTCATCTGCAGAGAAAGATATGGCTTCAGGTTTTTTTTTTAATTCAAAAGGCATTGTCTTTATTGACTCTCTTCAAAAGGACCACACCATCAATGTAGAGTACTATGCTGACTTACTGAAGAGGTTACGAAATGCTTTAAAAAATAAACGCATAAGAAATCTGACGAAATTTATCTTGTTTAATCAGGGCAATGATTCTGCACACAGGTTCTTGGTTTCAGTAGATTCTGTGCACGACTGTGGCTGTGTACGGGTTGATCACACTCCCTATTCTCCTGATTTGGCACCAACTGACTATCATCTGTTACCCAACAGGAAAAAAATTAATGCCCTGAAGGTACAAGGCAAAAGGAAGAAGAAGAAGAAAGATGTTGGTACTAATGACCAACAACAATTTCCTGTCCTTTGTAGCTTTTATGAATTTTGGTTTGTGTTATCTCTCCTAAACTATGCATTTACTCAAGCTTTCTTCTTCTCTTTCTTCTTCTTCTTCTTCTTCTTCTTCTTCTTCTTCTTCTTCTTCTTCTTCTTCTCTTTCTTCTTCTTCTTCTTCTTCTTCTCTTTCTTCTTCTTCTTCTTCTTCTTCTTCTTTGCATCATCTCCGTCATTCTTTATCTTCTTCACATTATCTTTCTAATGAGCCAAAATTATTCGTCCAATATTTTCACCTGACACGCGTCTTCTTCTTCTTCTTGTCTTTCTTTTTCTTCTTCTTTTCTTTCTTTTTCTCTTTCTTCTTCTTCTTCTCTTTCTTCTTCTTCTTCTTCTTCTTCTTCTTCTTCTTGCTTTGTGTTATCTCTCCTAAACTATGCATTGACTCAAACTCTTCTTCTTCTTCTTCTTCTTCTTCTTCTTCTTCTTCTTCTTCTTCTGCTCTTTCTTCTTGTTCTTCTTGTTCTTCTCTTTCTTCTTGTTCTTCTTCTTGTTCTTCGTCTTCTCTTTCTTCTTCTACTTCTTTTTCTTCTTCTTGTTCTTCTCTTTCTTGTTCTTCTTGTTCTTCTCTTTCGTCTTCTTCTTCTTCGTCTTCTCTTTCGTCTTCTACTTCTTCTTTTTCTTCTTCTTCTTCTACCTCTTCCTCACTTTCTTCTTCTCCTCTTTTTTCTTCTCTTTCTTCTTCTTCTTCTTCTCTTTATTCTTCTCTTTCTTCTTTTTCTACTTCTTCTTCTCTTTCTTCTTCTTCTCTTTCTTCTTCTTCTTCTTCTTCTCTTTCTTCTTCTTCTACTTCTTCTTCTCTACTTCTTCTTCTTCCCTTTCTTTTTCTTCTTCTTCTTTTTCTTCTCTTTCTTCTTTTTCTTTTTCTTATCCTCATTCTTCTTCTACTTCTTCACTTTCCTCTTCTACTTCTTCTCTTTTTTCTTCTTCTCCTCCTTCTTCTTCTTCTCTTTCTACTTCTTCTTTTTCTTCTTCTTCTTCTTCTTCTTCTTCACTTTCTTCTTCTTCTCTTTCTTCTTCTCCTTCTTCTTCATCTTCTCTTTCTTCTTCTTTCCTTCTTCTCTTTCTTCTTCTTCTTCTTCTCTTTGTTGTTGTTCTTCTTCTGCAGCTTTTAATAAATTTTGTCTTTTTCAAACACTTAATGACACTAGTACGCAGTAGGTGGGGGTTGCAAAAAGTGAAAGTGAAAGTGAAAGTAAAAGAGAAGACTGAGCATATAGAGGATTTAGGAAAAGACAAAAAAGGAACAGGGTTCTAGAAGATAGAAGATGCCGATTGACGTTGCGTTTAAATTCTTGGAGATTGTACTTATCATAGCAGCCAACCCCCCCCCAAAAAAAAACACGAGTTCCATAGGTGGGAATTGTGTTAAAAGAAAATGTTGAAATAGAATTTAGCTATTTCAACAGTAATACGGTCGGACCTAGTTGCTAATCTAGTAGTAAGCTCAAATCCCTACAGTTTGTGCACCAGTGCAAAATGCTCTTCAGAGCAGTTGTCATGAAAATATCTGTAGAAAAGACAAAGGGAAGCCACGTCGCACTGGTGAGTAAATGCCTGAAGTCGAGATTCTTGGTCAGTATCGATTACATTATAGATCCTTCTTTCCGATTTTGCCAAGAATCCTGAGATGCACACCAGGAGCCCCATACCAGATATGACAACAGTATTCAATGCACGGATAATGGTAGATTTATAAACGGGCAAAATGGCTTCTGAGGAGAAAGATTTTTTGACGCGTCTCAGTGAACCAACTTTCTTTACAGTAGACTAAGCAAATGATTAGATATAGTCGCTCCATTTCATGTCAGTGAAAATTGACGGTTCGCGCTAATGTCCAATTTATATTCAAGAGGCACAATTCCCACAAGGCCCAACTTGAGTTTGACTTTCAGATGTATGATGAAAAGCTTCTAATATTAACGGTGTTATTACATCTCACAGGACATAATGCTATGTAATTAATTTGAACCTCACTGGGTGTCTTACTAAAATGTCCATTATATAGCTAGCTATGTGTCGTCCCCTTTCATGACGTTGGCGATCATAGCTCTCCATAACTATCTACGCCTTATGAACCTCAGCAGCGTTTCTCACTGTGGCAAGGCTCCCGACCTACTTTACGTCATCCCTGGACACATAGTCGGCAGGTCGGTGGCCGTCTGCTTTCCTCTTTTCTCTTTTGCTCTGAATATACCCTGTAAGGGTTTAAGTTTTGCAAACACTCCTTTCTTATTAGTGTTTTCATGAAAATCCTGCTGTCCGTTTTTTTTATAAAGACTGCCTCGTTGCTCTGTTCATAGAATTCCTAGAATCCTTCTGTAGAACCACATTTCTGTTGCCTCCAGTTTATCTCTTTGTCTATGGGGAGATCGTCCAAGAATCACTGCTATATAAGAAGATGGATTCTGTCTATATTTCTGAGATGAGGTATTAAGTACAGTATTTACATTATTCGGACTATTGTCCTCATCTTTGTCGCCATTTTTATCACAACGTTTCGGCCGTTGTACGCTCCGGCCTTCTTCAGGTGGTTGGAATTTCGAACTGAACATTACACTTCGGAATAGGATCACACATATATCGACAGGATGAAAGCTTAGCAATGGGCTCGCCATTATCACCAGCAATGGCGAATATATACATGGAATACTTTGAAGAAATGGCATTAGAATCTATATCTCTAAAGCCTACTATATGGTTATGGTACGTAGATGACAGCTTCATACTCTGGCCACACCAGGAAGATGTCCAGGTTCTACTGGACCATGTGAACTCAATAAGACCTTTGATACAGTTCACAATGGAGAAAGAGAGTAACAACACACTCCCATTCCTGGATGTACTAATATCTTGAATAGAGCATGGGTTCAAGACATCCGCATACCGTAAACCAACATTCACCGGACAGTACCTCAATTTCAACACCCACCATCCATACAGCGTAAAGAAAGGGATCGTCCGTTGCTTACAACAACGAGGAAAAGTCATAAGTAGCGACCCAGAGACGTTAGATAAAGAATTAGTATAAGTAGTACCCTACAACGTAACACTTACCCGGGGTACATGGCAGCAGCCCCCAAAAACTGGGATAGGCGGCTACAAGAGGAGGAGGAGGAGGAGGAGGAGGAGGAGAACAACACTCAGAAAACAGTCTGCCTGCCTTATGTGAAGGGGTTATCAGAGAAAATACAAAGGATCTGAGGTCCATATAACATCAGGACAACCTTCAAAAGCTTGACAACACTTCGCAGATATCTGTCTCGTGTGAGACACCCCACAGAGGAGAACGTGACTAAAGACTGTGTGTACGCTATCCCGTGCAGCTGGGGAAAGGAATATAAAGGAGAGACAGGCCGCCCCCTCAAAGTAAGGCTTCAAGAACACCAGAAAGAAGTAACGCGAGGGGAAGTAGAAAAATCAGGCGTGGCTGACCACATATGGAGAGAGAAGAAAGACCACCGTCCCCATAGACAGGGAACACCATTGGAAAATTCGTAACCTTAAGGAATCAGTACATATGCTAAGCCACAAAAATCTCCTGAGCCTGACTTAGCATAGAAATAAATACAATATGGGAACCAGTAATAAGGAGTGCCAGAGAAAAGCAATGATAACAAAGTTGCAATATGATCACTGGCAAAAATGGTTGCTGAAGACATTAGGTTTATAATACCCAGAAATTCATACCCAAATGCCCTCAAGAACACATGGCACAGTTGGTTAGATCCAGTGATAGACCCAAAGAATGTAAGTTCAATACCCGGTCAAGGCAGTGGAGAAAATGCCAGAAGGAAAATTCAAACATGGCACGTGGAACTAGAACTGTCTACCCCAGGGTTCGGTTCGAAATTCATACCACCTGAAGAAACGTTGTGATAAAAATGGCGACAAAGATGAGGACAATAGTCCGAATAAAGAAGATGGATATCATATAGCAATCTAAAAGACGAATTTGCTGGTAGAGGATGTTCGTCCTTCGGGGGTTGCATCATTAACTGGTCCTTTTGGAAAAAAATCTCCGTATTGTCTCAGGTCTGAGATGGCTATATATGTCAGACTATAATTATTTTTCTATGTGCTGTTTACTTTCTATTTTTTTTCCTAAGACCTACCAGAATTTATTATTGACGGTCGCAATCTTAAACACATTATTACAACTCCTGTTTGTATAAAAACAACTCCTGTTTGTATAAAAATAATTTTGTTATATAGGAATAACGTGTCACTACCGGCACTTGAATTTGATCGCCAGTGAGCAAACTCAGGCGATCCCATTATTGAATTAATTAGACCACGTGAAGAAACGAATAAGTAGGAGTTAGCGTGACGTCTAAACGCTCACCATTTCTCTTCTATCCTCTATTAATATACGGATCGCTCTTTCTATTCTATTCGCTATACTATTTTCTATACAGATCACTATTCAGTGGTTACTATTTGAGCGAGTATTACAGAGCAAGTGCGAGTGTTATACAAAGGCGTCTGATCCCAGTATTGTTCAACGGCGTTACTATAGTTGTATCTGCTATTACAAAGTCTCTACTACAACGAGCATTACGAAAGTGACGATGAGTATTCGTTGGCATCACAAAAATGGCAGCGAGTGTTCGTTGACATCACAAAAGAAATACAGACAAATAATCAAGTAGTGTTTTATAATTTATATTTATCAATATTTTGAAATGCTTGAATTCAGCCGGTGGAAATAAAGGCAAAAATTAGAGAATTAGAAACAAAACAAAACAGTGAATTTTAAACCGGATATTTTATAAGTATATATAATGTATACAAACATAAAAAAAATCAAAGGAGAAATAGCAAAGAGCAAAACTTAATTAACAAAAATGGCTAGCCATTTATGGACCCTTGCTCTTCAGATTACTATACGGACAGCTCTGTTTATGAACCCTCGCAATTCTATTACTATAAGAATCGCTATTCTCTACTCTATTTACTAATACTATTTCTCTATTGGGATCACTATACAGATTACTATTCGAGCGAGTATTATCGAGCAAGTACTATTAGTGCGAGATTATTCGAAGGCGTCGGGCACCAGTATTGTTCAACGGAGTTACTATAGTTGTATCTGCGATTACAAAGTCTCTACTACAACGAGCATTACGAAAGTGATAACGTGTATTCATTGGCATTACAAAAAAAATTATATCTACCAAATATATTATATCTGTTCAAATGCATTCGTAAGTTAGAAAACTTATGTCGTTAGTAATATTCTGCTTTCTGCTATTTTACGAATAATAATGTATTTTTTTGGAGAATAACAATGATTTTTTTCAGATACAAGTTTTCCTATTTTAGCTTGGGGGAGGAGATGGATTCATACCTTAAACAATGGTATATGAATATAAATGAATGTCACGAGTCCGACTTGAATTCGAACTCAGCTCTGTGGTTTCCCATTCAGAACTGTTACACATTATACCATCCACAGAACTACAGAAAAAAAAACTTATTTTCCTCTACTTGAAGAACAAGCTAGTAGCTAAAATAGTTTTGTAATATTCTAGTCGATTGCACTATTTACATTGTTCAAGACTGTTGTTCTCATCTTTGTTGTCATATTCACGACGTTTCGGACATTTTACAGTTCGGCCTTCTTCAGATGATTGGAATTTCGATCCGATCTCTTTATTTCGTCCAGCGGTAGCTAAACTATCCAAGTTTTTTTTTTGGTGGTGGGCAGGTAACGAACTCACAACTTTTGGGGTGAACTCGCCCGGATTACTTCAATCAAAGATTTTATCCAAATGGCTATGTGTCTTTGGAAACAAAAACTTGGAGAGTTGAGTTACTAAGGAAAATAACTGAATCTGAGTTATCCGGCAGAGGCATGGCACTTGGAGCTAGAAAAATCTACTTCGGTGAACTAAATAAAGAGTAGGGTTCGAGATTCCAATCACCTGAAGAAGACAGGAGCGAACAATGGCCGAAACGTCGTGAATATGGGAACGAACACGATGACAACAGCTCGAACACTGTAAATAGGGTTAATAATTACAATGCCTCATCTCAGAAATATAGACAGCTATAGAAGGCCGGAGCGTACAACGGTCTAAACGTCGTGAATATGGCAACGAAGATAAGGACAACAGTCCGAACAATGCAAATAGTGTATATAATTACAATACCTCATCTCAGAAATATAGACATATATAGAAGAAGGCCGGGGCGTACAACGGTCTAAACGTCGTGAATATGACAACGAAGATGAGGACAACAGTCCAAACAATGTAAATCGTGTAAATAATTATAATAACTCATGTCAGAAATATAGATAGATATAGAAGAAGGCCGGAGCGTACAACGGTCTAAACGTCGTGAATATGACAACGAAGATGAGGACAACAGTCCAAACAATGTAAATCGTGTAAATAATTATAATAACTCATGTCAGAAATATAGATAGATATAGAAGAAGGCCGGAGCGTACAACGGTCTAAACGTCGTGAATATGACAACGAAGATGAGGACAACAGTCCAAACAATGTAAATCGTGTAAATAATTATAATAACTCATGTCAGAAATATAGATAGATATAGAAGAAGGCCGGAGCGTACAACGGTCTAAACGTCGTGAATATGGCAACGAAGATGAGGACAACAGTCTGAACAATGTAAATAGTGTAAAGAATTACAATACCTCATCTCAGAAATATAGACAAATATAGAAGAAGGCCGGAGCGTACAACGGTCTAAACGTCGTGAATATGGCAACGAAGATGAGGACAACACTCCGAACAATGCAAATAGTGTATATAATTACAATACCTCATCTCAGAAATATAGACATATATAGAAGAAGGCCGGAGTGTACAACGGTCTAAACGTCGTGAATATGACAACGAAGATGAGGACAACAGTCCAAACAATGTAAATCGTGTAAATAATTATAATAACTCATGTCAGAAATATAGATAGATATAGAAGAAGGCCGGAGCGTACAACGGTCTAAACGTCGTGAATATGGAAACGAAGATAAGGTAAACAGTCCGAACAATGTAAATCGTGTAAATTATTACAATAACTCATGTCAGAAATATAGACAGATAATCTAGTCGCTTGATTGAAATCTTATGCTATTTTTTAATACGTCCTGTAGAAATCAGAGTGTTTCTTATATGCCTGTGTACACTTTTTTATGGTAAACTGAATTCTTTGCGCTGTTTTGCCATCGTTATTGGTACCGGACCGGTCCAGTTCTCCACGTCTTTCGTCTACTTGGGGTCAGAATTTTCCAACACCGGCGGCTTCCTCACGGAAAACGTGGCCTGGCTGCAGAGGCCATGAGCGACTACAGGAGATCATTATGGCGGCGTCGCTACATCACCTAACGCATGAAGCTATGAGTATAAAACGCCACTATCCTCTGTGCGTTATTATGCGGAGCCCAGATCGTTCCCTCTCTGGGAGACTCTCGCCTCCTGCCTCGCACCTTCCGAGCTATCGAGGGCCAGCACTGGTCCGATCTTGGATTCAATGAGCAGCTTCCCCGGCTAATCGGCCTTCTTACGCGCCATCATTCAGCTCCGTGTTTGCTGGTTCGGTCACGTACTGCGATGACCTGATTACCCCCACTGCTTACCAAAGTCATCTACCAGATCGATCCGCTATCTTGCAAACAGGCGACGATCAAAGCAAACACCTCAGCTGCTAGAAGGACGTTTGTCCGCCAGGATATCCAGCTGGAGTTGGAGGAGTTTCCGATGCTCTGCAAAGAGCTAGAGGCTTAAGGTGGTTCTCGGCGGCCCAATGGCTTCATGGTATGGGGTTTAGCAGCGACAGCTTCCGAATAGAGGAATGAATGATGATGACCTTTTTCTTTCAAGTGACCATTTGCTTTAATAATACCTTTGCTCTGTTAATATTAACCGACTCGCATCTAGTTAATTAATTTTTAATAACCTTTATGGATAACGACACATATATATTATATTAAGAACTATATCACTACCATATTTGTGCCATAGAATTATATAATAAATACACGAGGAAATATTACTTCAATATTCGTAGTATTATTGATTTTGTTGTAACCTAGTGATTGTCACTAAATAGAATAATCATACGAAGTTTGATAATGAACAGTAATACTTAGGTCAAGAACAACGCATATAAGATTCGCCAGCCGTGCGTAGAAAAAGTACTCAACTGCTAGAAATGAGTCAAGTGAATTCCACAATGAATTTCCTGCTTCTGGATATCTACCAACGCGGTCTGATGTAGCACAAGGCCGAATTTAATGTGGGGTACCCGAGCCAGTAACCTCGGCCAAAAATTCCCCGTAGACTCCGTATAAAATGAGGACGGGTAGCTGTTTCCTGAGACGAGACTCTGCCCTTCGACATATCCTCGTCTAGGGAACCTCTCTGTCCGGAGGTAGAGAGTTTGACCAACAAAGCTAGAGACGAATCTCCGACTGCAGACCAACATACAGTATTTACTACTGTATTTATGTGTATGGGGACATACCCATTATCGTCCGTAGATATTCTCCAACAGATTAATACCAGAAAAATATAATGATAATATAATAAAAAATATAATAAAAGTTACATATTTTTTTTATTTTATATTGATTTTGTAGAAATATATGTCCATGAAAATGGCCTCTTAGTATTCCTAGGTGTGGTTCCTACACAATCACACGCTACATCATGGTGATGGTGTTGGCATACGTATTTTATTTCACTGTTTTGCTGTTCGTTATGTCGTATTCGTTAGTTGTATAGCAATGACTTTTAAGATGAGTAATTGAAAATGTATCCATGATAAATAAAAAACGAAAATGAAAACGCTTACAAAATAGAAAAAGTCTAACGTAGCGTAGAATGTGACTACTGTTAGTTTGTTTCTTGGAGAAATGTCACAGGAAGGAAGCTTGTTAAGTTTTCTTTTTGGGTACCTTAGGGAATAAAGAAATTGTCCAAATTAGTATTCGTTTCGAGTGTTTATGGCTAATCTATTAGTCATTATTGGGTACTTTTGATTGCTCGCCCCCACATTTTTTTTGAGAGATATGTCCTATTTCAGAATCATTTAGAGACTATCTGTACTAAACGTGAGAACATAATGACTTATTCATTCTAAAACCAGTCATCATTGACGTAACAAATTCGTCCCCGTGTGCCAGGGACCGGTACCATATTTCTGCCATATATAACAACTATCCGAGAAAATATTATTTGAATATTTGTAGTTTTGTTTATTTATACTAGAAAAATATAAAGAATATAATAAAAGTTTTTATTTTATTTTATATCGATATTGTCGGAATATATATCCTTTAAAATGGTCTTTTGGTATCAGGTGTTGTTCCCATAGTCACACGCCGCAATAACATGATGGTGTTTACAAACGTATTTTATTTCACTGTTTTGCTGTTCGTTATATCGTATTCGTTAGTTGTATAGCAATGACTTTTAACACGAGTGAGTTGTTGAAAATGTAACCATAATAAATATAAAAAGAAAATGAAAATGCTTACAAAAAAGAAAAAAGTCTACTGCGGTGTAGAATGTGACTACTGTTTCTTTGTTTCTTGGAGAAATGACAGACGAAGGAAGCTTGTTAATATTTCTTTTTGGGTACTTTAGGGAATAAAGATATTGTCCAAATGAGTATTCGTTACTGTTGAATATTAGCTAGTTTGCCAGTGGTTTAGCACACAAGTAGGCAAATGTAGCCAAAGCCAAACTGACTTGAGTCATTTATGGAGAAATATATAGGTGAATAAAGACCCCTCATGCAAATGTATTGGGAAGGTCCATTCTAGCAAAATGGACCAACCTAATTGGTGTATTAGGCACTCTCCTATAAAATAAGGTAAAATCAGCTGGCTTGCTTGACAAAGAAACAGAAGGAGGCAGCCATGTTGGCAGGTAAGTCACTTGACTTCTACATCTCCCTCCTCTCCCCATTGCGGAAGCATATTGGCCGTTGGGGAGGAATTAATTACCTATTGCCTGGCTGATTGTACGAGAGTAGTCGGGATAGGCGAGGGTTGTGAATTTTGCTGAGATCTCGATCACCAAAAAGTCCTTTGAGTGGTTCATGGTCGGTCACGACTATAACGTTTGGGCAACCTAGTATGAACATGCGGCACTTTTCAAGTGCCCAGCTGATAGCTGCTGCTTCACTTTCTATGGGTGCATATCTTTGCTCAGCGTCAGTACAGAACCTGCTTCCAGCAAACACAAGATGCCAGCCTTCAGGGCAACAGACAGGGGCTCGTTCGATTGCACATATGCAGTGTTTTTGAAGAAGTAAAAATCCCATGCCGTCTTTACTCCAGTCAGGAGCTAAGCAGGTAATTCTGTTGATGTCAAATGTTGAATATTAGCTAGTTTGCCAGTGGTTTAGCACACAAGTAGGCAAATGTAGCCAAAGCCAAACTGACTTGAGTCATTTATGGAGAAATATATAGGTGAATAAATACCTATCTGACAAATGAGTATTCGTTACGAGCGTTTAGCCATTATTGGGTATTTTTGGTTGCCCGCTCCGACATTTTTTTCTCAGGGGGGCACCTCGGCATAGTGTAATGGTTAGCAAGCTTGTCTCACTAAAACAGTTACGACTGAATAGTGAGTTCGATCCTGACTGGGTGTCCCATTGTTTCGGCCTTGTGCCACATCGAAGCTTTGATTAGAAAATGGGACACCTCAAATAGTGTAATGTCTTGCTAAATCAGTTATGACTGAATAGCGAGTTCGATCCTCACTAAGCGCTTCCATACTTTCGACCTTTTGCCGCATCTTAGATGAGTTTAGAAACTCATTATATTTTTAAATGGGCACTTCGGGGTGGTGTAATGGTTAGCAAGCTCGTCTCACTAGAACAATTACGATTATGTAGTGAGTTCAATCCTTACTGGGTGCCCCCTACTTTTGGCCTTGTGCCACATCTAGGCTACGCTTGGAAAATCTGTGGGCACTTCGAATTGGTGTAATCGTTAGCAAGCTTGTTTCAACTGAAAAGTGAGTTCTATCCTTACTAAATGTTCCATACTTTCGGACTTGTGCCACATCTAAGCTCTGCTTAGAAAATCATTTGGACACCTCGACGTGGTGTAATGGTTAGAAAGCTTGTCTTGCTAGATCACTAAGACTGAGGAGTGAGTTTGCTCCTCACTGGGTGTCCCATACTTTCGGTCTTGTGCCACATCTAAGCCGGGCTTAGAAAATCACTATATACATGGAAATGGCCTTTTGGTATCTCTAGGTGTTGTTCCCACAGTCACACGCCGCATTAACATGATGGTGTTCACATACGTATTTTATTTCACTGTTTTGTTGTTCTTTATATCGTATGCATAGCAATGTCTTTTAACACGAGTAATTGAAAATGTAACCATAATAAATATAGAACTAAAATGAACATGTTTAAAAAGAAAAGGAAAAAAAGTCTACCGTGGCGTGGAAGGTGTCTAATGTTTCTTGGAAACACTCTTCACACCAGCAGGCGATGGCACGCTTACCGGCACCGGGTCGCGTACCTCAAATTCAGTAGTACAGATATAAGCTGTTGCCAATGACAAAATGTTGAACACGATATTGCTGTTTGGACACAAAGTTTGGTTAAATATTTTCCCATCGTATTGAATGCTCTTGGAATTAAGGCAAATAGTAAGTCAGAGTGTCTGATTTACAAAAGCAAGTCATAAAAAGCAGAGATCAAAAGCAAATTCATTCGCTTTAATAATGGTCTCTATGCGTTTCTAGGTAAAATGGCGGGCTTGGAATGTCAAACACAAAAATCGGTTTGGAGGTGGGCAGAAGGCCAGACAATAATATTCAATTTTATATCAAAGAAATGCAACAATCGAACTGATAATTATTGTTTTATTTTTTTATAATTCATGTCCGGCATATTTTTTATTATTATTCAAATCTTGTCTCTGTGAAGATTTTAATATCAGCCACGTCTGTTTCTCGCTTTCATATGTTTTATTTTTTTACCCTTTTCATATTTTCGCTCGAGGTGTGCCCGTGGTATAGTGGATAGGTAATCGGAGAGTCGAGTTACAATTTCCAGTTGTGTTCGTTTCTTTCACTCACGTGCAAATTCTATTAGGAAAGGTATGAAACCACCTCTTCATCTCCCTAGCTATGAGTTAAATAGTAGAACAAACTGGGTTCTTCAGCTTTGGCTGCTAGCCAGTCTAGAAAGTTACTTTGAATTGAAGACACTTCATGTGGCCCTGGGGAAGCAGAAACTGTTTATTAAAAGAAAAGATTGTGGAGTTAAAATGACTATAGGCTCCCGATTAATTCATACAGTCCTTATATGACAGTGGATGCTGGCCAGTCTTATATGACAGTGGATGCTGACCAATCTTATATGACAGTGAATGCTGGTCAGTCTTATATGACAGTGAATGCTGACCGATTTCCTCAAGATGAAAGAAGAGACTTAAGGTAGCGCATATGTGGTGCTACAGGAGGATGCTGAGAATAACAGTGACTGAATGGCTGTGCAGGTGATGTAGTGGATAACGACATGGAAAGCTGAGTTCCAATTCAGGTCGGGTTTGTTATATTCACTTACGCGCACATACCGTTGGGAAAGGTATTAATTCATTACTTCTCCCCTGATATGAGTTAATTAGTAAGCCGAGTAAACTAAACAAATCGAATTCATAGCTAGGGAGAACGTTCCACACTAATAATATTTTTTCCAGGAATTATTACTTTCTGGTATAGACCAATTATTCTCAAACTATCTCATATTGTGGACCGACATTTTTTTTCTCTCAAAGTGTCACATACCTGTGATATATTCATGGTATTAATAATTTATACGGGAAACGATATATATATATATATATATATATATATATATATATATATATATATATATATATATATATATATGTATATATATATATATGTATATATGTATTTAAATATTTAAGGCATTTTTATCTCTAACATTCTTTTTATAGATACAAATATTTAAGTAAATGCTCTGTTTATAATAAACAGTATTAAACAACATTTACCGGCCTGAAAATATTCGTCCTCCGACAGGATTCGAACCTGTATCCTGTACATTTCAAAATGTTTGACGTCATATACACTGCGTGCCAAATTATTATCGAGATAACATTTTTCTAATATTTCAAAAACCGTCACACAAATTTTTCACACAATGTTGGCAACACTGAGCTGCGCAATTACCGAAATTTTCGTACTGATCTTCGCAATGTAAACAAACTGGCGCCATATTTGTTACCAGCACGGTGATTTGAGCGTGCCAAATTATTAGAAAGGTTTAGCAAAATTCCCAGAATTGAGCAAACGAAACCTTTATTAATATTGCACGTGAAGGTTCATGATCAAAAGAAGCTAATAAGTAAGATAATCAAACAAATAATAACAGATACAAACAAAGGGACAGTTTTAAACAAATTAATAGGGAATGTGCTTTCCCTGTTTTGAAATTTCTTGAAAAGTCGACGATCCATAGAATTTGTTAATTGCTGAAATGCCGCGAGATATGTCAAGAATTGCTTCCCACAACTCAGCGTTGCTCCTGAATTGTCATCCATTGGCGTACAGTGTTCGCTTCATGATGCTCCAAAGGTTTTCGATTGGGTTCAAATTCGGAGAATTTGCTGGCCACTTCATTTTTCGAGGTCCATCGAATCCTAACTATTTGAAATATTCAGTAGTCATGTGAGCATCATGTGACCGAGCATTATATTGAATAAAAACAATGGCCCTTCTGAAGGCAAGTCTTTGCCTTTTCATCCACGGTTCAAGATGCTCCTTCATAAACGCTATGTATGCATCAGCACTCATTTTTACGCCATCTGGTACTCTCCATGGGCTTACTAATGTTTTTCCAATGTTACAACTCCAGATCATTATGCCTCCACTGCCTTGTTGGCGTCTCAAACGCTGATGGCGATTCTGTCCGTTCATTATCCAGCCTTTGCACCATCTATATGGCCCATCAAGTGTTGTTCGAGTTTTGTCTGTGAACAAAACTTTAGAGAAGTCAAGCTTCATATTGTCCTCGGTCCATTTCAATCAATTTTGAATGTGATTTCTCGTCAACGGAGGCTTTGATACAGATTTCACTGTTGTTGCTATTTCCCTCAGATACCGACACCGAGTACTTTTAGACACGGTAGGATCCACAATGCGACTGAAAAGAACTTGACTGGAAAGTCCAGGGTTATTCGTGGTCTCTCGTTTAAGTTGTGACATGAGACGACGTGAAATAACCCTCGGCTTGCCTTTATCTGCCCTTTTGTGTACTTGTGTAGGGTCGGCGGTGAACTTTTTCACTGTTTGATGACACCTCCCTATCATTTTAGAAATGTATAGGGTAGATTTACCTTTTGAGAGTTCTGAGGTGATAGTTTTCTTTTCAACATCACTTAAACTGCTTTTACGGCCCAGCTTTTCACTAAATTCTTACACTTTTCTAATAAGTTTGCACGCTCAAATCAGCGTGCTGAAAACAAATATGGCGCCAGTTTGTTTACATTGCGCAGATCAGGTCGAAAATTTCAGTGATTGCGCAGGTCAGTGTCGCCAACATTCTGTGAAAACTTTGTTTGAATTTATTGGAGGGTTTTTTAAATATTCGAAAAAAATTATCTCGATAATAATTTGGCACGCAGTGTACATATATATATATATATATATATATATATATATATATATATATATATATATATATATATATAATAAAAGTTGACTATTTTTTATCTTTCATTTATTTTGCCAAAAAAAAAAATTCAGTTTCAAAACATAAAAAGTAATAAAAAATTAGCACTTTATATACACAAAAACAAAAATTATATAAACTTAATCTTTACAAATGATTCCTTCGCCTTATATCAGTAGCTGATTGTTCGCGTATCGGCCCCGCTCCGCGGACCACCACTCTGAGTATCACTGGTATAGACTCCCGTGAGGATTCTTCCATAATCTCTACGATCTTAACTTTTTCAAGTCAGGGCCAACTATTATCTATTATACACCATGATAATATGCAATACTTACTTTCTGTCTTTACGTCTTTACACCGAGCACATTCATTAACCTTCAAACTTTAGTGTCTCTTGATCCTTGTATTCGATGAACAAAAGTATCGATCCTGGTTATGGCAATAAACTATATCCGCCATCAAGACCGCTGATTAAAGGTTTTGAAGAGCGTCGAATCACCTCTTAGTTGCTGTTTTTCTTAGCCCACCATGACCCTGGGTAGTAGCACCTGTTAGGTTCCCAGTCATGGGCAAATAGTTAACCCCCCGAAAGGGGTCAGAACACTATAAACGCAGAAAAATAGATTTTTATAGTAAAAATAGCAGCAATAAATTTTTGAAAAAAATATTACAAGCAATGCATTTTTGAAACTATAATAGAAATGGCCAGCAATCCTTTTGTCTCTCGACAAAAAAACCCTCCTTACAAAAATACGTCAATGAAATCTGATCTCCAAGCTGATTTCTTATAAATAATACACATTCTATTCATATAAACCTATTCTCAAAATCTTGTCGACTTTAAATAACCCACTGATGTGTTGATATGCCGTAAAACAAAATAAACCCAAACCCTGATCTACAAAATGATTTCTTACAAATAATACATGGTCTATTCATTCACCTTCCCAAAAATTTTCCCGGCAATAAATAGCTCATTGAGGTGTTGCTGTCTTGGGTAAGACGTTAAACTACATCCATGTCCTGGGTAAGACGATAATCTACATCCAGCAGCAAGACCTCTAATCAGGATGTTTTGAGGAGCGTAGAACCACCTCTTAATTGCTGGTGTTCCCAGGTCCACCCTGGGTCCCAGCTATGGGCAAATAGTTAACTATTCCCAGCAATACTTTTTTGAAAACAATAATTACCAGCAATAAAATTTTGAAGGAAAAATATTACAAAAAACAGATTTTTGACAAAACAAAATATTACCAGCAATAAAAAATGTTATCGGCATTAAATAACCCATCGAGGTTGATATGCCATAAAACAAAATAAACCAAAGAATACATATTCTATTCATACGAATCTATCCTAAAATGTTGTCGGCATTAAATAATCCATTGAGGTTGATATGCCGTAAAACAAAATAAAGCAAACCAATCTACACCAAAGAATACATACTCTATTCATAAGAATCAATCTTAAAAATGTTGTCGGCATTAAATAACCCATTGAGGTGTTGATATGCCCTTAAGCAAAATAAACCAAACCAAACGAAAACATTTAGGTGTTGATATGCAGTGGTACAAAATAAACCCAAACCCTTATCTGCTAACTGATTTATCACAAATAATACGTGTTCTATTCATGTGCACCTTCCCCAAAATCTTGTCGGCATTAAATAACCCATTGAGGTGTTGATATGCCGTAAAACAAAATAAATCAATAAGTGAAACAAATGTATTAAACAAGTATTGAGCAACTTTCACGCTGTTTAAATAGATGATCGAACTAGAATAAGTGCGTAAGCTAATATAAGAAAATAATATTGTCAATAATAAAACATGAAGATCTGTCTATATCTCTGAAATGAGGTATTACATTTATTTAATTATTTACATCATTCTGACTGTTATCGTCGTCTTTATTGGCATATTCACAAATGCCGCCTAATTAAGTTAAGACTACGAGAACATCGTAAATTGGTAACACTAGGGGAATAGAAAAAATCAGGCGTAGCTGAGCACATATAGCGGAAACGGAAGATCACCGCCTCCTGTGGGTTGAGGTTGAAATAATAGATAGAGAACATCACTGGAAAATACAAAAACTTAAGGAATCAGCACAAAATACAAAAACTTAAGGAATCAGCACATATGCCAGGCCACAAGAATCTCTTGAGCCGACCAAGCATAGAAATGAATACAATATGGGAATCGGTAATAAGGAGTGCTAGAGAAAAGCAATGAATAACAACAAAAATTGCAATATAAACTCTGGTAACAATAAAATAATAATAACAGGAAAAAAATTGCAATATGAGGACTGGTAAAAAATGATGGTGAAACATTTGGTTTATAAGTCCCAGAAAATCGTACAATGAAAAAAAAATGGCCTAATGGATAAAGACGTTGGTTAGATCCATGTGTTCAAGATCTGGTCACAGCAGTGGTGAGTTAAAGGAAAATGAATGAGACACCCAGAAGAGGTAAGGCACGGTATGTGGAACTAGAACAATCTATCCCAAAATAAAGAAGAAGGCCTGAGTATACATACGTCATGAATGTAGCAATAAAGATGAGGATAAGAGTCCAAATAATTAAAAAAATACGAATGTCGTAACAATTTTGCTTTTATATTTATTTATTTATTTATATATATATATATATATATATATATATATATATATATATATATATATATATATATATTAAAATATAAAATTTTGCATTTATAGATAAGATCAGCTAGTACCACGTAATCTCTATCAAAAGCCGTATTCATAACAGAGGCAGATATATATATACAACTTGTTTTGAATAAACGTTTTTATTTATTTCATCATGGCACACGGTCGCATCACGTTAAAATACTGATTCCCTTATCGAAGTTAAGCAACATCAAGCCTGGTCAGTACCTAGATGGGTGACCGCTTGGGAATATCAGTTTAGATTTGCGGGTGGTGTAATGGATAATGTCTCAGAATTATGGATCGGTGAGTCGAGTTTCAATTTCAGTTGGGTTGGTTATATTCATTTGCGCACACATACTGTTGAGAAAGGTAAGAACCCCCCTTCTTCCCCCCAGCTATGGGTTAATTAGTGTTGATAAGCCGTAAAAAACAAAAGAAATCAATCAATTATTCATTCATATTTGGGAATTCATGAACTGAATTGCATTTTCAGTGATACGTTTAAATTCAAGGAGAAAAACCACTGCCATTTTTTATTGAGAGTATATGATGATATTTGAGCATAAGGGGAAAAAAGTGAAGAAAATGAAAAAGAAGGAGAAAAGACCATAAAAAAAGAGTAAGAAAGAAAAACGGTAAAAGATTACGGGGAAGAAGAAAGAAACAAAGAAAATTAGAGATGAAAGAAAAGAAAAAGAGAATGAAAAAAGAGAGGAAACAAATAAAAGGTAGAAAAATGGATAGGAGTGACGAAGAAGTTTTCAAAAGCATGGTATGAATGGAATATATAGCTAGAGGGTTTGAAATCTGAAGAAAAAGAAGAAGAAGAAGTAGTGGAGGAAGGGAAGAAGAAGAAGAAGAAGAAGAAGAAGAAGAAGAAGAAATTTGAAGAATAAGCGAAGATGAAAAAATTAGTTTTAGAAAGATATACAAAGAGAATATAAATTTATGGAAGAAGAAGAAGAAGAAGAGGAAGAAGAAGAAGAAGAAGAAGACGAATGACAAAAAAAAAAGAAGAAAAAAGAAAGAAAAAGAATTAACCAAGGCTAGTTACGATGAGAGGCAAACGCAATACCAACTGTGAAGGGGAGGTAACGAATTATATATATATATATATATATATATATATGGTTCCGCCATATGCGAAAACCTATATATATATATATATATATATATATATATATATATATATATATATATATATATATATATATATATATATGGTTCCGCCATATGCGAAAACCTATTAAAGAACAGAGCCAAATTTAGTGCTGATTGGTTCACCGTGTTGTCCCGGTCACACTCTTTATTTCATCTAAAGGTTCTGGAGGCACTTTACATCGGGTCCCTTAAGGCTTCTTTGTGTAAACAACGTCAGTGTTTGTTGTGGCTCGCTGTCATATGTCTCTCGTTCTTTTTGCTATTTTATTTTTTTATTTTTTATTTCCTCCCACAACTTCCTTTTATTGTACATTTTTCTGTGTTAATTTTAAATTAAATCTCCCGCTGAAGCCTGAAGAGCGGGAGCGAAACCGGTTGCTTTGCCCGTTTTTAATATGTCTCGTAATATTAAGTTTTATACTTTTATTTCGATCATTAAATTTTGTACCTACAAAAATATCTCAAAAAATAAAAAAATACGTCAAAAACGACATTATTACGTCATTATTTTTGCACCAACCTAATATATAATTATTTATTTAAAAATTATAACATAAATATGTTATAAAATCACTACAAAAGTAGTCATTTTTTTCAACACCTCTGGTGTCTTATCAAGTGATGATGTTGAATAAAGGGTTTATAAATATTTATATTTGCTCTGATCTGTACTGAGCATTCTTTTAAGAATTGTAATTGTCGGAATTTATTCCTTATTCCGTATACACCAATACCATACTTGGGTGTGTATGTGTGTATATATACATATATCACACTCAGGCCTTCGGTCAGGATGACTAGTGATTTTGTGTTAGCAAAGATATCGACGGCTCCCAAGTGGTCTGTTTACCCAATTTCACTGACAAGGCTTGGGTGAACTATGGTTTTCGGGCACATTCCAAAGATGCCGTACGCTGGAATCGACCCCTCCAGTCCAATGACATCAGGATATCTCCTTTCTGCGGAATCTACCATGGAGAGATTCGAACCCGGATGTCATGGTCAGAATGCGAACATTCTAACCACTCGGCCAAACGCCCAGGAACACACTTGCATATACATTTATTAGAGTTCTTCTTTATTAATATGTTTATATATGTCTATCTATCAATCTATCCATCTGTGCGTGTGCGTGTGTATGTGTGTGTGTAATCTCTTACACACACAGACACAGACACACATACACACACACACACACACACACACACACACACACACACACATATATATATATATATATATATATATATATATATATATATATATATATATATATATATATATAGATAGATAGGAACAGACCGAGATTGATCGATAGATAGAAAAGAACAATCCCAGATAGATAGGAACAGACCGAGATAGATAGATAGATAGATAGATAGGAACAGACTGAGATAGATAGATAGATAGATAGATAGATAGATAGATAGATAGATATCCTACTGATTGATTAACAAAAATCGATCGCAAAACCAGGAGGTAGAGAGTGAAGGAGAAATGTGGGCATAGGCACAGATGGAGAGTGTTTGTCGGGAACAGGCAGACATTTTACTCAAATCAATATTACCCGACTTCCTCTCTTCCGGATGTTCTTATTTGAATCGACTTCTCCCCCCTTGTCTCTACGTCAGTTCCATATGTCGGGTTACCTGACCCTGACTAAGTAACCTGTCCCTTGGAAATGCTAACAGCCAAAATCCTCTGGGATGAAACTTTAAACAAAAGTAGCTTAAACATTCCCTTTCCAAACATTGCGAAGAAAATACAAACGATAACACACAAACACACATCAAAATCATATATATATATATATATATATATATATATATATATATATATATATATATATATATATATATATATATACTGGTGTGTGGGTTTGTGTGTATATATATATATATACACAGACAAAATATATATATATATACACAAACATATATATATATATATACTCAAACACATATATATATACATATATATATATACATACATATATATATATATTTGTGATGTGTTTGTGTATATATATATATGTATAGATATATAGATTTATATATATATATATATATATATATATATATAGATTCATATATATATATATATATATATATATATATATATATATATATATATATATGGGATAAGATATAGAACAAATAGGAAACGTTTGTCAATATTTCAATTTTATTGAAGCTTCATCAGAGAATTTTGCTTTTCTGTGATAATTTCTTTCATTTTTCCTCTATATTTCATTCCCTGACGAAGCTTTACTGAAGGTGAAAAAAGTGAGGTAGATAAAAGTTTCCTATTTGTTTTTTATGTTATCATTCTGTCGGATTCCGATCCATGTTTGATCTCAACTCATCATATCTATTTATAAATCTATTCTAACGGCAGAATCATATGTTTAGATGCATTGTAATGTGTTGCGACTAGTTTGAAATATAATTTTGTTGAATGTGGGTTGCTTTCTTTTTTATGTAGATGGACTCCAATATCCTTTGTTAATATTTCGCGTGGTACGTCGTCATAAATCCTCATCACATATTTACGGCCTGTGTCTGCTTTTCCGCGACCGTTATCGTCGCATATGAAACTTCTATGTAAACATAACAGGATATCATCTTTGATGGCGATACCTTTGGTGGATTGTCCACTCTGATGATGGCTCATGTCAGTCGAAACGTTAGATCGTGGAACAGCATAATAAAAATAAATAACCTAATGTTGGGCATTTTGGCTTTATTTTCCCCTGAAATTAAAGCAACGATACGAATCTCAGAACGCAACATAATAAATTATATTCACAAATTCTTTCACGGTAACGGCTCCGATGATCTGCTTTCGCTGGTTCCCAGACTTCATGAATTTAAGCGTTCAACTCTGCTGGCATCTCGCTCTCACCCTTTCACTGTCGAAACTGTTAAATGTAGCCATCTCTTCGACTCCAATAGCTTCATGTCTCGCACTTCTCGCCTGTGGAAGTCCATCCCCATTTCTTGTCTTCCTGTTAGCTATAATCTCCAACTATTCAAATGTAGTGTCAATCGACGTCTCCAGATGCCTTGATCTATCCCCTATCCTTCTCTTCATCCTTTCCTCTATCACTCCTGTTTGCTCTCGCTTCAACTCTCTGTAAACCCTTGAGTACTAGTGGCTTCCAGCCTTTCTCGGGGTAAAACGCTTAAAAAAATATATATCAGAATAAATAATAATGTGAAAATAATACTACATACTGTAAGGGATTCTAATACATTTAATTGTTCTTAAAAGAAATATAGTATATTAAAAATTAAAAGTGGAAATATTTCAAATCGTAGTTAAATAAAACGTATTCTAACCTAAACACCCCTCAAAAATCTTTAAATATACAAATAGAAAAAAAATGCCGTAAGAATTTTTGCCGTTAACAATAAAATTTAAAAAAAAAATCCGAACGACATGCATTTAACAGATGTTAGATTTCATTGAAAAATACACCCCTACTACCTACCAAAACTGATACATGAAACGTGAATTATGATTTTAGCTGTGCCTTTAAAAGCCAGTAATTTTAAACGTTACTCCAAAATTCGCTTGAGGATGAAATGGACCCAATGTCCTTAATTTAATTACAAAATAAAATTCGGGGCTTTTAGCTTCCATTTTTGAAACATGGTTAGAAATGTGTAGCGAAAAAAAATTTTTTAAATCAATTAATTTATAATATTAATGCTCTGTAAATTTTCATTGAGCACTATTTTGTAAAAATAAAAAATATCTATAACACCGGTTTATATATCTTACTGTTCTTTCTTTATATATATATATATATATATATATACCGCTTGTAACAGCAAAATTGTCCAAATCGTGTAACAGCATAATTGTCCCTTCCACAAAATGTTTAATATCTAAAGAACCCCTGAACTAATTGAGTTTCTTTTTCCCGTTTTCTTATAAGACTCTTCATCATATTAACACTGTTTTGTCGTAAGAATCCCTGAAAAACTCTTTGAGTTATTCATTTAGAAATATAACATGGTAAAATCGACAGGAAAATCAATCAGTCAGTTATGTGCCATGCGAGATACACGCTTAGGCGATCATGTATCTTTCGATACATGACTGAGGAGGAAGATGTTTCCCCGCAGTAGGTTGCAATTTCTTTCTGCCGTAGACAAGTTGCCATCCAAAGCTATAGAGCCTGGTCTGTCCTGCTATTTACTCATAGCTGGAGAGGGGAGAAGAAGGTTCATACCTTTCCTAAGGGTATTAGCACATAAGTAAATGTAAAGGATTTGACTGGAATTTGAACTAGGCTCTCCAAATTCCTCAGTCCGAGCCGCTATCCATTGCTCTACAGTACGATGCTGTAACTCATTATTGGCTGGCGTCCAGTGTTTTAAGGAAGGGATTATTTAAAATTTTAAAACCTCCAGGCTTAAGATTTCGATTAGCCAGCAAAGTAGATTAGCTAGAATTTTTTGCGAAAATTTTTATCTACTAGTATGTTAATTTCGACATTATTATGATTAGATATATTGGCGTACGGCCGTATCACGTTGTAATACCGGTTCTCACACGATCATCAAAGTTAAGAGAACATTAGATTTAAATTTAAAATTTCTGGCGTCCGATTTGTGAAGATCAGTGCTTGTCAATCGGAGTGCATATGGAGCCCGTGTAGCATTACAGGGGTTCAAACAAAAAATAGCAAATTGGTGTCCATTATTTACATTATTCGGACTATTGTCTTCATCGTTGTTGCTATATTTATTACAACGTTTGGGCCGTTTTACGTTCCGGTCTTCTTCATGTGGTTGAAATGTCGAACTGAACCCTTTATTTCGCTCATGGGGTAGACTGTTCTAGTTCAACGTGCCATGTATAATGGATGTCAGTTATCAGTTATCTCCTGTTAATTTCCCTTTGAAATTATCCACTGCCTTAGCGTTTGGGGTCCTGTCACTGGATCCAATCAACGCCTTTATCCACTGTGCCACGTGTCCTTGGAGAACTTGGAGAACAGCCGAAACGTTGTAATAAATATGGCAACAAAGATGAGGACAATAGTCCGAATAATGTAAATAGTGTACATCATACATCATCTCAGAAATATAGACAGATACTGAAAAGCCTAAACGCTGTAATAAATATGGCGACGAAGATGAGGACAATAGTCCGAATAATGTAAATAGTGTACATCATACATCATCTCAGAAATATAGACAGATACTGAAAGGCCGAAACGCTGTAATAAATATGGCGACGAAGATGAGGACAATAGTCCGAATAATGTAAATAGTTTACATAATACCTCATCTTAGAAATATAGACAGATACTGAAAGGCCTAAACGTTGTAATAAATATGGCTACAAAGATGAGGACAATAGTCCGAATAATGTAAATAGTGTACATCATACCTCATCTCAGAAATATAGGCAGATACTGAAAGGCCGAAACGTTGTAATAAATATGGCGACAAAGATGAGGACAATAGTCCGAATAATGTAACTAGTTTACATCATACCTCATCTCAGAAATATAGACAGATACTGAAAGACCGAAACGTTGTAATAAATATGGCTACAAAGATGAGGACAATAGTCCGAATAATGTAAATAGTGTACATAATACCTCATCTCAGAAATATAGACAGATACTGAAAGGCCGAAACGTTGTAATAAATATGGCGACAAAGATGAGGACAATAGTCCGAATAATGTAAATAGTGTACATAATAACTCATCTCAGAAATATAGACAGATACTGAAAGGCCGAAACGTTGTAATAAATATGGCTACAAAGATTAGGACAATAGTCCGAATAATGTAAATAGTGTACATAATACCTCATCTCAGAAATATAGACAGATACTGAAAGGCCGAAATGTTGTAATAAATATGGCGACAAAGATGAGGACAATAGTCCGAATAATGTAAATAGTGTACATAATAACTCATCTCAGAAATATAGACAGATACTGAAAGGCCGAAACGTTGTAATAAATATGGCTACAAAGATTAGGTCAATAGCCCGAATAATGTAAATAGTGTGAATAATACCTCATCTCAGAAATATAGACAAATGCCAAATTGGTGCCCAGTTTAATATTTTAGTGGTCCATAATGCAGAACAGTTTTTACAACTGAGAATTGAAATTTCTTCAGCAATCTACTAAATTAAAATTCGTAAAATAGAAAAAACAGAAAAAAATAAACTGTAAAAAAAACAGCTGTAAAAATAGCAGAAAACGAGATCCAGCGATGTAAGCTATCAAATAAATTATATAATTTATAAGACTACAATTTATTATATAAATTATTTTAATTTACTAATAATAAATAATAAGATTAATTTTAAATATTAATAAAATAAAATAATAATATATTTATATAAATTGATTAATATAAAATATTTAAAAAAATAAATTATTAATAATAACATTAATTTAATATATAAATTGTCAAAGGATTATATAAGCGAAGGATTAACAGTATTTACTTCTTCAGCCGTATCATCCAGAATAAATCTTACTTTTTAAAATCTAATAACTACTCACAGATTAAACTGGCTTATTATGCGTTATTTTACGAGTTTGCACAAATTATCTATAGAATTTATTTCTTAAATACAAATTTATTTTCAATAAATGACTTTTCTTTTACAATAAAGCAGATACATTTACTATTTCTATAAAACAATTCCTAAACTTATCTATCAGTAAAAAAATAAAATAAGCTTTTTATTATCGAATGGTTATGGCAATCCATGAAAAAAAAAGGAGTTAATAGTGGTCCATGGGGTAAAACATGGTTGAGAAACACTGCCCCCTCCGTACGTCAAATAAATAAATACGTGTGTGGGTGTGTTTGTCTCTCTCTCTCTCTCTCTCTCTCTCTGTCTCTGTGAGTGAGTGAGTGAGTGAGTGTGTGTGTGTGGGGGTGTGTGGGTGTGTTTAAGTGTGTGTGTCTGTGTGTCTAAGTGTGTGTGTCTGTGCATGTGTATGTGAGTGTATTTGTCTGTGTGTATACGAGTGGGAGATAAGTGCCTGATCTAAATCAATTATTAAAACAAAATTTGTTTAAATAAACCACAAGATACAGGGTTTGGAAAGCGAATAAGGTTAAGATGTTTTCACCCCCCATATATATATATATATATATATATATATATATATATATATATATATATATATATATATATATATTGAAAAATATCCCAATTATCAATAAATTGGCCATCTATATCTCCTCAATGTCAGACGCAAAAAAAAAAAAAGAAAAACGAAAAAAACCCATGTAAACAAAAACACACGCAGATAAATTGAACAATTCCTTTTTTTGATATTTCTGGTTCCATATTTCTACTCTGCTAACAAGACATGGTATTCCAGGGTCTACTATCGAGCCTGACCAGGCATCTTGTCCCCAGGCACTTTCTCACCGACGTGACGTGACACCTCTCCGTCTGTTCTACAAGTATGCCAATTGTCCTGGGGAGCTTTTTTTTTTCTTGTGACCCCATGAATTTTTAAGGTGATACTTTATTGTCAATCAGGTCTCATCGTTTTACTGTTGAACTAGCTAAATCCGACCACCATTTCTATTCTAAGAGTTTATTTTCTTGTACTTCCCATCTGTCCCTACCGATTTCTTGCTTCCCTGATAACTACAATCTTGAAAATGTAAATGCAACGACAATCGCCCTCCTCTTTCATTCTTCTTTTTCTCATTCCCATTCACTCCCTGTAAACTCCTGCGTTCTGGTGGCATTGTCACCTTGTCTGGGATAAAATGATTAAAAAACAATCAACAGTCAATCCGACAACGTTCTTCGTTGTTAGTATAGTGTAGAAGAATTATCGACCTTTAAACATTTTCTTATCAACAATATCATCGAATTTGGTAAATAATCAAGTGCTTACTTGAGAGATTTCTCTAGAATTTTAGAGAATTACTTCAATTTGAATTCGAATTAATTTTTTTCGAATTTTCTAGAATTACTTTAATTTGAATTAATTTTTCTAGAATTCCTAGAATAACATTATTTGAATTTGAATTAATTTTCTAGAAGTTATCTAGAATCACTTTAATTTGAATTAATTTTTTAGTATTTCCTAGAATTAAATTAATTTTAATTTCAATTCATTTTCTAGAATTTCTAGAATTAATTTAATTTGAATTTGCAATAATTTTTTTAGAATATTCTAGAATTACTTTAATTTGAATTAATTTTCTAGAATTTTCTAGAATTACTTTAATTTGAATTATTTTCTACAGTTTTCTAGAATTACTTTAATTTGAATTAATTTTCAAGAATTTTCTATAATTAGATTATTTGAATTTGAATTAATTTTCTAGAAGTTATCTGGAATTACTTTAACTTGAATTAATTTTTTAGCATTTCCTAGAATAAAATTAATTTGAATTAATGGGCTAGAATTTCTAGAATTAATTTAATTTTTAATTTGAAATATTTTTCTAGAATTTTTTAGAATTATTTTAAATTGAATTAATTTTCTGTAATTTTCTAGCGTCTCTAATTTTAATTTAAATTAATTTTCTAGAATCAATGAATAATGAAAAGATCTACAGGAAGAATAATGATGGAAAAAGTTTTGTAACCTTGATTGGGAGCCCCAGCGGCAGAGAGTAACTTTCGGTTTTCTAGTTTGTTAAGCATCGGTACTTAGTGACTGTCAATAAAATTGACATCATGGAATATTTTGAACAAAAGCTATATTTTGCTTGTTCTTCTTAAAGTTCAAATATCTCATAGAAAAGTCTTTTCGCTTTAAGTCTCTACTTAACAGAATTCCGTAGAAATAGAGACAGGTATATATAATAGCCAGGCAACCCGGGTTCGATTCTCGGCATGGAAACACGTTAGAACGTTCGTTTTCAGACGATGAGACTGGGGTTCGAATCTCACTTGATTTTTCAGGAAGAAGACTTGCTGATGTTATCAGTCTATAGGGGGACGATACCAGCGTGTTATACCTTTGGAAAGTCCCTGAAAAACAAACCACACGTTAACCCAAGTCTTGTGAGTGAGATTGAGCAGACGGAACACTTGGAAGCCGTAGATAGCTGAGCTACAAGTCATCGTGGCCGAGGAGGTGAGCGTGCTGGCCTTGTTCAAATTGTTGATCACGTTAGATAACACACTCTCTTCCTGAAGCTCTAGCAAATGTCTGCTCAGCATAGTTGCAGTCTAAAGCACAGGTAGTCTCTTTGAGTGTTGAATAAACACAAATGCGCTTGAGCAAGCGTCTGCAATAGGGATTGGCAAGCCGCCCTATTAGACGGGTATCCACGAATACGAGTGGCCAGGTATTACACACACACACACACACACACACATATATATATATATATATTAAGAAATGGACAAAGTCCGACAATTTATTTATTTAGAGATATTTTTTTATGTTTAACGTTCTTTTTATAGATACACGTATTTAAGTAAATTCTCTGTTTATAATAAACAGTATTAAATAACATTTACCGGCCTGAATTTTCGAGAAATTTTCATAGAAAATATTCATCCTTTGACAGGATTCGAACCTGTATCCTATACGAAACCGTCATTTACCTTGACGTGCCTAACCGCTCGGCCACAAAGGATTCGACCTTGCCAACCGAACGATCCAAACAGATAACTGAACGCTGATCATATAAAACTTTCAGTTATCTGTTTGGATAAGTCTTGTTCTTATGTCCATCGTCTTTGTCATGTTGAATTGATAATGTTAATTATATTTTATAAATATGTCCTGAAGATGGTTTGTTAGACCGAAACGTCTGACGTTGACATTATATTAACATTAAAACAGCATATTTGCATATAAGGATTTTTGTTTGTTTTTTTCCGTATATTTTTCTTCATATATATATATATATATATATATATATATATATATATATATATATATATATATATAGTCACGCATGTTTGGTTAATTCATTTAGGCTATTATATATATATATATATATATAGAGAGAGAGAGAGAGAGATAGATATAGATATAGATATATATAGATATATATATATATTGTATGTATTTAGGCAACATTTTTTTATTTATGCATGTTTCATTAAATAATATGGACTAGTTTTGTCGAAAGAAAATCCCCATATTTTATATTAAATTAAATGAAGTTATCTCCCTTTCATTTTATAATTGATAACTCGCCACTCTAAATATCTCAGCTATATATAAACTATCAACAATTGGAATTATAAATGAAGCCTTAAGAAAAGCTAAATAGAAATAGCCAAAGCTTTTATAATGGCTTATGTAAGCCAAGTGCTTAGATAGGATCAAAAAATATGTATCACTATTGTGAATTTCTTTCTTCTTTTAATGATAATGTTATTAAGCTTATTAGACGATATGAAACGAATTTACATAAAATAAATAGACTATATACTTTAATGAAGCCTGCATCAATATATATATATATATATAAATTTATATTTTAAATTTTATATTTATATTTTTTATAAAAAAATTTTTTGTGCAATTATAATTTATAAATTCATTTATAAATTCGTGAATCATTCACGCAAAAAAACAAATATAGAGGTTAATGATTAATCATTAACCCCCTATATTTATTTTTTTGTATGAATGATTCATGAATTTATATATAGAGAGAGATGTCTATATTTCTGAGATTAGGTTTTATGTACAGTATTCGTACTATTGTCCTCATATTTATCACAACCTTTCGACCGTTATACGCTCCGGCCTTCTTCAGGTGGTTGGAATTTCGAACTGAACCCTTTATTTCGATCACTGGGGTAGACTGCTCTAGCTCCACGTTTGATGGATGTCAGTTATCAGTTATCTCCTGCTAATTTTCCCTCTGAAAGTTCTCCACTGCCTTAACCGGGTATTGAACTCACACTCTTTGGGTCTGCCACTGGATCTAACCAACACCTTTATCCACTGTGCCATGTGTCCTTGACGACATCTGGGAATGAATTTCTCGGTATTATAAAACTAATGTTTTCAGCAACCATTTTTACCAGTGCTCATATTGCAACTTTGTTATCATTGCTTTTCTCTGGCACTCCTTATTACTGGTTCCCATATTGTATTTATTTCTATGCTTGGTCGGCTCAGGAGATTTTTGTGTCTTAGCAGATGTGTTGATTCCTTAAGTTTACGAATTTTCCAATGGTGTTCCCTGTCTATGATCTCAACATGATCCCACAGGGGACGGTGATCTCCCTTCTCTCTCCATATGTGGTCAGCCACGCCTGATTTTTCTACTTCCCCTCGCGTTACAGCTTTCTGGTTTTCTTGAAGCCTTAACTTGAGGGGGCGGCCTGTCTCTCCTTTATATTCCTTTCCGCAGGAGCACGGGATAGCGTACACACAGTCTTTAGTAATGTTCTCCTCTGTGGGGGGTCTCACTCGAGACATATATCTGCATCTGCGAAGTGTTGTCAAGCTTTTGAAGGTTGTCCTGATGTTATATGGACCGCAGATCCTTTGTATTTTCTCTGATAACCCCTTCACATAAGGCAGGCAGAATATTTTCTGAGTGTTGTTGTCCTCCTCCTCCTCTTGTACCTGCCTATCCCAGTTTTTGGAGGCTGCTGCCATGTACCCAGGGTAGTTGTTACGTTGTAGGGTACTGCTTATACTGACCAATTCTTTATCTAACGTCTCTGGGTCGCCACTTATGACTTTTCCTCGGTGTTGTAAGCAACGGACGAACCCTTTCTTTACGCTGAATGGATGGTGGGAATTGAAATTGAGGTACTGTCCGGTGAATGTTGGTTTACGGTATACGGATGTCTTGAACCCATGCTCTGTTCGAGATATTAGTACATCCAGGAATGGGGGTGTGTTGTTACCCTCTTTCTCCATTGTGAACTGTATCGAAGGTCTTATTGAGTTCACATGGTCCAGTAGAACCTGGACATCTTCCTTGTGTGGCCAGAGTATGAAGGTGTCATCTACATACCTTAACTATATAGTAGCCTTTAGAGATATAGATTCTAATGCCATTTCTTCAAAGTATTCTATGTATATATTCGCCATTGCTGGTGATAATGGCGAGCCCATTGCTAAGCCCTCATTCTGTCTATATATGTGTGATCCCATTCCGAAGTGTGTTGTTTGTGTACAGAAAGTCAACATATCCATCAGATTATCTATTAGAATACTTGTCCGTTCTTCTAGGGAAGAGTCAGAGGTCAATTTATCTCTGACTACTGAGAGTGCCTCCTCCGTGGGTATGTTGGTGAACAAACTCACCACGTCCAAGCTCACCATCTGGTTGGATAGTGGGCGGAGTTTCGGACATATGAAGGAGACTTTCCGATCAACGGTTCAATTATATCTACAAGGGAGCGACTCAGAGGGTGGCACACAGAAAAAAAATTAGCAGGAGATAACTGATAACTGACATCCATCAAACATGACACGTGGAACTAGAAGAGTCTCCCCAGTGATCGAAATAAAGGGTTCAGTTCGAAATTCCAACCACCTGAAGAAGGCCGGAGCCTACAACGGCCGAAACGTATGTGTGAGCGCATCCTGTTGTCGAAGGTATGTTATGTAAACCATTCTTAAATGCAAAACATAACAAACGTAAGCAAGCCACCTATGCAAATCTGTCTCATCATCTTGCCGACAATACCTGTGTTGTTTGCAATAAGGTTTGCAGATCTTCATCTGGACGGAGAAGGAACATGATGGTACACAGGAGACGTGTAGGGCATTCAGATCCAGTCAGCTCAATACAGAGTTTATCTGTCATAGATACCCGATACACATGAAATTGAACTCTGGTCTCATGTGTTAGCTTAGGGGCCACTGACGTTGCAACGAGATGGAATCCATTACAAGTGATAAGAATGGTGAATGACGGCTCTCATCTGAGCAATATGTAGACCTCACCACACACACACACATACACACACACACAATATGTAGACATCACCACACACACACACAATATGTAGACCTCACCACACACACACAATATGTAGACCTCACCACACACACACACACACACACACACACACACATATATATATATATATATATATATAGTGATGTCTTATATATATTTATATATATATATATATATATATATATATATATAATATTATAAATTAACTAAAATAAATCAATATATATATATATATATATATATATATATATATATATATATATATATATATAATATAAATTAACTGATTTAAAAATATGGTTTCATCGCTACACAGGAATTACCATGTTTCAAAAACAGAAACCAAAGACTTCAAATTCAATTATATTACATTAAAAGCCTTATTTCTGTTTCATCTTCAAGCGAATTTTGGAATAACTTATTTTAAAATTTAATCAGTTTTAAAAGCACATAGATTCATTATTTTTTGTTTCCAAGGACACAGAGAAATCCAATCATTTAGACAGGGGCGGTAGCGTTTTCATTTTTATTGACTATTATTGTATCAGTTATGAGTTACGTTTGAAAATGAATGAAGTCAAGGTAGGCTAGGGATGCCTTTTCCTCAACGAATTGTGACATCCATTCAACGCATGTCGTCTAGTTTTATCAACGGCAAAACATTTTAGGCATTTTATTCGTTAAATTTCTACTTGTATACATGGAGATTCGTTCTAGAAGGGGTGTTTGGATTAGAATCAGTTGTATTGATTTACAATTTTAAAATATTATTTTTACTTTTAATTACTAATAGATTATATTTCTTTTTAAAACAAATAAATGTAATAGAATTTCTTAAATTATTTAAAAATTATTATCACGTGTAAGCATGTATATTACCAGCTACGCTTTTTTTAAAAATATTATTTAAAGAAAATTTTTGACAATGCTCTGTAAATTTACATTGATCACTGTTTTGTAAGAATAAAAATTTGAATAAATAAAATTATATATATCTTACTGTTTTTCTTTTTTTACTATAATATATATATATATATATATATATATATATATATAGAGAGAGAGAGAGAGAGAGAGAGATAGATAGATAGATAGATAGATATGTATATATATATGTATATATATATTATATATATATGTATATATATATTATATATATATATATATAATATATATATATATATATATATATATATATATATATATATATATATATATATATATATATATATATATATATATTCCCACTAAACAGAAAAATGCAAAGATATCAGAAAAGAAGCTAAATTAGAAATTAATCAAATTTTCCTTGTCTGTCATATTCAATGAAGCATGTTTGAAAGAAGGTTTGCTGCCCCCCCACACACACATACACACACACAACCAAAAGAACCCACCCATGTCACGGAATGCGACAGGACAGCGGGAGAACCTGCCTTGAAAAATTGTTAAAATCCTGCCCTGATAAATGCTCATTAAAAGTTTTACCCCGCTATTGGCACGTCAGGCCATTCTCTAGACAGTGTCCAGATTGATTCCAAACCAATGACATCCCCAAATTCACCATTCTATAGATAGTTCTTTTTGCTACGCGTAGGTAGACTGGGAGACTTTTCCGTCACATATGACGGAAGCTCCTCTCCCAAACTTATTCAAACATGCTGCCCTCAAAAGTGCTGACCTAATGTCTGGATGGGTCCTTTCTGGAATAGAAATATCCTCCAACAATTCCAGCAAAAACCAAACAGTCAGCTCTGGTTTACCCTTGAATGAACCACAGTCATAGTCCATCGGCAACCACTACTTCAAAATCTACCGCAAGGAACGGTGTTATCTGGCCCTTACTATTTAGAGAACGCCCGCAATCGCTGTAAGAGAGTTCTACACGCGAGATCTCCAAGCCAAAGTTGAAAATAGACAGATTGGATTTCGAGAATTCTGAAAGATCACCAACCAAAATATGAATAGAGGCAAACGGGTGTGTCCACCGTTATAAATGACCCTGAGATTATATCATCCTCGACAGACAAAGCGAGGCTCTTCGCTTCGATCTTTGCCTCAAATTCAACGTTAGATGACAAAGGCCATCCCCTTCCCAACTTCCCATGTCACACTGAGCACAATCTCAGTAATATACACATTTCAATAGGATAAAACTCGATATATACCAAAAGCTGAGACCCTAAAAAGCCACTGGCCGAGACAAAATTCCGCTGATCGTCCTTAAGAATATCAATCCAAATTTATCCTCGATCCTAGCTAAATTATTTGAATTAAAAATCTTTCCTGAACATGTGGAATGTGGAAAGCATGTACCTGGTTTTCAAGAATATGGGATACCGATTCTCCTTTAAATTTAGACTCATTAGCCTCCTCAGTTTAGACCCACTAGTCTCCTCAGTATCATCAGTAAGTTTTTTTGAATCCATAATCAACAAGGTCGTCGAACACCTAGATAGGGACAACCTCTTGTGCGACGAGCAGTATGGGTTTCGATCAGCCTGAACAAATGCTGTCCTACCATTATATACAGAATTATTGATACCCTTGATGATATACATACCGTAAACATTAGATATTCCGAAGGCCTTCGACAAGGTGTGGCACAAATATTTTCCGCACAAGATCTCCTGCTATGGAATCTCTGGATAGCTTTTCTCAATTATAAAATCCTTACTAACAGGTGAAGGTGTTTATTAAGAGCCAATACCTCGATGCCCTGACGGTCAACTCAGTCGTCCCTCGGGGCTTGCTACTAGGATTAACGCTCTTTCTGATTTACAGAAATAATCTACTTAAAAATATATTTCGATCATATGTAAACGTTTATGCCGATGATAGACGGGCGCACCTCTAAAAGACTTAATGATCAGAGATTGACGGGTGACTTCTCTTCCGTTTAACACTAAATTCCCAGTGACAAAAAAAACGGCTGGTTTCATTTACTGCCTCTAAAACCAATCTGGTTACATTCCATCAGCGCCGATCCGACCCAAAACTACTGCCAGTCGAGTAGCACCTGTACCTCTCGAAGATATTGGGTGTGAAACTCACACTCGTCTTTAAGTGGAACTCCTATATACGATCCATCACTAAAGATTCAGGTAAAATCGGCTCCCTGTACCGCTTCAGTAAGTACCTGACTCCTCATACTATCATCTAACATTATCAGAGCCAGATCAGGCCAAAAATGGAATACTGTTGCCATATTTGGGCTTGAGATGCCTAGTGCACACATTCCAGTTTTTAAAAGCCTCCCCGGACCCTTGTTGCGGGATAATTATTTTCCATCTTCCAATCTCTCTCTCACAGGCGGGATGTAGCGAGTCTCTCACTGCTCTGTCGCTACATGAAAGGTGCTCGGACGAACCACATTCATTGGTACAGCTAGGTCTGATCTTCACGGCTAGGACCCGCCATCCCTAACCTTCACGGCTAGGACCGACTTTGCCTACCATTCACGGCTAGTACCCGCCATGCCTAATTTTCACGGCTAGACCTCGTCATGCCTAATCTTCACGGCTAGGCCCTGCCATACCTAACCTTTACGGCTAGGACCCACTATGCCTACCATTCACGTCTACGACCCGCCATGCCTAAACTTCACGGCTACGACCCGCCATACTTAACCTTCACGGCTCGGACCGACTTTGCCTACCATTCACGGCTAGGACCCGCCATGCCTAATCTTCACGGCTAGACCTCGTCATGCCTAATCTTCACAGCTAGGCCCCGCCATACCTAACCTTTACGGCTAGGACCCACTATGCCTACCATTCACGGCTAGGACCCGCCATGCCTAAACTTCACGGCTACGACCCGCCATACCTAACCTTCACGGCTCGGACCGACTTTGCCTACCATTCACGGCTAGGACCCACTATGTCTACCATTCACGGCTAAGACCCGCCATACCTAACCTTCACGGCTAAGACCCACCATACCTAACATTCACAGCTAGGATCCGCCATACATAACATTCACGGCCCATATATATATATATATATATATATATATATATATATATATATATATGGGAAAAACGGAAATGCATTTTTAACGACGCGTTTCACCGACGTGTGAGAGGTACAACTTATACAGTTGGAATTGAAGAAAAAACTGTGCGTTAGGAAAATGCGTTGAATTTTTTGAGCGATAAATTAAATTATCTTATCTGATCCGACGACCAGTTTATTTCTGTATATTTTGCCCCTTTATCCATACTTTTGTTGCAGATACAGTTATATATGCTACTAAAAAGAATTTTTCAAGCATTTCATCGAAAGGCGGGAAATAAAGCCACTAAGACGTAAGGGGGGATACTGACGGGGGGAGAGAAACATGAGAGAAATAAGAAATTATTATAAAGGAAAGAGAACAATAAAAGGAAAGAGATTAAGAGGAGAGAAAAGAACGATTTGCATTGCATTTAAATTCTTGGAAATCAAAATTGATTGGAAAGACAGAAAAAGAGTGAATGAGGGAGACAGAAGGAGGGGGAGAAGGAGAAGGTAAGTAAACAGAGAGAAAGAGAGAAATAAAGAGAAAGAGTGATGGAAAGGAAAAATACTCCAACTGTATGAAATATATAATAATACTATACGTAATATAGTAGCGTAATATAAGGTTGGTGCAAAAATAATGTCGTTTTTTGACGATTTTTTTTGATTATCGTTCATCCATTTATCCAACTTTTTTGACTTCCCTATTTGCTTTAAATGGCGAACGACTGTTGAGTGGTCGACCTCGAGTTCAACAGCAACTTCTCGTGTGGTTTTGCGAGGGTCGGCTTCAATTAAGGCTTTCAAATGTTCGTTATCAACCGCAGTCGGCCGGCCGCGACCGTCTTCATCTTCGAGGCTCTCGTCACCATTGCGAAATTTCTTGAACCACCGTTGTGCCACACGTTCGTTAGTGGTTCCTGGGCCAAACTCATCATTGATATCACGAGCTGTCTCGGCAGCTTTTCGGCCTAGTTTGAACTGGAACAAGAAAATCGTGCGGGTTTGAATTTTGTCCATACTGTCGAAAAGCCTGCAAAAAAAGAAATGAATGAAGAGATTGAGAACGGTAACGAATAACACGATTCGATAGAGCGAAAAACGCGCTTCAAAATGATATATAATATGGCTATATATATCAATGAATTAATTCAGAAATCATATATAAAAGTGAAATATGTGAGAAAACGACATTATTTTTGCACCAACCTAATAGATAGTTCAGTGCCTTGTGCCTAATTCGAGTTAGTGGTGGTAAAAAAAAGAAGAAATTATTTATCTTGAAATAAATTAAATATCTTGAAATGCTAAAGAGTATTTAAATATATTATGTACAAATGTCTGCGTATAGATGTTTTTGTCTGTTCTTCTCTCGGAAGACGTGAAGAGCGGATTTAATAAATGCTGACCTCAGCTAATAAAACTCAGGAGAAAACAAAGAGATTTGTTGCTATAAAAACCGAGCAAATACCTTCAGAGACTGAAAAAAAATGATCAGAGATAAAATGATGGATCTATTTTATTAATGTTTCTTTTCTCATTGCCGTCAAATAGATTCACAGCAGATTTTTTTTTGGTGGAAGGTATTTGCTGGCAAATCATTGAGTGAAAGAAATTTCTTTTTTTAAGATCCTGCCTTTATTAATATTTCATGATTATTTGGGGGGGGTGTTGTCGTTTGTTTGATTATATGCTCATTTTTGTGTTTCTTTAGCAAGTCAGTAAGTATATGTGCAGGGGTAGACATTGTTTTTCGCTTTGTATATATATATATATATATATATATATATATATATATATAAATATAAACACAGACACCCATATATATATATATATATACAGTATAACCCGGATATAAGAGAGTTGTCGGGACCGGAGACGAAGTGTCTTATATCCGCGTTTCACTTATATCAGGGTTTGGTCTATTTTATATACATTAACACAGGCTCTAATTTGGGACCAGAGAAAATCTCTCTTATATCCGGGACTCTTATATCCGGGTTACACTATATATATATATATATATATATATATATATATATATAAACACAGACACTTATATATATATATATATATATATATATATATATATATAAATATATATATATATATATATATATATATATATATATATATATATACAGTGTAACCCGGATATAAGAGATCCAGATATAAGAGAAACCCAGATATAAGAGAGATTTTATCTGGTCCCAAATTAGAGCCTGTGTTAATGTAAACAAAATAGACCAAACCCGGATATAAGATAAACCCGGATATAAGATAAACCCGAATATAAGATACTTCTTCTCCGGTCCCGACAACTCTCTTATATCCGGTTTACACTGTATATATATAAACACAGACACCATATATATATATATATATATATATATATATATATATATATATATATATATATATATGGAAACATAGACGCCCATATATATATATATATATATATATATATATATATATATATATATGTACTTTTAGCAACCCAATCTTGACACCACTTGTCGTAAGGATCACTGAGTTATTCAACTAGAAAGAGAACAGGTTAAACTAATTTTGTGTCAGAACCATAGTCTTCCCAAATGACCAATGGTCCGAGGAAAATATCATTCAGGCCTTCGGTAATGGTACGAACATTCATACTCTGGCAGCCATGTTCAAAGTCCAGTCAAGAACCATCGAGAGAACGGTGAATAAGTATAGAGGAAAACTGGATCGGGAGGTCACAGCAAGAAGAGGGATCATCATTTCAACTCAGAGCTAAAGAGATCTATTAGAAAAGATCTAACTGAATCCATAAGGCGTTTGTCAAATGAGAGATAAGTTTCCACTATGACAGTTCAAAGAGCAGTGAAAAAAGACTTGGAAATTAAATCGTACGTGAAACTTGTTGCACAAGGACAGAAATTTAGACGGTTAGAAAGGGCGAAGATTATATTGACTTAGTTATAAAATAAGTCTGGAATAATATAAATATATATATATATTTAAATAAGTTTTTCGTGGTACAGAATTTATTAATAGATAGGAAAAGTCAATATTTAGAAGGCATTTTTAAAAGCAAAAGCTAAAATAAAAACAACCGGTTTCGTCCCAGGACTTATCAAGTTTATTTATTCTGGGAATTTAAAAGCCTGTAAATTAATTTTAATTAACGAATGTAATCGAATGGGGGAAAAAATTATGAATTTCAAGACTATAGTCCAATAATATTCAGACCCAGCAAGCATTCCCTCTTTTTACAAAGGGAAGGCTCACGAGATCTGATATACAAGGACTCTAGAACCTTGAGGTGAAATGTGGAGTGGGACCTAGATAAAATTATAAATCGGTCGCCACTAAAATTTTCCACACATTTCCTTCTATTTATTAAATGTTAAGCAATAGCAGAACCAGAACTGTTAGTCAGTTGGCTATTCCTGGAGGACGCATTCAAAATCCTGGGGGGTAAATGCTGTTTTATCGAATCCAAACGATATATATATATATATATATATATATATATATATATTTCGTTCTTTCATGATCTTCCGATCTTTAGCTATGATTAATTAACTATGAACATGTCATTTTCGTTTATGATCGTTGTCATGACGATTCTTCTTTTAACCTTGGAGAAAAATTGTACATTCTTATTGCTTAAAGTAGAGTCCAATAGTGTCATAAAAATCTCGGACAATTCCAGTAAGATATCTTTAATCATTTCAAAGCTTAATCTAACAATTAGCTGTTAAACCATATATATATATATATATATATATATATATATATATATATATATGTGTGTGTGTGTGTGTGAAAATTGTGTGTATATAAATATAAATAAATATATATATATATGTGTATAATTATTTATATATTATATGCGCGGTACTTATTAGAAAGCGCTCAATATCATAGATAGAGCTAACATATATGGTTGGATAGATGTGAGCTTGTGACCCTGGGTTTCACGCTTTAGCGATCGTCAGCGTGAAACCCAGGGTCACAAGCTCACATCTATCCAACCATATATATATATATATATATATATATATATATATATATATGTGTGTGTGTGTGTGTGTGTGTGTGTAGGTAGGTAGGTAAAATAGATAGGTTAAAAAACAAGGGCAAACGAAAAGGTAGCAATATAATCAGTATGATAAACATTTATTAAATATGAATTATTAACCATATGACAGAAATGAAACACGGGGAGAACGGTTTTAAGTCCAGAATTTTCAGACACTCCTATGTCCTTCATCAACGGATCGAGGAATAAACAGAAAAATGGGAATTTTTAGCAAAAACCTGATCTCTGATTCCTAGATGAGAAATTATTCCTGTCTTTAATTATATATATATATATATATATATATATATATATATATATATATATATATATATTAAGAAATGTACAAAATACCTTACATTGATTGCACAACACCGAGGTTCATGCCGAAGCAATTATCAAGTGCCGGTATATTTAATTTTTAATTTAATTTTAATTTTCGTTTGTCACTGGTTTGCAAAATTTCTAGTTATCGCGAGATATTTTATTGTTGTGGCAGAGTATTATTTTCTTAAAATATTTAAATGAATTGTGGTTTAATTTTGAATTTGAATTTAGGTTCAGATTAACATTTAAGATTGAAAACAATTTTGAAAATAAGAATAATAAATTCTAATTTAGAGAGACACTGGTGTAATCAAAGTAATAAACAAGAATAGATTTCGAAAATCAAGGGGGTAACTGTATTTTTTACCAAGACAATCAATAAAGTTATTAACAGTTTTATTAATATTACTGAACTAATTTAAATAAGTGATATTAATAATAGTAAAATGTGCTGTGATAAAATAAAATTAAATTAAATTAAATTACTTATAAAGATAATACATGTAATGAAAATAAATAACATAAAATTAAATAAGATGAAGTAAACCATATATATATATATATATATATATATATATATATATATATATATATATATATTGAACAATTAAAAAAATATTAAAAAAATTAAAATCTTCAGACACACTGGGTTGTAGATTAATATTCCTTCGTTCTTATTATTATTTCATTTACATTCCTCGATTAGTTTCGGCCAAAATGGCCATCATCAGGAGAAAAATAATTTTCTGCTTATTTGTATCAGTGAACTACAGAAATGAATGTCTTGATGGAGAAAATGGACTTTTGTCTGTAGTTTTCATTTGTTCTTTTTAATTTTTTTAACATGAATTTTGGTCAGACCTTGTGTTGGTCAAACAGTCTCTTTTTAGCTGTTATTTGAGATAAGAGATGGATGGATTCATGCTTCTCTGAATTCCCTTGATGATTTTAACAGTTTTATTGGTTCCTGGAAAGGGGATGTGTTTCTGTTAGAGACCATAACTGTGCTGTTAGCTTTGGTGCGTACGCTTTTGCCATCCTTAGCAAGTCCCACTCAACTTACCAACTAAAAGTGTTGGAGGCCATCTCTATTCTATCTTTAAAGCATTCTCTTTTTAAACAGAAGGACTTTATATTAAGCCTCCAACTAATTCCCATTTAAATATTTTTTTCTCCGACCAATATACTTTGTACATTTTTTAAATATTCTATAATTTACTCTATTTACCTCGATTTAGCTCTGTTGAGCGAGGTACGAAACCGGTTAGGTAGCCTGTTTTTCATTTTTACATGAGTGGTAATAATAAAACTAATTTTTGGCTATTCATGGCAGTACCACCAAACATATCTTTATATATATATATATATATATATATATATATATATATATATATATATATATATATATATATATATATATATATATATATATATATGCAAACACAGACGCCCATATATATATATATATATATATATATATATATATATATATATATATATATATATATATATATATATATATAGAGAGAGAGAGAGAGAGAGAGAGAGAGAGAGAGAGAGAGGCAGGCAGGCACGGTGGAGTAATGGATATCGGCTTGGATTGAGGAATCGGATAGCCGAGTTCGAATTCCAGTCGAATTCATTGCATTCACTTACGTGCAAATACCCTTGGGAAAGGTATGAATCCTCTTCTTCTCCCTTCTATAGCCTTGGATGGCAACTCTGAATTCAAAACCTGCGGAGGGTCGTTTGGGAACATTGTGGCATTCGGTGCACCAGGTCTCTGTATTCGTCCCTCCGAAAACTGTGGATGGTCCTGCACGAGGCCTTCACCACTATAATCAAATCTCATGTGCTGGTGTCGGGTTGTCGGTTTCTTGGAAACTGATCTGCTTGACCCTGATACGTTGAATCTCGACGGGAGAGTCGATCATATATATATGTATGTATGTATGTGTGTGTGTGAAATATATTGTTTTCAATTTCCTGTTTATGGATGATAATTGTTAGAATTGTTGGTATAAAAGTTTGGTCATAGAATTCAACTTTACATTGTGACTAGGAGAATCACGTGTAAATTATCCTCCGCGCATGTGTTCTGACGGTCCATTCAGTGTATAAGTTATAAACATCATGCTGTGTTGATCTATCTATCTATCTATCTATCTATCTATCTATCTATCTATCTATCTAAGTCTTTTCATATCTATCTATCTATCTATCTATTTATCTAAGTCTTTTCATATCTATCTATCTATCTATTAGTAGAAGTAGTCTTCTTCAAAAATATAACTCCATCTTTCTTTATTAATAACACCTATGTTCATTATACGAAATTCAATAAATCACTTTGAGAAAAAAAAACATGTATTTTCTAATAAACTTAATCTATCTCTTGTAAATGTGTAATAGATGTCTTCAACTGACAAAATGTCTTCGAAACTTTCCCATATATTTTATCATTTGAGCAGATTATGACATTTCAAAATAAAGCACCATGTAAACATTTTTTTTCTTTTTAAATGTTACATTCTGAAAGTGTTTTAATAGCTCACGAGTAATAACGTTTTTCATTAGACATTTCTTCTTTTATCCTTGCATTCTGAACGGAATAAATTATACTAAAGCTGCTTGACACTTTAAATGAACGTGAAGCCTGCTCAACATAATATATATATATATAAATATATATATATATATATATATATATATATATATATATATAGATTTAGTTTATGCAAAACTAGGTAATCCGCATGGGTAGACCCAAAGGAGGATGATATCCAGACAGCTCAATGTAAAATTCAGAGCAGATATGTTTGAATAAAAACAGTTCCATGTAATAAGTTATTTCCCCACAACCCCATTAACAGGTCTATGGATCATCAGACTTTACTTCCAAAGGTTGAAATGAAAAATGAAAAGAAATTCGCACGTTTTTGACGGACCTCATCAATTTTACATATGCTTGATGACCTTTGGAAGTAAAGTCTGATGATCCATAGCCCTGTTAAAGGAGTTGTGGTGAAATAACTTACTACATGGAACCTTAAAGTGGTCTGTTTTTATTCAAACAAATATATATATATATATATATATATATATATATATATATATATGTATATATATATATATTAGGTTGGGGCAAAAATAATGTCGTTTTCTCAAATAGTAACATATGTGTGAAAACGACATTATTATATGTTTTTTGTGGTACAGAATTTAATAATAGCTAGGAAAAGGCAAAAATTATGAGGTATTTTTTTTTAAAAAAGCTAAAAAAGAAAAACGACCGGTTACGTCCCAGGATTTAACAAGTTTATTTTTCTACACGCTTACAAAATTCAACTGACACAAGAACTGAAACCTGCTGGCCATTTGGAGTGCCGTACATTCTGAAAGTGTTTTAATAGCTCACGAGTAAATAACGTTTTTCATTAGACATTTCTTCTTTTATCCTTGTATTCCAACAGTTTTCTGGGGGAACTACACTGACATATTTTGAAATTATATTATAGAAGTAACTTCTGTCGAAATTTTAACTTCTATTTTATATAACTACTAGCCGAATTACCCGCGCATTGCTACGGATCACTCATTTTTTTGGTAAGAAAATGATCATTGATTTTAAATCATTTTTATAATTTGTGGAGAAAAAAAAATGCATTTTAATATTACTCAATGATCTTGCCGATGTGTCCTCCATCTTCTGGCTTTCTCCTACTTTATTTTGGATAGGAGTCATTCTCTTGTTCATATTTAAATTTAATTTAAATCAAATTGAAAAAATTCCAGTGGGGGTGTATTCAAAAACAGCTTGATGTCACACTTTTGATAAGTATTTGATGCAAAGCTAGATTGAATGAATTGATGGGCAGATTTCAATACAGTGTAACCCGGATATAAGAGACTCGGATATAAGAGAGACTCTGATATAAGAGACTCGGATATAAGAGAGACCCGGATATAAGAGACTTCTTCTCCAGTCCCGACAACTCTCTTAGATCCGGGTTACACTGTATTGATATAACAGTTGAACTGTCGCAACAAATATGTATTGTAAGACACTACCCACTGATTGGTGACCATATTGTCTCATTCTTCTGGCTTTCTCCATCTATATTTTCGATAGGAGTTATTCCCTTGTTGAAATATAAATTTATTTTAATCAAAGGGAAAGATCCAGTGGTGAGGGTGTGCCCTCCGGGGAATTCCATTGATCAAAATGATCTTGTCGAAATGACCATGATCTTCTGGATTTCTCCTTCTATATTTTCGATAGGAGTTATTCCCGTGTTCAAATTTAAATTTATTTTAATCAAAGGGAAAGATCCAGTGGTGGGGGTGTGCCCTCCAGAGAATTCCATTGATCAAAATGATCTTGTCAAAGTGACTTCTGGATTTCTCCTTCTATATTTTGGATAGGATTCATTCTGTGACGTCGTCCCCTGGTCGCAGCGCCAACCGTGTCGTTGTATCCCAGTCTACCACGGCACCAACGGTGACGTCCTACTTTGATTCCCAGTCTGCCTACCCACGTTGTGATTTGATCTAGGCAGAGGAAATCAATCAGTCATCGGGGCCGTACTGCAAACCGAGTCCAACGGGGGTGATACCACAAAAATACGCATAAAAGGCAATAAAATGAAAACTCAAAAGTTCAAAGTATCAAAGAAAAAGGTAACAAACTTTATGTCTAGTTGTTCGATACATAGGACTGCATCTATCTCCCGACCCGTTCTATGGATTGTGACACGTCGTTTTCCGCTAGGCAAGTTTTAACACTTCAAGTCGTCTGCTCTTTAAGAAACTGGTGTTTCGGTGGGTCTTTGGACGAAAGTCAAAAGAAAAACTTATTTCGGTGATCTGGATCTAAGTCGCTCTTCAAAATAATTGTTCTTGGTTTGAAGATGTGGGTCTGGAAAATGTGCGGGAATCTTGGTCAGCTATCTGCGAGGCGTGCCTCAACCGGAGACTGACTCTGGGAATTGCTGGGTCTCGACTCATTTCTGCTCGTTGTGGCTTCGTTTATATGGGCGCCGACCAAAACCGGGGTGGGTTTGTCGGCGCCGGGGCGGTTCCTCGATAATTCTAAATACATATCCACCTCTCTGGTTAGGAATTTCCACCCTTTTCCATTTTTGGGAACCTTTCCTCGCTCCCACCTTATCATCATACTTCAGAGGGGCGTGAACTGCCCTCCCCACATCTTCGTGGCAACCTCTCTTACTCATCCTCCCTCGTGCATCACGTGATCACCACTCGACCAATGATGTCTTAGTCGGGCGTGGACAAATCTGCGGCTTTGCTTCAGGAAAAAAAAATATCTTTCTTAAAAAAAAAAAAAAAATTATCTCTCTTTTCTTTCCTTTTTCTTCCCCTTAATGGTTTATCATTTCTCCAGCCGCGAATGGGACAATATGACAATGGCGGTCATAACTCTTGTTCTACACGTTGTTTACGTCAGGTGTTTTATCGTTAATTATCAGAATGTGTGGTCTTCTCGCCATGGTCTCAAAAAGGAACATCTTTAAAGTTCCAGTCGGTCTGACGCCTCAAAGAAAGAAAAAAAAAACACATTTATTTTCTTTCGGCACAATTCCTGATAACAAAATTTTATTATCGCAGGCCAAGGATGCTCGTGGGTGTTTTTTTTTTCATTTTTCATATCTGTCTAAGTCTTTTTGTCTGTTTTTCGTCACTTAACGAAATAACATTTTCATTTGAATTTTTCCCTCTTTCTCTGGCCAGTCGGTCCGTAGTTGATAATAAGATGTCTTCCCGTATCAATAGTTTGTTTTCATACCCTTAGATAACACGGCCGATGCCAAAACATATCTGATTCTTTTCTTCTTTCCCTTTCTTTTTAATCAGAATTTCCCTGTCATTGTAATGACACTCTTTCGCCATTTGTTACTTATCAAAATATCCTTTTATCCATTGTCTCTTAGCTGTGTGTGTGTTCTTGCTTAACACTCACGATTCGGTTCTTATCCTCTCTTTTTCTTCTTTTCTTTCTTTTCCTTTTCTGCCTCGTTAAATGGTGCCACAATTCTCTTGTTTAAATTTTGTTAAAGAATTCATCCTACATAGACAGACTCGGCGAAGAGAAGTACATACAGAAAGTAATATTTAATCTTTTTTTTAAAAACTTGGGCTTGAAATCCGATAATTTTTTTTTGAGCGTATAAGCGAGGGATCTTCTCTCCTTACGCCTTGAACGGAATAAATTATACTAAAGCTGCTTGACACTTCAAATGAACGTGAAGCCTGTTCAACATAATATATATATATATATATATAGTTTATGCAAAACTAGGTAATCCGCATGGGTAGACCCAAGGAGGATGATATCCAGAGAGCTCAATGTAAAATTCAGAGCAGATATGTTTGAATAAAAACAGACCACGTTAAGGTTCCATGTAATAAGTTATTTCACCACAACCCCTTTAGCAGGGCTATGGATCATCAGACTTTACTTCCAAAGGTTGAAATAAAAAATGAAAAGAAATTCACCACATGAATATATATATATATATATATATATATATATATATATATATATATATATATATATATATATATATATATATATATCTTTTCAACAGCGTGTGTGTGTGTTCATATTTATCTTCAATTTGTTCCTAACTATATTTCTTAGGCTGTCTTTATATATCTATGAATCTATCAAACCCACTTCATATCTATCTATATATCTATGTACCTCCATGAATCTCTATCTACCCCGCGTCCTTCAGCATATATATATATATATATATATATATATATATATATATATATATATATATATATATATATATATATTAGTTTATGCAAAACTAGGTAATCCGCATGGGTAGACCCAAGGAGGATGATATCCAGAGAGCTCAATGTAAAATTCAGAGCAAATATATTTGAATAAAAACAGATCACTTTAAGGTCCCATGTAATAAGTTATTTCACCACAAACCCCTTTAACAGGGCTCTGGATCATCAGACTTTACTTCCAAAGGTTGAAATGAAAAATGAAAAGAAATTCGCACGTTTTTGACGAACCTCATCAATTTTACATATGCTTGATGACCTTTGGAAGTAAAGTCTGATGATCCATAGCCCTGTTAAAGGGGTTTGTGGTGAAATAACCTATTACATGGAACCTTAAAGTGGTCTGTTTTTATTCAAACAATATATATATATATATATATATATATATATATATATATATATATATATATATATTAGGTTGGGGCAAAAATAATGTCGTTTTCTCACATACTAACATATGTGAGAAAACGACATTATTATATGTTTTTTTTGAGGTATAGAATTTAATAATAGCTAGGAAAAGGCAAAAATTATGAGGTATTTTTTTTTTAAAAAGCTAAAAAAGAAAAACGACCAGTTTCGTCCCAGGATTTAACAAGTTTATTTTTCTAGGAATAAAAATAATATTAAAGCGTGTAAATTAAATTAACGATTGGAATGGAATGGAAAAAAATGAATTTAAAGAAACTAGAGCGCAATAACCCAGTAAGCATTCCCTCTGTTAACAAAGGGAAGGCCCACAGGATCTGATATACAAGGACTATATATATATATATATATATATATATATATATATATATATATATATATATATATATATAGCATTATAAAGTACAGGCTCTCGAATTATAGATATATATATATATATAGCATTATAAAGTACAGGCTCTCGAGAAAGCAGTTGAGCAACAATCTCCATAAATTTTCTATGGGGTTGAGGTCAGGAGATTGGGGCGGCCATGTCATAACACTCATCAAAGTATTCCTTCATCAATTTTGATTTGTGACAGGGAGCATTATCCTGCATAAAAATGAGCTTGGTGAGGTCAATTTGCACCCTTTCAGCAGAAGGGAGCAGACAAGACTCTAAAATTCTCTTGTACTGCTCGCTCCTGGGGGTCTTTTGAATAGGTTTTAAGAAACCAGTTCCATGAAAAGAAAAGCATCCCCAGAACATTATACTGAACGGATGCTTGACAGTACTTACTGCTAAATTCAAAGAGCTTTCAAAGCTTGTTCTTCGGATTTTAGATCGCTTATTCTTTGAATTTAGTTCAACTTTCGTTTCATCAGAGAAGAGAACATTTAGTGAAAAAATCAGGTGAGTCACTTTTATCGAACATCGCTGTATATATATATATATATATATATATATATATAAATATATATATATGATAGGATAACGAGTAAGTAGAAAACTGTATTAAATCTTCGTCAGAGATCAAGATAGAAATGATAAAATACGATTTCAGTGTTAATCTCTGACAAAGCTTTAATAAAATGAAACATGTTTCTTATTTGTCTGTTTTCTATTTGGCTGCTTCCTATCATTATTTTTTTTCAGATTTAACAACTTAAGTTTTTGGCAATTTCAATTTGAATTGAATGCTATGGATGTCGAAGATTTGTGGTGCCATTAGGATGACGTCACATGCCACACAGCCAATGGAACATTGTTCTTTTTGAATGACAAGTTCCCAGCGAAGTCAATTGGCCACTAAGATCGTGCGACTTGGCGCTTTTAGATTTCTTCCTTTGGGGTCACCTCAAAAGTAACGTCTATGCCAACAATCCAACAACAATTCCACAGCTGAAGGATGAGATAATAAGGCATATTGGTGAGATCGAGGAGCAACTATGCAGAGACGCCATCAAAACCTTTGACCATACCAGATTGAATCTGAGCCGCTATCCATTACTCCAATAATCCTTATATATATATATATATATATATATATATATATATATATATATATATATATACACACACACATGTATATATATATATATGTACACACACACACACACACACACACATATATATATATATACACACACACACATATATATATACACACATATATATACACACACATATACACACACATATATATACAAGCACATACACACAAATATACACACACGCACAAACACACACACATACACACACACACACACACACACATATATATATATATATATATATATATATATATATATATATATATATATGGGTTGCGTCAATTGAAAAACTTCCGAATTATAGCTATTTTGTAATAGGTCATTCACTTTTATTGTTGAGAGTCCACGTGTTTATACTCGCTGTTTTGTTTTTTCTATGAGGAGGTAGTAAATATTTTATTATTAGTGTCTATCAGTACATTAAGAAACGTGATTTTATTGTCATTGTTAATTTCGTATATGAAATTGAATAAAGACTTGTTTTCGTAGTTCATGAATCTTGTTTAAAATGACTAAAATGAGAATGCCATCGACATATCTTAGGTAACTTGGACCGATTTTAAATGTGAATCACGTTTAAAGCGTCTAATGACTTTTTTTCTTTTTCTTTCAGATTTAACAACTGAAGACTTTGGCAATTCCAGCGATAGGAAATTTAACCATCAAACGCGCTAAATTTATCGAATCCTATTACGAAAATTGTCTTCCAACTGAAATGCATTTCGCACAGTTCGACCAACCGAGAGTGCAATTGGAAAAATTGATCATAAACTCAAACAAACTGGGTCAGTGGCAGATGTGAAAAACACCATTGCTTGCACGTTGACGCCACTCAGCTGAAAACATTGCTGCAGTGCATGAGAATGTGGCCGAAAATCCAGACTCCTCTCTTCGTCATCGCACGCTGGAATTGAACCTCTCCACAACAGCGTTGCATCGAATTTTGACGAAAGATTTGTCTCTACACGCTTACAAAATTCAACTGACACAAGAACTGAAATCTGCTGGCCATTTGGAGTGCCGTCAATTAGGTGCACGAACAAAGACAAGCCAATGAAGATTTTAAGAATTTTCGCAAAAAAAAAAAAAAAAAAAAAATCCTCTTTACTGATGAAGCCCATTTTAATCTTGGTGAATTCGTTAATAGACAATTATAGGAACACCCTGTACAAATCATTGGTTGTCTTCTTTAATGTTTTCGGCCGATTCATTCTCCAGCCTTTTTGTATTTTTCAAAATTTCGCATTGATGTGTATCTAAACGGCACTGAGATTGGCCAGAAGAAGCGACAATTTGTAAAAACGTAAAAATAATTAAGAAACTCTGCATGGTTCCATAGTTATACAGTTAATTTATCGTGCGAATATAATTGTAACGATTTGTTTATTATTGAGCGCAGCGTACGTTGTTTGAGCTGCGCAACGTTGAGTAGGCAAGAATAATGGAAATTTAGACAGTGAAAAAAATTCGATTTAGAGTCTAGCCAAGAACTTGCGCTCTATTTTCGAAATTCTCTGTGGAGCAAAGACACCAGCTCGACGATATTTGCAGTTGAATTGAAAAACAACTAAAAATAAATACAGACATACAAAACTGAGATGATATATATATATATATATATATATATATATATATATATATATATATATATATATATGTAAAGAATTGATCAAATCTGGGATCTCAAAAAATGGAACACGACGTGGGATTCTCGAAAACCATATGAGTAGATGAAAAAATTAAATAAAAAAAAAATAGACGAAATTCTAATCAAAACTGAACAATAATTGGCAAAGTTTCATTCAAACAACCGAAGACTATTTTTACCTGTTGTAAAAGTAAGAGAAATAAGATGAAAGAAATAGGAGTAAAAAAATAAATAAAAATGACAATGTCCGTCAAAATAATTCAGACGACTTAAGACTATTACTACTTTTTGCAAACGAAAGAGTAATACGATGAATATATATGGTAAGATACAACAGTTTCTATAATTATATTTCGTAGATTGACTGTTTCGTTAGAGAGAAAACAATAAATATAAATAAATAGCAGGAGGAACAAATTTCACCCATCTCTAAAAAAAAATAACTAGTAAAAGTCGTCAGACAAACAAAGCCATAGTTCGGCCAATCATTCAGAAAGATTTCTCAGCCAGGATATGTGACAGCAAGCAAATGAGCTGTCTTTTCAAAAAGGGTCTATAGATATGTATATAGACAAATGTAAAATCAACCAAAATCGTAGTCGATGAATTATTTTTTCCATTTTAACTTGTTGCGGTCATCTTAACGGTGGGCGCTAACAATGGCACAGGTAATAATGGCACGAGTGAAAAATAGGCAAACAATGGCACAAATGAAAAACATAGCCTTTCAACAGTTTAAAATTAAACCCTAGTAGCGGTATGATTTTAAGTTATTTAAAGTTAAATTTCTAGTACGAGGAGAGTTGTTGTCGGTTTATTTTCTTCTCGTTACGTTGACCCGGAACCGTCAAGTACAAACATTTATTTGAGTAACTCTGCCACATTCCCATCATGAAAGTCATATTAAGTAATAAAAGAAAAGAGATTGTCCTTTTTATCCCTCCTACTTCTTCTAAATTCGTCTTACCTTCTTTCTTTCTTTTTTTGTTTCTTTCTTTCTTTCTTTCTTTCTTCTTCGTTTTTTTCATGTGCTTCTTTTTATCCGTCCTACTTCTTCTAAATTCGTCTTTCTTTCTTTCTTCTTCCTTTTCTTCATGCGTTTGTTTTTTTATCCCTCCTATTTCTAAATTCGTCTATCTTTCTTTCTTTCTTTCTTTTTTCTTCATGTTTTTCTAAATTCGTCTTTCTTTCTTTCTTTCTTTCTTTCTTTCTTCTTCATGTGTTTCTTTTTTATCCATCCTACTTCTTCAAAATTCTTTTTCTTTCTTTTTTCTTTCTTTTTTCTTTTGTTCCTTCTTCTTCGTTTGCTTCATGTGTTTCTTTTTTATCCCTCCTACTTCCTCTATATTCGTCTTCTTTCTTTCTTTCTTTTCTCTTTCTTTCTTTCTTTCTTTCTTCTTCGTTTTCTTGTTTCTTGTGTTTCTTTTTATCCATCCTACTCCTTCTATATTCGTCTTTCTTACTTTCTTTCTTTCTTTCTTTCTTCTTGGTTTTCTTCTTGGTTTTCTTCAGACGTTTGTTTTTTTATCAAGGATAATTTGTATAAAAATCACATCAAATTCTATGGATTTTTCTCCTATTTTTCCACTGGTGCCGTTTTTACAGGTGCCCTTATTGCCAATGTCATTATTCTCTAAATTCCCTCATAACATACCCAGAGACGAAATACCATATTTGCACTCCCAGAGGTTGATCTTGGTGGGCTAACCTTTCATTGCAACATTGAAAACAAACATACTTTCCTTCACCACATGATCAAGCGGCGATTACTACATTCTACTTATTATAAAAAGAATATATATATATATATATATATATATATATATATATATATATATATATATATATATATATATATATACTCTCGGATTCTTACACTTTTATTCATTAGACAACACTAATATGCACCCAAACAATTATACTGAAATAAGTTGAGAACGGCTGTTCCCGTAAGATAAAAACCTCCTCTACAACAGATAACTTGGTAATCCCCAATAATAACAAGGAGACCAAAATTTCATCCAAACAGATGTATATTCAGAATCAACAGGCGACAAAGCCATATTCTGACCAAACAATCATAATCCTTTCACAACGAGAATACAAGGTCGCAAGCCGATGAGAAGTACATCGGTACTTTCGAAACACATCACTAAATGTATACTCGAGGTGGAAAATCACCCTAAACTATAATCAATAAATAATATTGCCCATACTCCAATGCTGCGCTCATCGTAACATAACCAAAGGAGAAATTCAAACAACTGGCTACATCGTTTTGCTACCAGTGAAGACATACAACGTTTCTTTCATTAACTTTGAAGCTTTCACGGCCTTATATAATTTCTTTCTCTATCTCGTATGCACCTGGACTTTTACACTTGGACTGTTGAAACTTCAAATTTCACTTTATCCTTCGATATTGTGATATAAAACGATTTATTTTGTATTTTTCAACACTTTGAGCATTTTATTTTAATCATCACACAAGGTCAATATATCACACAAGGTCAATATAGACACAAATGAATTATACCGTCGTCATAAGATAAGCAACTGATCCATAAGCCAATATCTATCATAACAGCTAGATCGGCTTATGTTCTATAGGCTGGCTATCTAAGATAAAAGAGATGCAAGCTTGTGTCGTATTCTTGAGACTTCAGTTTTCACCTTATCCTCGTGTGTTATTATATTTTGTTATAATATAAAGATTTACTACGTATTTATCAGTGCCTTTTCTTATAATCATTAGACAGTGGTACTTTCCACCCAAACCTAATATAACGATATATGGTAAGAATTGACGTTGTCCAAAGATAGCCTCCATATACCTTCCTTCACCCATTATTAAGACGGAAAAATAATACGTTTGCATATATATATATATATATATATATATATATATATATATATATATATAATTATTTATTTAAAAAAAAAATTATAACATAAATATGTTATAAAATCACTACAAAAATAGCCATTTTGTTTCAACACCCTCGGTGTCTTATCAAGTGATGACGTTGAATGTAAAATAAATTGTTTTAAAAGTTTCAAATTAATTAACAATCCTTCGCAAGTGGAAAACGTTGTTACAAAGGCTAGATGGACCAATCAAAACACAAAGCATAGGAAAATTCAAAAAGCTTGATAACGAAGTCATGTTATAATATCTATTCAGATGTTTAAAATATGAGGTAATATTAAAAAAGAATTTATTCCAACCAATAATTACTAAATTATATGATAAAATTTAATATTCAAATTTAAAACTGCTAATTACAAAATCAAAATATATATATATATATATATATATATATATATATATATATATATATATGTGTGTGTGTGTGTGTGTGTAATTCATCTCGGATTTTCTCTCTCTCTTATCTTTCTATATTATTATATTTTGTTATATAAAGTTTCATCTGTAGATTTTCTTTTAATCCTTAGCCACCCAAATCAATTATTCCGATATATGGTACGAACGGACATTGTCGTAAGATAAGCAATGATCCATAACCCGATCACTATCACAACAGCTAGATCGGCTGATGTTCTCTAGGCGGGCTATCTGAGATAAAACAGATGCAAGCTTGTGTCGTACTCTTGAAATTTCAGCTTTCACCTAATGCTTCTGTATTATCATATTGTGTTATAATATAAAGTTTTACTCTGTATTGATCAACACTCAATGCATTTTCTTTTAATCATTAGACAATGCCAATTTACACTCAAACCAAATATAACGATATATAGTGCGAACGGACGTTGTCCGAAGATAACCCCCACAAATCACCCATAAAAGACAAATAAATAAATGAATAAAAAACGCACTCTCTCGTTCCAGTAGTGATAATTCAGGAAATACTGGTCGTCTAAAGTAGTTAAAATTGAATGTTATCTTACGGAAGGGCATCACGTTCACATTGCAGATGGAGTACTTTTTTGTCATTTGGATTAAATAAACAAAAAAGAAGAAAAACACGTTTTATCGTCTGCCAATAAAGCATTTGTCACCAAGCAAAGCTAAAATCGAGTAAATATCTACTCAAAGTTTCACCCACATTGTTAAACAGGCAGCTACGACGTTTGGATACACATATACATATATACATACATACATACATTCATATATATATATATATATATATATATATATGGTAAAAAAATGACAATTGGAAAAAAGATCTTACATTTTGCCGACGCGTTTCGTCTTCCGACTTTTCAAGGCAAAAATGAAATCGAAATGTTCTTGTTGTTATAGTTACATTAAAAAATCCAAATTTAAAAAAATAGACGCTTCTATCCAAGCCTTTTTTTCTGGTTAATGTAAATTACATTTATAGTACGAGATTTTTTTTTTCCATGTCAACAATATAGTTAAATTCCCAGATCAATTCTGTGGACAAGACAGATTGGTATAAAATGACAATTGGAAAAAAGATCTTAGATTTTGCCGACGCGTTTCGTCTTCCGACTTTTTTAAGGCAAAAATGAAATCGAAATGTTCTTGTTGTTATAGTTACAGTAAAAATGTAACTATGTAACTATAACAAGAACATTTCGATTTCATTTCTTCTTTTCTTCTTCCACTCCTTTCTTTTTCACTCTTTCTCAATTTTTTTTATTTGTTTCTTATTCGTGTTTTCTTTTCTTCGTTATCTTCTGATTTTACTTCTGTTTTAAATCCTTCATTTCTTTTTCTTTCTATCAGTTTTTCGTTATTTCATTCCCTTATCTCTTTCTTCATTCTTTTTGAATTGCCTTTTTTTCTTTCTTTTGTTTTTCCTTCTTTTTTCTATTTTCTAGTATCCTCTTTCTACTCTTTCTACCATTTTTTCATTCTTTTCCATTTTTTATCAAATCTCATCGTTTCTTTTATATTTTCTTCATCGGTATTGTCCTTCTCCGCCATTTTTGTTTTTCCCTTCTTCTTCCTTGATTTTCTTCTTCAAATTCTCTATTTTTATTTTCCTTCCAATCACGTTCTCCTTCTTAATGTCCGCGCATATTCTTTTTTTTTATTGGAATTTTTTAAAAACTTATTCCCTTTCAAACAATCTTTCGCCATCTTTGTGTTTTATTTATTTATTTCGGGTTTTTTTTTTCTTTTTGTTTTCTTTTTCTACTCTATACTATATGCATCACTCTTTTTCTTTTCTGATTCGCTTTCTTCATCCTTTCTTTTTCTCTCCTCCCCCTTTACTTCTTCTACACTTTCATTTCCATTCTCTTTCTTGAATTGTCTTTTTTTTCTTTCGTTTCCTATTCTGTTTTCTCCTTGTGTGTTTTCACCTTATCTTCTCTTGCTTTTTATTCTGTCTCTTTTTCTTTTTTCTTTTTCTCCTCACTTTAACTCTTTCTTTTTCCAACGTATTTTTCTGCTTTCTTTTTTCATTACTTCTTTTCTGACTCTTCTTTTTATTCCTTCTTTTTTTCTTTTCGCTTTATTCTAATTCTTTTTTTCGTTTATTTTTTTCACTCCACCACTGTTCGCTTTTTTTTTTTTTTTCATCTCTGACATTTTCTGAATTTTTCTTTCTCCTTTTTCTTCTTTCGTCTCTATTCGTTACTTACTTTCACTTTCCTTTCTTAGATATTTTTCTTTTATCTTTCTAACGTCTTCGTCCTCTTTTTCTCTTTTTTCTTCTTTAATTTTTTCTTCCTATTTTTCACACATTTTGTTCTTCTTTCCGCGATTTTCGTTTTTGCAACCAGTTCTCTCGTTTTTCTTTTGGTTCTTTTCTTCTCCGTCTTCATTCTTCATCGCCATTCGTTCTTTTACATCTGCTCCTTCTTTTATTTTCTTCCTTCTCTTTTTCTTTTTCCGATTCTTTTTTTCTTCTTCTTCATGTTTTTCGTTTTTCTTCCAGCTACCGATTGCTGCTGTTGTTCTTTTGGCTTATATTTGATTAGATTTCTTTTATCTCTTCTTTCCTCCATTTCTGTCTATTTCTCTTTTCTCTTCATTTTTTCCCTCCTCTTCCTTTTTTCTCTTCATTTTCCTCCTCCACATTTCTCTCTTTCTTTCTTTCTTTCCTTCTTTCTTTCTTTCTTTGTTTTCTTCATGTTTCTTTTTTTATCCCTCCTACTTCTTCTAAATTCGTCTTACCTTCTTTCTTTCTTTCTTTCTTTCTTTCTTCTTCGTTTTTTTCATGTGCTTCTTTTTATCCCTCCTACTTCTTCTAAATTCGTCTTTCTTTCTTTCTTCTTCCTTTTCTTCATGCGTTTGTTTTTTTATCCCTCCTATTTCTAAATTCGTCTATCTTTCTTTCTTTCTTTCTTTCTTTTTTCTTCATGTTTTTCTAAATTCGTCTTTCTTTCTTTCTTTCTTTCTTTCTTTCTTCTTCATGTGTTTCTTTTTTATCCATCCTACTTCTTCAAAATTCTTTTTCTTTCTTTCTTTCTTTCTTTCTTTCTTTTTTCTTTTGTTCCTTCTTCTTCGTTTGCTTCATGTGTTTCTTTTTTATCCCTCCTACTTCCTCTATATTCGTCTTCTTTCTTTCTTTTCTCTTTCTTTCTTTCTTTCTTCTTCGTTTTCTTGTTTCTTGTGTTTCTTTTTATCCATCCTGCTCCTTCTATATTCGTCTTTCTTACTTTCTTTCTTTCTTCCTTCCTTTCTTTCTTTCTTTCTTTCTTTTTTTTATCCCTCCTACTACTTCTAAATTCGTCTTCATTTATTTCTTTCTTTCTTCTTCGTTTTCTTCATGCGTTTGTTTTTTTATCCCTCCTACTTCCTCTAAATTCGTCTTTCTTTCTCGTTTTTCTTCATGTGATTCGATTTTATCCCTACTACTTCTTATAAATTCGTCTATCTTTCTTTCTTTCTTTCTTTCTTTTTTCTTTTGTTCCTTCTTCTTCGTTTGCTTCATGTGTTTCTTTTTTATCCCTCCTACTTCCTCTAAATTCGTCTTTCTTTCTCGTTTTTCTTCATGTGATTCGATTTTATCCCTACTACTTCTTATAAATTCGTCTATCTTTCTTTCTTTCTTTCTTTCTTCGTTTTTTTCATGTGTTTCTCCTACTTCTTCTATATTCGTCTTCTTTCTTTCGTTCTTTCTTTCTTTCTTTCATTCTTTCTCTCTTTCTTTCTTCACCTGTTTCTTTTTTATGCCTCCTACTTCATCTATATTCGTATTTCTTTCTTTCTTTCTTTCTTATTCACGTGTTTCTTTTTTATCCCTCCTACTTCTTCTAAATTCGTCTTCTTTCTTTCTTTTCTCTTTCTTTCTTTCTTCTTCGTTTTCTTCATGTGATTCTTTTTTATCCTTCCTACTTCTTCTAAATTCGTCTTCTTACTTTCTTTTTTTCTTTATTTCTTTTCTTCTTTCTTTCTTCTTCGTTTTCTTCATGTTTCTTTTTCATCCCTCCTACTTCCTTTTTGTTCGTCTTTCTTTTTTCTTTCTTTCTTTCTTCTTCGTTTTCTTTATGTGTTTCTTTTTTATCCCTCCTACTTCTTCTAAATTCGTCTTTCTTTCTTTCTTTCTTTCTTTCTTTCTTTCTTTCTTTCTTTCTTTCTTTCTTTCTGTCTTCTTCGTTTTCTTCATGCGTTTGTTTTTTATCACTCCTACTTCTAAATTCGTCTTCTTTCTCTCTTTCTTTCTTTCTTTCTCTCTTTCTTTCTTTCTTTCTTTCTTTCTTTCTTTCTTTCTTTCTTTCTTCTTCGTTTTCTTCAGGCGTTTGTTTTTTTATCCCTCCTACTTCTAAATTCGTCTTTCTTTCTGTCTTTCTTTCTTCTTCATGTGTTTCTTTTTTATCCCTCTTACTTACTAAATTCTTCTTCCTACTTCCTCGATATTCGTCTTTCATTCTTTCTTTCTTTCATTCTTTCTTTCTTGCTTCTTCGTTTTCTTCATGTGTTTCTTTTTATGCCTCCTATTTCTTCTAAATTCGTCTTTATTTCTTTCTTTCTTTCCTCTTCGTTTTCTTCATGCGTTTGTTTTTTTATCCCTACTATTCTTCTATATCCGTGTGTCTTTCTTTCTTTCTTTATTTCTTTCTATCTTCTTCGTTTTCTTCATGTGTTTCTTTTTTATCCCTCCTACTTCCTCTAAATTCGTCTTTCTTTCTCGTTTTTCTTCATGTGATTCACTTTTATCCCTACTACTTCTTCTAAATTCGTCTATCTTTCTTTCTTTCTTTCTTTCTTTCTTTCTTCGTTTTTTTCATGTGTTTCTCCTACTTCTTCTCTATTCGTCTTCTTTCTTTTCTCTTTCTTTCTTTCTTTCTTTCTTTCTTCTTCGTTTTCTTCATGTGATTCTTTTTTATACTTCCTACTTCTTCTAAATCCGTCTTCTTTCTTTCTTTCTTTCTTGCAATCTTTCTTTATTTCTTTTCTTCTTTCTTTCTTTCTTCTTCGCTTTTTTCATGCGTTTCTTTTTTATCCCTCCTACTTCTAAATTCTTCTTCTTTCTTTCTTTCTTTCTTTCTTTCTTCTTCGTTTTCTTCATGTTTCTTTTTCATCCCTCCTACTTCCTTTATATTCGTCTTTCTTTTTTCTTTCCTTATTTCTTACTTTCTTTCTTTCTTTCTTTCTTTCTTTCTTCATGTGTTTCTTTTTTATCCCTCCTACTTCTTCTAAATTCGTCTTTCTTTCTTTCGTTCTTTCTTTCTTTCTTTCTTTCTTTCTTCTTCGTTTTCTTCATGCGTTTGTTTTTTATCACTCCTACTTCTAAATTCGTCTTCTTTCTTTCTTTCTTTCTTTCTTTCTTCTTCGTTTTCTTAAGCGTTTGTTTTTTTATCCCTCCTACTTCTAAATTCGTCTTTCTTTCTTTCTTCTTCATGTGTTTCTTTTTTATCCCTCTTACTTCTTCTAAATTCTTCTTTGTTTCTTTCTTTGTTTCTTTGTTTCTTTGTTTCTTTCTTCTTCGTTTTCTTCATGTGTTTCTTTTTTATCCCTCCTACTTCCTCTATATTCGTCTTTCTTTCTTTCTTTCTTTCTTTCTTTCCTTCCTTCATTCTTTCTTTCTTTCTTCTTTGTTTTCTTTATGTGTTTCTTTTTATCCCTCCTACTTCTAAATTCGTATTTATTTATTTATGTCTTTCTTCTTCTTTTTCTTCATGCGTTTGTTTTTTGTCCATCCTACTTCTTCTAAATTCGTCTTTCTTTATTTCTTTCTTTCTTTCTTTCTTTCTTTCTTTCTTCTTCGTTTTCTGCATGTGTTTCTTTTTTATCCCTCCTACTTCTTCTATATTCGTCTTTCTTTCTTTCTTTCTTTCTTCGATTTCTTCATGTGTTTCTTTTTTATCCCTCCCACTTCAAATTCGTCTTTCTTTCTTTTTCCCTTTCTTTCTTTCTTTTTTCCTTTCTTTCTTTTTTTCTTTCTTTCTTTATTTCTTCTTCATATGTTTCTTTTTTATCGCTCCTACTTCTTCTACATTCCTCTCCTTTCTTTCTTTCTTTCTTTCTTTCTTTCTTTCTTTCTTTCTTTCTTCTACGTTTTCTTGATGTCTTTCTTTTTTATCTTTCCTACTTCTTCTATATTCGTCTTTCTTTCTTTCTTTCTTCTTCGTTTTCTTTATGTGTTTCTTTTTTTATCCCTCCTAATTCTTCTAAATTCGTCTTTCTTTGTTTCTTTGTTTCTTTCTTCTCCTTCTTCTTCTATTTTTTACTACTCATTCTACTACTCATTCTTTTTATTTGTCTTCTCTTACTCTTTCCTTGTCATTTCTTTCTTTCTTTCCTTCTTTCTTACTTCTTCTTCTTTTTCTTGTGTTTCTTTTTTATCCCTCCTGCTCATTGTTGATATATATTTGCTTTCTCTTACATTTTTGTATTTCTTTCTTCCTTTCGCATTTTCTGTCTTTCTTTCTTTTTACTCTCTACTTTTTCTTCTTCTTTCGCCTTCTTCATTTCTTTCTTCTTCTACATGTGTTTATATCCCTCCTGATTCTCATTCTTCTTCATTCGTCCTCGCTTTCTCTTTCCTTGTCAAGTTCTCTTCTGTTTGCCTCCTCCTTCTCCTCCTCTTGTACTCTTGATCTTTCTTATTCTCCTCCTCCTCCTTTACCGCTTCTTCTTCTTCTTCTTCTTTGTATTATCCTTTTCTTTTTCACTTCTTGTCTTTCTTTTTTTATTCCGCCTACTCATTCTTCGCTTTCTCTTTCCTACTCACCCTGTTCTCTTTCATTTACTACTTCGACTTTTTCCTCCTTTATTCCTCGTCTTTGTTTTCTCACCTCCTCTTGCTTCCCCTCCTCTTCCTTCGCCGACACTCGATTCGTACAATTCGAAATCTCATGATTAGTTGCTTGATGTCCTTTGCTATCATTTCTTACATCAAACGTACCGTCATTGCTTTTGGTCCGCCATTTTTTGTTCTTACGTTGCTTTTTTTTTTCTCTTTTGAATCCTGAGAAAAGCAATTCCTTTAAGTATCATTTCTCACGGGAACATTCAATCACTAACCAATATGGCCGATAGATCAAATTCATAGAATAAACAGGCTATACCTACTTCTGTTCCTATCTTTAAATTTACATCCACGGTCATCAATCTTTTCTTTGCTATTAGATTATATATCCGTATTATTATTTTAGCACATATCTTTCTTCCCAGTTCCCTACGTTTTAGAATTTTCCTAAAATTTCTCATCTCGCGCTATTTTTTCGATTTTCCTATCGTATCAGGTCATTGCAACGGTTTCATTGGTCGGTGCAAAAATAATGACGTAATAATGTCGTTTTTTGACGTATTTTTTAAGGTTAAAAAACGACATTAGTGCGTCATTATTTTTGCACCAACCTAATAATATGACCACAACTTGAGATTGGCTTTTGTTTTAGTGTCGATATCTGGTGTGTTCTTGATACTTGAAGCGTTCAGTTGAGAGTCAGAATTTGTTGAATGTTGACGTTTTGTCGACAAATAAATGCCTTAAAGATGGAGGATGAAAAGTTACACGTTCACCATATTATGGTTTATGGATTTCGGAAAAGATTAATCCTCGGAAATTGCGACCAAAAATTCGGAAGGTTTATTCGGATCGTACTCGAGCACTTTGGGCGGTCAAAAAGTCGTTTGGCGGATTTCGTCAGGGTGATTTTAACCTAAACGCTCAAACAACCTCCGGGCGACCTTCCGACATCGATGAAGACGTTCTGCGTGGCATCTTGGTGAATAAACCGAAGATTTCGACGGTAGTGATTGCCAGGATTTTGATAATCGATATCTCAACAGCATTTCGACATTTAAAGAAGAAAAAAATTCGGTTTAAGAAAAAAATGTCTGATTTTGAGAAAATCGAAAAAAATGTCATTTTTCAGTTGAAATGTGTAAATCCCTCAGCACACACCGTATTCTGATTTGGCCCATGTGGATTTCCATTTGTTCCTGTCTAGACCGAAAAATTTAAACGACAATAAAAATCACACTGTATAGTCCGTCGAAAACTACCTCAGAATTTTCTTCCAAAAAAGTAGCACTAACAAGCTTGTAGAACGATGGGAAAATGTTTCTAAATGCAATGGAGATTATGTACTTGACTAATAAATATCTTTTTTATGTAAGTATGTAAAATTTTGTTATTAATTTCCTAACGGGGTTGGAACTTTTGCATGTATGTATGTATGTATGTATGTATGTATCTATCTATCTATCTATCTATCTATCTATCTATCTATCTCATTCTGTTCGTATCTATCTTTCTATCTATCTATCTATCTATCTATATATATATATATATATATATATATATATATATATATAATATTTCGTCCATTTTACTCAATCACTTTTGTCTTTCTTCTCTAATCTCTCGTTTCTTTTCCCCTTTATTCTTCCTCTCATAATACTACATCTTCTCTTCTTCTAAAAAACGCTTCCTTTATTTTTCCTTCCTCTTTCGGTCTCCCTATTATCTTTCCACATTTCTCCCCGTTTCTTTACCCTCCCCTGGGGATCATCTTAACATTTTTCTCCCCCACCCTTCAAGTCTAACTCGACGTTCTCCTCTTTCTAAATTGTCATATTTTCTTCCTCCTCCTCTTTTCCAGATTCTTTTTCGTCATCATGTTTTTCTTCATGTAAATAGTGATCCGTATAATAATAGAGAATAGAATAGAAATGGCGATCCGTATAGTAATAGAGAATAGAATAGAAATGGTGATCCGTATAGTAATAGATGATAGAATAGAAATGGTGATCCGTATAGTAACAGAGGATACAATACAAATGGCGATCCTTATAGTAATGGAGGATACAATACAAATGGCGATCCGTATAGTAATAGAGAATAGAATAGAAATGGCGATACCTATAGTAATAGAGAATAGAATAGAAATGGCGATCCGTATAATAATAGAGGATTGAATAGAAATGGCGATCCGTGCAGTAATAGAGGATAGAATAGAAATGGCGATCCGTATAGTAATCGAGGATAGAATAGAAATAGCGATCCGTATACTAATAGAGGATAGAATAGATATGGCGATCTGAATAGAAAAAGAGGATAGAATAGAAATGGCGATCCGTATAGTAATAGAGGATAGAATAGAAATGGTGATCCCTATAGTAATAGAGGATAGAATAGAAATGGCGATCCGTATTGCAATAGAGGATAGAATAGATATGGCGATCTGAATAAAAAAAAGAGGATAGAATAGAAATGGCGATCCGTATAGTAATAGAGGATAGAATAGAAATGTCGATCCCTATAGTAATAGAGAATAGAATAGAAATGGTGATCCGTATAGTTATAGAGGATGGAATAGAAATGGCGATCCGTATAGTAATAGAGGATAGAATAGAAATGGCGATCCGTATAGTAATATAGGATAGAATAGATATGGCGATCTGAATAGAAATAGAGGATAGAATAGAAATGGCGATCTGAATAGAAATAGAGGATAGAACAGAAATGACGATCCGTATTTTCATGGAAGATAGAATAGAAATGACGATCCGAATGCTAATAGATGATAGACTAGAAATGCTGATCAATTAAACGTCAAGCGACTTGCTTCAAATGCATTTTCTTTATGGTCACGTGATCTACTTAATTCAATAATGGGATCACCTATGTTTATTCACTGGTAATCTATGTTCAAACTCAAGTGTCCCCAGCAATACTTTATTCCTATATAAAAGGCATGTATGAAGTTAAGATAATTCGAAAAAAAAAATGACTTATTTCGGTACTTGTTAATTTACGACTTCTGCGAGATTTTCCACGCATCTGAATGTATTTTGCATTTTCTGATTTCTACTCAACACCCTTCCCTTATGACATTATTTCTTCTTGACATCTTTCTGCATTCGGTCAGTTTCCTTTTTATCTATTTTCATTTTAAGGAATGTTCTTTCTGAATATTTCTTTTTCTCTCTTAGCAGTTTTTATAGCATCTACATTATCTTTCTCCTGTTCTTTTCCTTCAATCATATTTCCCCCTTCTTTGATTATTTGTTTCACCTTTATTTCGATTCTTTTACTCCTGATATTAAACTATGTTTATTTTTTACCATATCGGCTATGCTTTTTTTTTCGGCCATCTTTTTAACACCCTTCATCGGTTTCTTCGTATTTCAATATTCTGTTTTTTTGGGTTTTTTGTTTTTCATCGTGTTCCGCCAGCTTCGGTTTTTGTCACAAAAATGATGGGGAGTAGCAATCCTATCATCTTTCTTTTCCTTAAAACGCTATCTTCCCCCTACTTTAATTATGGCGAAATTATATATCTGCCATCTTCGTATTTCTCTTTGTTTTATTCACCGTCTTAGTTTCTACTTCTTCCGCCATTTTCCATTCCGCCATTTTCCATTCCGACATCTTCCATTCCGCCATTTTCTTTTTATTCTGACACCTTTTAAATCTTTCTTCTGTTATCCCCCAGTTATAATACGGATGACTTTCGTTTACTTTTCATTTGGATGTATTCTCTACTGTCTTTCTTCATGTTTCCATTTCGCTTTCAACTTTCTTTTCTGTCATTCTATTTACATCGCCGATTCTGACATTTTTATCTTCTTTCCACTTCAGATCGGCAACTTTACTCCTTCCTCCACCATTTTTTTTTCATTTGATCTCTTCCTTATTTATTACTTTATTGAACTTTTGTTCTAATTTCGTGTCTTTCATTTGCAGTCATCATTGCTTAAAACACTTTGTTAATCTTTCCCATTCTTTATTCTCATCCTTCCTTGATATTGCTCTAAGCAGATATATATATATATATATATATATATATATATATATATATATATATATATATATATATATATATATAACAAATAGTCACTGTTCTAGAATAAACCATCTGCACCAAGAGCACCTCGAAAAATTGACCAACTATATGATAAATGCTTCCTCCCTGAGAATCAAGTATATGCTAAGCATATTATCCAAAGTCTCTAGTATAAATGTGACCAACGTTTACACACATTCAATATATATATATATATATATATATATATATATATATATATATATATATATATATATACTTGATGCGATGAATAAATTGTCGTCTAAATGACGCAAAAAAATGAAAAATAATACTGATATCTCATTTTAACAAACATATTTACCAAAGTTACACAAATATTTCTTGAAATACCAAAGAGTTAATTCATTCAATAAAATCACCAATGGTTTCAACCATTGCCTTCAGACGACTTCGGAATCTCATGCAACTCTTCTAGACGGTCTCCTTGTTTACGTTGGTGAATGCTGCCATAATCCTTGCCTTCCGTTTATCTTTGGTCCTACAAGGAGTTTTGTTGGTCTCTGGCTCAACTGCGACCCACACATAATAATCAAGTGTGGTTGCAGTCTGGGGAGTTAGAAGGCCAGATGTAAAGTGTGATGTGGCCACAGAAATCATTTGACAGGCATGACCGGGCTCTCCTGTTTGTGTGGCAAGGCACAGAGTCCTATTGCCAGATGTAGTGATTTTCCATCAGCCACCCTCTTTACCCAAGACAGCACTACCTCCCCAAGACACTTCGTGTTCAGTCTGAGGCCCTATGAGATAAAATGGAAAAAATTAAGGTCGCCATCTTTAGTGATCATTCAGAATATTCTTAATCACCATTAGACTCATCCAACTCTTTCCGAATTCTTTACACCGTCCTCAGATTTACACCCGAACACTCCGAAATTTTTCTCTTGGATTTTCCGGCGCGAATGCCAAGCAGTACATAATGCTGTTTTCAAATTTTCTAGCAGCGGGAATTGCGTTACGGTTTTCTTTTCCACATAGACGTTACCCAAATAACTTTTTTATAATGCGTAGTCGAAAAAATAAAAACAAACAACGCGCATGCGTGAAATTAAAAATATGAAACAGCGAGACATTTTACCCATCGCATCCTATATATATATATATATATATATATATATATATATATATTCATTCCTGTACTTCACTCCTACGAACAAGTAGATTGTTTCTCCTGTTGATGACCTTGCGCCCAAAATGAGTCGAAGAATCTTATTGAAATAATAAAACAAAAATATTAATAAACAACAAAGTGTGTCTGAAAATTTTAATTTTTAATTTCTCAATATTTTTATTGTTCAAAACACACACACACACACACACACACACACACACATATATATATATATATATATATATATATATATATATATATATATATATATATATATATATATATATATATATATTACGGCGTTAAAAACATGAATATTTTTACATTGGACCATGATGTTATTAAAATAAAATACCAGCCGACCGGTTTCGTCCCCTCTCTTCAGAGCTGTAAACGGGGGAAAATTATGAACAAGGAGAGAAAAAAAAAATAAAAAAAATATATATATGGGTGACGTGAATGAACGGAAGGGACAGTTGTAACACCTGAAGATGCTAGAGACCCAGAAGAGCAAGTCCAAGCAAACAATCTCTCTGTTTACAAAGAGAAGGTCGCCCAGACTTGATAAACAGCGTCTCCAACACCTTCAGATGGAACAACGAGTGTGAAGTGGACACCACAGAAAACCAATTCACACTGAAGTCCACCGCACAACCAGGACTATTTATGAAATGATCCGCTATAGATGATCCGTATGTGTTTCGAACGGTATCACCAATCGAAAAATTTTTATTATAAATTTTAGCAGGCACGTGTTGCTTGATTCTAACATCCAAGCGTTGTGTAGTTCTACCTATGTAGTCAGCACCGCAACTACATTTAAATTGATAAATTACAGAATTAATATGATGAGGAGGTAGAACATCCTTACTCATGGATGGAAGAACAGATCTTGTTTTAAACACAACACGTACATTCGCTGCAAAATAGCATTGATTAGAACTCGATGAAATTTGCTTAGCCAACATTTCACTTTCTCTTGCAAGCTTCCAACCAGCGTTTGGACCTTATGGGAAAATATAGGAGGATATGGCGTGAAACTAGGAATATTTTGAGGTTTTTTGATATGGTCCGTTTCTCCTGCTATGTTGGTCAGGTAGTTGCACGCTGTCGTTCGAAGACAACGTGCTGCTATCATAGCAAATTAAAACATCTTATTTTCAAAAGATTTGGCTGCGCGGTTGAACCAAATTTGACTAATGTAATTAATTTATCATCATATAGTCCTTCTGAGCTAGAGCTTACTATTTTGGCACATGGCCTAGACTTTAAAATGCCGCCTGTTTCTCTTAATAGAGAACAGATTTTTTCGGAATTTGAGGTTCTTTATGCTCAGCTTAGTAAGCTTCAACCCCTTTCTGTGAGTAAATCCAGTGACTTCCGAGCAAAATTGAATGACTTAGCTCATTCATATGCAAGTTCTTCAATTTCCTCCTCTGAATTTAAATGGAGTAGGGAGCATCACAGGATCATTGAGTCCCTAAAGAATAATCACTCTCTGGTCATTACCAGACCAGATAAGGGTTCTGGTGTTGTGCTTATGGACCGCCAGGATTATGTGACTAAAATGTTACATATACTTAATGATCCTTCTAAGTTTCAGCGTCTTGGTCACGTTGATACCCATGATAGCACGTTAACTTCTGAAATTCGTTTTCAGAAGCGTCTCCTTAAATGGGTAAAAAGTGGTGTTCTCTCTTCTGAAATATCTGAGGAATTGAGACCGTCTGGCTCGATTCGACCCCGTCTTTATGGATTACCTAAAATTCATAAGGAGGGTGTTCCGTTGAGACCCATATTATCTATGATTGGGTCCTCTCAACATAAAGTCGCTAAGTGGCTAGCTATAATGCTGGAACCAGTGTTGCAGCATTATAGCTCCTTTTGTATTAAAGATTCCTTCTCGTTCTCTGAATTTATTAGGAATCTTGAGACCACTGATGGATTTATGTGTTCCTTTGATATCTGCAGCCTCTTCACTTGCGTTCCATTGTCGGAGACTATAGATATTTGCAGTGATTTGCTATATCGTAGTCATTTGACACCTCCGACAATACCTGAAGATGTTTTTATTGAACTCATGAAATTTGCTACCATGTCTGTCGATTTTAGTTTCGATAATATTATGTATCGACAGATTGATGGTGTTGCTATGGGTTCCCCTTTGGGTCCTGTTTTAGCTAACATTTTTGTGGGTTTCTATGAACAGAGTTTGTTTACAGATTCCTCTAAGCCAACTGTTTACTTCCGGTACGTTGATGACACTTTTTGTGTGTTTCGTAATGAATTCGAGGTAGACAAATTTTTCTCCCTACTAAATAGTGTTCATCCTGCCCTTAAATATACAGTAGAGAAGGAAGAGGATAACACTTTACCCTTCCTTGATGTTCTAGTTCGTAGAACACCTTCCTTATATACTACTACAGTTTATAGGAAGTCTACTTTCACGGGTCTTTACACTCGTTGGGATTCCTTTTGTCCCAAACAGCAAAAGATTAATTTAATTAAGTCTTTGACCCATAGGGCATTGAGGATTTGCTCAGATGACACTTTGAAAGATGAGATTAAGTTTTTAACTAACATCTTTACTAGTAACGGTTATCCTTATGATATCGTTCAAATGGTTATTCGTCAAAAGTTGGCGGACTTTAATAAAGTAAAACCTGTGCTTGTTAAAAAATGTCCCGTTTATTTATGAGTGCCATATTTTGGTAGGGATAGCGAAATGATGGCTAAGCAAATTTCATCGAGTTCTAATCAATGCTATTTTGCAGCGAATGTACGTGTTGTGTTTAAAACAAGATCTGTTCTTCCATCCATGAGTAAGGATGTTCTACCTCCTCATCATATTAATTCTGTAATTTATCAATTTAAATGTAGTTGCGGTGCCGACTACATAGGTAGAACTACACAACGCTTGGATGTTAGAATCAAGCAACACGTGCCTGCTAAAATTTATAATAAAAATTTTTCGATTGGTGATACCGTTCGAAACACATACGGGTCATCTATAGCGGATCATTTCATAAATAGTCCTGGTTGTGAGGTGGACTTCAGTGTGAATTGGTTTTCTGTGGTGTCCACTTCACACTCGTTGTTCCATCTGAAGGTGTTGGAGACGCTGTTTATCAAGTCTGGGCGACCTTCTCTTTGTAAACAGAGAGATTGTTTGCTTGGGCTTGCTCTTCTGGGTCTCTAGCATCTTCAGGTGTTACAACTGTCCCTTCCGTTCATTCACGTCAACCATATATATATTTTTTTATTTTTTTTCTCTCCTTGTTCATAATTTTCCCCCGTTTACAGCTCTGAAGAGAGGGGACGAAACCGGTCGGCTGGTATTTTATTTTAATAACATCATGGTCCAATGTAAAAATATTCATGTTTTTAACGCCGTAATAAAGTTTTGTACCACAAAAAATATTTTTAAATATATATATATATATATATATTATGTTATGGACAAACTCCGACAGTTATTTTAAGACATTTTTATGTTTATACATTCTTTTTATAGATACAAATATTTAAGTAAATGCATTTACTTAAATATTTGTATCTATAAAAAGGATGTATAAACATAAAATTGTCTTTATATATATATATATATATATATGTATATATATATATATATATATATATATATATATATATATATATTTATATATATATATAATATCGCACATTGAGTGATGGTTTTAATAGAATAGTTCTGGATATATAATAACAAAACTATAATTTCTCCTCATCAGTAACACAACACTGTTTAATGCACGATGCAATCATCAGGTGCTGATTGAAATCTGACTATTGCATAACTTAAATATTAGGTTGGTGCAAAAATAATTTCGTTTTCTCACATAGTAACACATGTGAGAAAACGACATTATTTTTGCACCGACCTAATATTAATGTTTATACCGTATTTTAATCATATTGTAGCTCTCATTTATTTACGGAGAAGGTAATATATATATATATATATATATATATATATATATATATATATATATATACATTTCCATGCCTCTCAATAGAAATAGACAAATAACATTCAAATAAAAATATACACATTCACGATGGACATTCAAATTTAATACAAATATACTCGGAAATATCATAGCACAGCGAAACATATAAATATAGTATATATAGTATATACATCCAGATAGATATACAACAGTGTATATACATGCATACAGTAAAATGTACATTTGTACACATCTGTTCATATACAAATATATATATATATATATATATATATATATATATATATGAAGAAAGGCAGTTTATCTATCTATCTATCTATCTATCTATCTATCTATCTATCTATCTATCTCTCTCTCTCTATATATATATATATACAGTGGATTCTCCCATCGACTTCGACGTACAAGGATCAACCAGATCAGTTCCAAGGCTATAGAACCCAGTATCTCAAGGTATTTATCCATCAAATTACTATAGACTGGTCCGGAAGCTCTCCTGATTTAAATCCAATCGAGAATCTGTGGTCAATCTGCAAGGAAAGACTTTGTGGAATGGACGTACGAAGAATTAACATGTCCTCTGGGTCATGTTTCATTGGAAAAATACGAAAAAAGTAAATATAAACGGAATTATTCGTTTTGTTTCAATTAATTTGCACAAAAGCGTATGTCAGATGAATGAAAACGAATGGATTCTTGTGATCATTCAGTCAACTGTCATGAATGCGACGTGAATCAGATAATCTAGGTTTAGGATAGACAGTGAAGAAAACCTCATAGGGCTTCCTCTTCGACCTTTTGCCACAATTGTATTGTTATTCATATCGGGATCTGATTGGATTCTTTGAACATCAGATCAAGATGAAGATTAGAAGGTGGGTAAAAGCGTTGAGCCTGATTTGCGTGAACGGATCCAGCCTTGATCTTCCTTTTTTTGTACCTTTTTGACAAAACGGGGTTATTTTCTTGTTGGACCCCTCCCTTGGTTAAGCTAGATTGCTGTTGATTAGTTGTCCTATGGCCATTGTCTACAATGGACACTACTCCAAGGAAGCGTACGAAAATTGTAACGCTGCAAAAACACAATGGCAAACCTTACCAGTGAGCAAATCAAAGTACAATCGACTGGCTCGGAAACTCTCTTGATTTAAATAAAATCGAGAATCTGTGGTCAATCTGCAAGGAACGAGTTTGTGGAATGGACATACGAAGTACTAACATGTGCACTGGGTGATGTTTCATTTGGAAAAATACGAAAAAAAGTAAATAATAACGGAATTATTCGTTTTGTTTCTGTTGTAACCTAGGAAGGGTTATTGAAGGAGGAATAACCAAAATGAAGGTTGGAAATGAAATGGTAATCTTTATAACATCAACAAAATACTCGCCAGCAGCGTGAAGTAAGTAAACCACTGCTAGTGGCAGACTACTTAGTTATCATATTACCCAACTTACAACAGTGTCCAATGTATTTATGAGGAGTGTGCTCATAGTTACCGTATATAACACTATATACCTATCTAGCTAGATATCTATCTGTTGTAACATAGAACATTTACGGACTGAGGAATAACCAAAAGGGAGGTAGGAAATGAAATGATAATCTTTATAACATCAACAAAATACAATGCTCGCCAGCGGCGTGAAGTAGGTAAACCACTGCTAATAGTGGACTACTTAGTCATCATGTTACCCAATTTACAATAGTGTCCAATGTATTTATGAGGATTGGGACATACCCATTACTGTTCATAGTTACTGTATATAACACTATCTATCTATCTATCTATCTATCTATCTATCTATCTATCTATCTATCTATCTATCTATCTATCTATCTATTGTAACATAGAAAAGGTTACTGAACGAGGAATAACCAAAACATAGGTTGGAAATGAAATGGTAATCATTATAACATTAACAAAATACAATACTCGCCAGCGGCGTGAAGTAGGTAAACCACCGCTAGTGGTGGACTACTTAGACACCATGTTACTCCCTACCACACACATTTACAGTAGTGCCCGACGTATTTATGAAGATTTGAACATACCCATTAGTGATCATAGGTACGGTATATAACAGTTTCAATTAATTTGCACAAATGTAAAGAATTTTCCTCCTTTGAAAATGATAAACGATAGTCGAAAGTAATCTGATCTTAACATTTAATTATCTCCGGACCCTTAACATGTTTCGACTTGAAATAAAGCGTGTTAATTCGACACGAAAAGAATATTACCAAAACGCTCAATAAACATTGTTCTATTCAATTGAATTCGAACTAAAGAAGAATGGTTCACTGTGCGGTACCAAAAGATGTCTCTCGTCAGAATCCAACTTGTATATTTATAAATATACTATTCGTGCTGTATTGAATGCTACGGCCATATCCGGTCTGGTTCTGCTACTGTGCATCGGGAGATCCTTGACAAAAAACAGAGAAGTAATTGCAATAGAATCCATCTTTATCAGGAATCTTGGCTTCAGTTAACTTCCAACCGAATTACGTGGTTTCCCTCTGACGGATCTACAAATATTTTCATGCTAGCTGTCTGGACGAGCTTTTGTCTTGGTGACTTGTCTACATGAATTCTCAGCGTTCTGCTATATTGGCAACTAGGCCTAATCGTTTTGCCGTTGAGCTAGCTACATACAACTGTTATTTCTAACCATACTGTTTATTTTATCTCGTACTTCACGCCTGTAGAAATCCTTTCTGATTTCTTACCTCCCTTATAACTACAATCTTCCTAATGTTAAATGCAGCGAACATTGATTCTTGAAGTCTGTTCTTTTTTGCCCTTTCCTCAATCCTCCTCATTTTCGATTTTCTCAGCGTCTTTCACTTTCACTCGCTGTACATAATGATTATACGTTTTTCTTATCATCTATAAACCAAGCATCAGCATACAGACGTAAGCGTAGAGATAGTTAGATTAATAGATAGGAATGAATAGACTGCGATAGATAGATAGAGAGATAGAGAGATAGATACATAGATAGGAATGAATAGACTGCGATAGACAGATAAAAGATAGATAGATAGAGAGGTAGATAGATAGAAAGATAGATAGATAGATGGATGGATAGATAGATAGATAGATAGGAATGAATAGACTGCGATAGATAGATAGAGAGATAGATAGATAGGTAGATAGGAATGAATAGGCTGCGATTGATAGATAGATAGATAGACAGATAGATAGATAGATAGGAATGAAACGACTGCGATAGATAGGAAGATAGATAGATAGATAGGAATGAAAAGGCTGCGATAGATAGATAGATAGATAGATATGAAGAGAATGAAACGGATAGATAGATAGATAGATAGATATGAAGAGAGTGAAACGGATACATAGATAGATAGATAGATAGATAGATAGATGGGAATGAATAGACTGCGATAGTTAGATAGAGAGATAGATAGATAGATAGATAGATAGATAGGAATGAAATAACTGCGACAGATAAATAGATAGATAGGAATGAATAGACTGCGATAGATAGATAGATAGATAGATAGATAGATAGATATGAACAGAGTGAGATAGATAGATAGATAGATAGATAGATAGATAGATAGATAGATTGACATCAATAGGCAGCGATAGCTAGAAGGATAGTTATAGGCTGAGATAGGTAGATAGCTAGCCAGCTAGATAGATCGGTAACAGAATGAGATTGATAGATAGATATTAATGGGTTGAGATAGATAGATACAGAGATATATATATATATATATATAGATAGATACACACATACATACAAACATACATACATAGATATAAACAGGTTGAGAGAGATAGATAGATAGATAGATATATAGATAGATATGAATGGGTTGAGATAGATAGTTACAACTGGTTGAGACAGACAGATAGATAGATAGATAGATAGATAGATAGATAGATACACATATACATACAAACATACATACATACATATAAACAGGTTGAGATAGATAGATAGATAGATAGATAGATTTAGTTAGGCTGAAATAACTAGCTAGCTTGATAGATAGATAGATAGATATGACCATAGATAGATAGATAGATAGATAGATAGATATGAAAAGACTAAGATAGATAGATAGATAGATAGATAGATAGATAGATAGATAGATACTTTCACATGAATAGGCAGAGATAGATAGATAGATAGATAGATAAATAGATAGATAAGAAGAAGAAGAAGCAGCAGCAAAAAGAAGAAGAAAGAGATGTGCCTATGTTGGAGTGATATTTCTACTCGACTGGCCATTTATTACTATTATAAACTTTTTCTGACATGGTTTACGTTATTTATAACTATGGGCGGTTTTATTTTTTTTTTATTTGAAACGCGAAAGCAGCAGTTAAAGACAGAGACGCTCATACATTTCGATTAGACCAAATTCCCCACTGAGCCAAAACACAAGGAACAAATTTTTACCAAGACGAACTAGTCAACTTTTTGTGTATTCTATTCGCACTTTCCAAGACTGGGAGAAATAATTTTAAGGCAAAACTCATCTGCAAAGCAAATTCAACAGTTGTAGATACGAATTTATTATTTTCTATTACGCACACAAACATATATACATGTATGCATATATATATATATATATATATATATATATATATATATATATATATATATATATGCATATATATATGCATATATGCATGTATATATATATATATATATATATATATATATATATATATATATATAGAGAGAGAGAGAGAGAGAGAGAGACATACACACAGAGACACAGACACATATATATAGACACTGGTACAGCGAAACAATCTGTTAATTACTATATATATATATATGTATATATATATATATATATATATATATATATATATATATATAAATAAACTAACGGTGAGGGATAATATATATATTTATCAATACGCACACACATATATACATATATGTATATATATATATATATATATATATATATATATATATATATATATATATTGATATTATCCCACATACACACACACAAATATATGTGTGTGTGTGTGTGAGTATGATACCTCACACACACAGACACAGACACACACACAAACATACATACACACACACACACACACACATATATATATATATATATATATATATATATATATATATATATATATATGTGTGTGTGTGTGTGTGTGTATGTGAAGGATTATATGTATATTTATCAATACACACCCACACGCACAGACACATAGATATATGTGTGTATGTGTCTTTACATTGATAAATATACATATTATCTCTCCCACACACACACACGCACACACACACATATATATCTATAAAATCGTCATCATGTATGTATCTATCTATCTACATATATATGCATATTTATCGATGTATTTCGTAATCGAGCTGCTTCAAACATATATACAAAATGGCAATACAGTTATTTACAATAAAAAAGCCAATCATTGAAGCATGTGACTTGCAGTTCGAACAGTATCGTTAATTAATTTACTAATTTACTCATAAATATATGAAAAATGTTGTAGGTCTTCCAACGAGAGAAATATGTATATATTTAAAAAAAAAGAGAGAGAAACCGCAAACGTTTTTGGTTATAATGTTGATTTGTTTTAGTGTATAATATTTTATTCTTCATATTTCTGCTACACGTGTTTCCGGCCTCGTGACCTTCTTCAGGCAAAGCAAAGGAATACATTTTTAAAAAGGATACATTTTCCTTATTGTCTTTTAATGTTTCATTGTTCGTTTTCTGTATTTGTAGTGAGCCTTAATCTCATTTCTGGATTGTTAGCAAAAGGGAATTCCTGCCTAAATGGTAATAAAATCATTAGGTTTGGTCTGAGAGGTGATCATGATAGATGTGTTGATGAGAGATGTCTTCCTATTCCTACATTGCACCTGAGACTATCAAATCTATTTCCATTTTTGTGTATCGTACGTGCTAGCCTGTTCCCGTTAGCTTGCATATGTATATATATATATATTCCCTCCCCATATATACATATAAAGATGGGAAAACACATTAACAACCTTCGACTCGAACTGTGATTAAAGCAAAGATACCAAATATTAGCGACGTTTGAAAAGTCACTCATTTACTTGTTTAATTGCGAGAAACGCCATCTTAGAAAATACTTAGATTCATTAAATAAGCAGACTCCCAAATACACATACAAACATTTCTTTGTTTCGTTTTTGGATCCGAGAAAGTTTTAAATGATGAAATGCTTTTTCGAATCAATGACGTTTCAAGTTGTCTTTCAATTTGTCTTTGTAGCCTAAGAGAGAACGTGCGACTGAACGCTTGCGGTTTGATATTTGGTTAGTGCAAAAATAATGACGTAATAATGTCGTTTTTTGACGTATTTTTTAACGTCAAAAAACGACATTATTGCGTCATTATTTTTGCACCAACCTAATAGTAGGAGAGTTTTGTGCGTGGAAGAAAAAAACGGTCATTGTATTTTGTGGTCGTATACAGGAGAGAATGTGAAAGAGAATGTATATATGTATTAGGTTGGTGCAAAAATAATGACGTAATAATGTCGTTTTTTGACGTATTTTTTAACGTCAAAAAACGACATTATTACGTCATTATTTTTGCACCAACCTAATAGTTATCCATCCAGCACCTTTTTTTGGAAGCCTATGCACATCCATTCTCGCAACATGACCAGCCCACTTAAGTTGTATCTTGTCTAGAATGGTTTCAGTGCCTGTGATGTTGTTAGATTTCTTCAGGATTGCACTATTCTTGACCCTGACATTCCATTTTATATCACATATGGCATGAGAAAAGCGTCAAGTTGATTTACATGCTTGTGGTATAGGGTCCAAGTTTCAGCACCATAGAGAAGGCTTGATAGAACCCCTGATCTGTATATGTCGATCTTTACTCTGAGAGACAAGTCTTTGGTGTTCCATAACCTATGTTTAAGATTACCGAATGCTGTGCTGGCTTTGTCTATTCTGGATTGGATTTCTCTGTCCATTTTTCCATCAGAGGAGACTGTTGATCCAAGATATGTGAATGCCTCATCAGTTTTTAATGCCGTACAATCAATGTATGCAGAAGGATTTGTGATAGACCGATGACCTGGCACTGGCTGATACATTAGCTCAGTCTTCTTATATACTGATAGTGAGTCCATATGCTTTCGTTGTTTCGGAGAATTTTTTCCTGGCTGTGTTCTAATAGAACAGCATCATCTGCAAAGAGAAGATCGCATTATCGAATATATATATATATATATATATATATATATATATATATATATATATATAGTGAACAAAAAAGACTTAGATCTAAAATCAAATGCTAAGCACTGAGAGTCTGTCTATATTTCTGAGATGAGGTATTATGTACATTATTTACATTATTCGGACTATTGTCCTCATCTTTGTCGCCATATTTATTACAACGTTTTGTCCTTTCAGTATCTGTCTATATTTCTCAGATGAGGTATTATTTACACTATTTACATTATTCGGACTATTGTCCTGATCTTTGTCGCCATATTTATTACAACGTTTCGGCCTTTCAGGGGGTCTCACTCGAGAGAGATATCTGCGAAGTGTTGTCAAGCTTTTGAAGGTTGTCCTGATGTTATATGGAGCGCAGATCCTTTTTATTTTCTCTGATATCCCCTTCACATAAGGCAGGCAGACTGTTTTCTCAATGTTTTTGTCCCCCTCTTCTTGTACCCGCCTATCCCAGTTTTTGGGGGTTGCTGCTATGTACACAGGATAGTTGTTACGTTGTAGGGTACTACTTATACTGACCAATTATTTATCTAATGTCTCTGGGTCGCCACTTATGACTTTTGCTCGATGCTGTAAGCTAAGCAATGATTCATTGATTTTGTTAGAAATTAAAAACCTCGAATTTACAAACTTTGCAGAACACAAACGGAAAAGCGAATCCAAAACAAAACTCGTGAAATTTCACACCTTGATTCGAAATGTTTTTCGGCCAATAGAAAACGAGAACACATTTAAAAACAAAATTCAAATAAATATTCACTTCTCAGAAACTCATTCTTTTACGGACCTTTTCGCGAGCCGACGCGAAGTTTGTTCGTCGTCCAATGGAAAGACCCGAATCATATCCGGGAGGGAATTCCCAAATGACCTTTTCAAGCCCCACAAACAAAAATAAAAGAAGGGCAAGTTCGCCTGTCACCAGAGAGAAGGAGACGAGCGTATTAACAAGTCCCTTGACAAACGACAAGCGATCGTTATTAGTATCTCTATCTTTCTCCCTCAGCTCTTTTAATCTTGATAAACGAACGGAACATTTTAAGACTGAGCGCTTACTTCAAAGACATTCCTACCCTTCGATGACGGTCTTGCAGACATATATAGATACACATATACCTTCTTGCCTACATACACATACACTCATTCTTGTAAAGGACAACTACGAACATTTTGACCTTGTATCTACCAAAATACATTAATTTTATTTGTAAAGACCTTAATTGTTTTATATGTATATAAATTTGTTGTTTCACTTTACAATTTGATTTATATCCCTCTTAGGATGGGCCATGTAACTAACAAGTTGGAACTGATCTGTTTGAACACTCATACACTTCACTATAACTGATAACCCACTAAATATATATATCCACACTCTTGCACAATCTGTAGACTTCTTTGCAATCACTAGCAGGCCTGAAATGTCACTTGTGGCTCACACACAAGGTTAAATAAACAAAGTTGTCGGAACCTCATACGTCGAAACCGACGGGAGAGTCCATCATATATATATATATATATATATATATATATATATATATATATATAAACAAAGACTTGCACCAGCAGAAAAAGGAAATAGATAAAGATAGAATGGATATCATTATTTAACCTTCAAGGCTCTTTCGGACAGCGTTTTTCAAAACTTTGTCTTTATTTAATGTCATTCCAATTTTCCATCCTTATTCGTCCTTTAATCATACCAAATTGATTGTTTCTTTTGGGATGTCAACGAATAATCGTTGCCACTTCTTGTAATGCCAACAAATTTGGAAATTGATGATGTTTGCCTAAATGAATGGTCTGTAATCTTATCGGTCTTGACGTGGCAGCTCGGCTTTAGTCATTTTTCAACTGCTGTAACGTGGCTTCCATCGGTCTTTTCGATAAATAGTCTTCACATTCACACGTATAGATTTGGGAAAGGCAATGGATTTAGCAGGATTGACTGAACCCCCTTGCCCCAAGGTGACAACAATCCTAGAAGAAAAACTCTGAATTTAAAATCTGCCTGAAGAAGGATGGATTCCGTCAGGTTATTTTGAACTAGACGCACAAATTGGTTTGTCTCGAAAGAATCACTATGGAGTAAATTGTGACAAAGTCATAGCTATGACGATAAACTATTAGGTTGGTGCAAAAACAATGACGTAATAATGTCGTTTTTGACGTTAAAAAATACGTCAAAAAACGACATTATTACGTCATTATTTTTGCATCAACCTAATACATCCGTCAAGATGGCCTCTAGAGGGAGTTATTTTCGTATTTTTTTTTTCACCCAAGTTGGTAGAACCTGTCAGTTTCAAGCTATTGGCAAATAGTGAATCCCCAAAATAGGTTTAAAACACTAGGAAAGTATAAGAAATAGATATTTATATTAAAAATGCCAACAATTGATTTTAACAGTAAAAAAAAAAAAATACAGAAATAGATTGTCATATTAAAAATGACAATATTACCAGAAATAGATTTTCATAGTAGAATAGCAGTATTTCCAGAATAACTTTTAATAGCAAAAAACAGTATTTCCAGAAAGAGAATTTAATAGGAAAAAAACAACAAAATTTCCAGAAGTAGATTTTCAGAGTAAGAAGAAATATTTCCAGAAATAGATTTTCATAGTAAAAAACAAATATTTCCGAAAACTGAATTTAGCTGTAAAATTAACAGAAAATAACAAAATTTCCAGAAATAGACTTTCATAGTAAAAATGACAAAATTTCCAGAAAGAGATTTTCATATTAAAAAACAATATTTCCAGCAATAAATTTTAATAGTAAAAAGAACAATATTTCCAGAAATAGAATTTAAGAGTAAAAACAACAAAATTTCCAGAAATAGATTTTCATAGTAAAAAGAACAATATTTCCAGACATAGATTTTCATAGTAAAAAATATTTCCAGTAATAGATTTTAATAATAAAAGAAAACAAAATTTCAAGCAATATCTTTTAATAGTAAAAAAATAAAACATTTCCAGCAAAAAAGATTTAAACAGTAAACAAAACAAAAAATAAAAAACAATATTTCTACTAATACATTTTCATTGAAAAGAAAAGAAAATATTTGTAGAAATAAACTTTAATAAACTTTAATTTGTACAAAAAAATTAACAAAGCTCGCAAGAAAATAATATTTCGTCAATAAATGACCCATAAAGAGATGACATGCCCTTAAACAAACCAAACCAAACCAAGCTAAACAAGCTATCTATCTATCTATCTATCTATCTATCTATCTATCTGTTTGACTGACTCAACCTGTTTATATGCATGTATGTATGTATGTATGTATGTATGTATCTATCTATCTATCTATCTATCTATAGTAGTTCATATTTTTTAACGACGGATACGATTTACAATGTAACGCTAAAATGCACACTTAATTAGTGTTCGTCAGGTCAGCTGAAGGATTTTTTTAGTTTTGTCGTTTGCAGCAGACAATTTCCGCGGTGGAATCAAAAGTTATGACTTTTCTCTGATTTTTTCAAATAATAAATAACCTTTTGCGCTGTCATAAAAATGAAGACAGTGGGTTTTCATCTGTATTAGACAAAATGGCCGCCGTCAGGTCAGAAAGGTTAGCAAGGAGACAGCATTTTTTTAGCTCCATTAAGACTTTAATAAAACAAAACAAAAATCATTCATACTTTAAGCTTCATTTAAGACTTCAATAAAACATCCAGTAAAGAATTAGATTTCAACGAAAATGTTTATGATGCAAAACATTATTGAAACACGTATCATTCAGATATTTAAATAAGAGTAAAAATGTAGATTAATTTACATTATTATTATTATTGTTGTTGTTTTTATTATTATTATCCTCCAACAGAGCTCCTTATGGTGTTACTTGTGCGCTCTTTCTAATAACAATTATTATCATTTCATCATGTCTCTGCATTGTGCTATCTATCTATCTATCTATCTATCTACCTATCTATCTATCTCAACCTGTTTATATGTATGTATGTATTTAAGTAAGTATGTATGTATGTATGTATGTATCTATCTATCTATCTATCTATCTATCTATCTATCTATCTATCTATCTATCTATCCTACTATCTCAACCTGTTTATATGTATGTATGTATTTAAGTATGTATGTATGTATATATGTATGTATCTATCTATCTATCTATCTATCTATCTATCTATCTATCTATCTGTCGCAGTCCTTTTCATATCTATCTATCTGTCGCAGTCCTTTTCATATCTATCTATCTATCTATCTATCTATCTATCTATCTGTCGCAGTCCTTTTCATATCTATCTATCTATCTATCTATCTATCTATCTATCTATCTATCTATCTATCTGTCGCAGTCCTTTTCATATCTATCTATCTATCTATCTTTCTATCTATCTATCTATCTATCTATCTATCTATCTATCTATCTATCTATCTATCTGTCGCAGTCCTTTTCATATCTATCTATCTATCTATCTATCTATCTATCTATCTATCTATCTGTCGCAGTCCTTTTCATATCTATCTATCTATCTATCTTTCTATCTATCTATCTATCTATCTATCTATCTATCTATCTATCTATCTATCTGTCGCAGTCCTTTTCATATCTATCTATCTATCTATCTATCTATCTATCTATCTATCTATCTATCTATCTATCTATCTATCTGTCGCAGTCCTTTTCATATCTATCTATCTATCTGTCGCAGTCCTTTTCATATCTATCTATCTATCTATCTATCTATCTGTCGCAGTCCTTTTCATATCTATCTATCTATCTGTCGCAGTCCTTTTCATATCTATCTATCTATCTATCTATCTATCTATCTATCTGTCGCAGTCCTTTTCATATCTATCTATCTATCTATCTTTCTATCTATCTATCTATCTATCTATCTATCTATCTATCTATCTATCTATCTATCTGTCACAGTCCTTTTCATATCTATCTATCTATCTATCTATCTATCTATCTATCTATCTATCTATCTATCTGTCGCAGTCCTTTTCATATCTATCTATCTATCTATCTATCTATCTATCTATCTATCTATCTATCTGTCGCAGTCCTTTTCATATCTATCTATCTATTTATCTATCTATCTATCTATCTATCTATCTATCTATCTATCTATCTATCTGTCTGTCGCAGTCCTTTTCATATCTATCTATCTATCTATCTATCTATCTATCTATCTATCTATCTATCTATCTATCTGTCTGTCGCAGTCCTTTTCATATCTATCTATCTATCTATCTATCTATCTATCTATCTATCTATCTATCTATCTATCTATCTATCTATCTATTTATCTGTCTGTCGCAGTCCTTTTCATATCTATCTATCTATCTATCTATCTATCTATCTATCTATCTATCTCCGTCTGTTCACTTATTTTTTGTGATGTATCGACATATACATCACATCTTTTTACCCTTTTTAATTTCAAACCAAGCACCAGTCAGACTCTACAACGAGTGGCTCTCATGCTATGCAATGGGTGAACTTTAGTATGAAATATATTTATTCATTTGAAATATAGCTCTAGTGACAACACCTTTATAATTGAAGGCTTCTGGCAATGAGATTAAATTTGCACGAGGAAATGAGATGTAGCTCGATGTAAGAAGATTTTTAAATTGTCTTGTTAAAAACTAGAAATCCTTTGCACCACACACAGCCAAAGAAAATGGCATATTTCATGGGAAAAATAAACGCCGACGAATGAATTACGATTTACCTAATAAGGAATTTCGTAAAAATGTGTTTCCGCGCTTATCATGCAATCCATTTCATGTAAGGATTGGCATTGTCAATAGAAATATAGAAAAACACTCACACAAACATATATATATATATATATATATATATATATATATATATATATATATATATATATATATATATAATTTAATTTAAAGAAAACATACAACTTTAAGAGTCCATGGTTATAATTTATTTCCTCAGAGAGTTTCTTTTTCCTGGCTCATCAACGGATTACCAAGATTTTCATTACTTATATATATATATATATATATATATATATATATATATATATGTGAAAATAGGAAAGAAACTGGTTTGGTAAATAATCCAAAGTTCCTTAGTATTTTTGTTATTATTTTTAAAAAATAGTGCTCGATACGAAAGTAGAGCATAAATATAATTATTTATTTAAAAATATTTATTTAAAAATATTTATTTAAAAATATTTATTTAAAAATATGAAATCATATTTTTAAATAAATAATTATGTATAAATATATATATATATATATATATATATATATATATATATATATATATATATATATACGTATGTATGAATGTATGTATAATCTACAAGAACCCTCAGAAAAATTCTGATAGAAATAAGAAAGCACACACGCACCTACACAACATATATTTATACATACATATATATATATATATATATATATATATATATATATATATATATATATACATACATATATATATATATATATATATATATATATATATATATATATATATATATATAGAGAGAGAGAGAGAGAGAGAGATGTATAGAAATATTTGCGTGTGCGTGTGTGTGTGTATGATTTACAAGAACCCTCAGAAAAATTCTGATAGAAATAAGAAATCACATACACAACACACACACACATATATATATATATATATATATATATATATATATATATATATATATATACGATTTAAAAGAACGCGCAGGAAAATTCTGATTGAAAACACAACAATTCTGCGTAAATGACATTATCGAAAACATCTAACCATTAGAAAGGCCATGGATATAAAACATATTTCCCCTCCTGTCAACATTGCATTATGTAATAGTGGAAATGAAGTGTTAAAATGTTTCTTTTAAAATAGAAAAATGCCCCCACGTATTCTAGCCGCCATAACGCATGAAGATCTTGAATGATGTCTGCCATTCTAAAGAAACATAAAAATAAATTGCAACGTAACTGTAAAAATATGAGGAAAAATAACACCCACCCCAACGTGAAAATGGCTATAGAATCGCGCCATACCAGATGCAGCAGCATTCTTCAAAGCATGGATGAATGATAGATTTATAGATATCTAAGATAGATTGTGGTGAGAATAATTGTCTAGAGTCATTGACTGATTGTGGTGTGACTTTTCCACTGATTGTGGATGTGGAAGGTTCTGTTTTTTAAATCTTGAGACAATGGGATTTTCTGGTAGATTTTCTTTTTTCAGACGAAGAAAAATTCTTTTGAGAAAAACCAGGATCCCTAGACAAACGCATAAATATATTTATTTTCTTTTTTCAGACGAAGAAAAATTCTTTTGAGAAAAACCAGGATCCCTAGACAAACGCATAAATATATTTTATTATTATGTATATTTAGCTCGTGTATTCTGGATGAATACGAAAATATTCTGATATTTTTCTTTGAGTATTCATACAGGTTCACATACTTTGGGAATCCTGCTTTCGACACTTACCAATTCCATCTCAAATGTTTTAGTATCATTACTATAAATACATTGTTTGCTGTAGACAGGTGAAATTTTCATACGCTTCTAAAATCCTGGTCTCTATGCCACTCAAAAAAGAAGAAAAAAATGAAAAGAATTTTTGAGTAAAAAACTCTGCAGACGATATAAATTCCTCAAATTGCTTGAAGTCAGAAAGAACTAATGATTTGCTTTTGGTCAGCGGCAACTTTCCTGATGATCTGTTCTCCTTAGTGTCTTGAATCCATGAATTGAAGCTTGCTACTAGTTTGGCAATTAGGTCTCAACATTTTACTGTTGAACTAACTAGTGACTTCTATTTTAGTAATTTTTTCTCGCCCTTGGAACTCGCTTCAGATTTCTTGCTTCTCTGACAATTAGAATTCATCTTTCACAAGTAATCATACTACCTCTTCTCAGAGATATAGACTGAGAAATATGACATAAAGGCCGGAGAGTACAACGGCCGAAACGTTGTGAATATGGCAATGAAGATGAGAATAACAGTCCGAATAATGTAAATAATGCAAGTAATCATACTACCTCATCTCAGAGATATAGACAGAGAAATATGACATAAAGGCCGGAGAGTACAACGGCCGAAACGTTGTGAATATGGCAATGAAGATGACGATAACAGTCCAAGTAATGTAAATAATGCAAGTAATCATAATACTTCATCTCAGAGATATAGAAGGATAATGGCTTGTAAACTTCAACCCCTCCATTTATTTAATCACTACAGAGAATTTTTTCTGCTTACCATCAGGATGGCCGACGCCTAACTCTAGGAGAGCAACACTCTACGCCTTCTAGGTCTTATGTTTTCTATAGACATGAAAGAGTGATAAAACCAAGTCAGTTGTTACATCTACTGCAAAGAAAATTGGTTCAGTGTTCTGCCAGAAAATTCTTCTCATCAGCATCCATCTTTCACATTTATAAATCTGCCGTTTAATATTGCGGACAGATATGGTCTGGTGTTCTTACCATATATCACAAGATTCTGGATATAGTTCAAAGAAAAGTGTAATGGTAATTAATCCTGACCAGGCACCTCAACTGCCATCACTTTAACACCGAAGTGTCTTTTCTAAAAATATATTCATGGCAACTGTTCTGATGAGCTTTTCTTCTCCTAGTGCATTGAATACATGAATTTAAGCATGCTACTAGATTGGCAATTAGGTCTTATTTTACTGTTGAATTAGCTAGATGCTACTGCCACTGCAATTCTAGTAGTTTGTTTTCTCACACATGGAACTCACTTCAGATTTCTTGCATCCCTGACAACTACAATTTTCAAAGGTATAAATGCAGTCTCAATAGCCAACTTCTGTGTTCCTGAATCGTCCTCCTCACTAAAATCTTCTCATTCTCTTTCCTTCCCTGTAATCTCATGTCGTCCTAGTGACATTATTACCTTGTGGAGGATGAAACAAGGTCATGAGAATTTTAGATTATCTCTTTTTTGTTGCAAAGATTTACAATAATTTATTGGTAAAATGCAATCTCAATAGCCATCTTCTGTGTTCCTGAATCGTCCTCCTCACTAAAATCTTCTCATTCTCTTTCCTTTCCTGTAATCTCATGTCGTCCTAGTGACATTATTACCTTGTGGAGGATGAAACAATATCATGAGAATTTTAGCTTATCTCTTTTTTGTTGCAAAGATTTACAATAATTTATTGGTAATGCAAGATTTTATTATATAACTAGAGTTTTGTTTATCATTTTGTAAATATTAGGTGGAGTCGTAAGCAATTTCTACTTGTTTCATGTTCATTTGTATAGTGGCATATTAACATCTTATGGGTCATTTAATGTCAAAATTTAATTTGCATGTGAGCATTAATAATTTGTTTTAAAAAAATATATTGTTGGTAATTTTACTATAAAAATCTATTTTTATACTTTCATAGTCTTTTGATCCCAGTTTAGGGGTTAACTATTTGCCTATATTTCAGACACTAGCAGGTGTTATCATCCCGGGTCAGAGAGGACCTGGGAACAACAACAATTAAAAAGTGGTTCCACGCTCCTCAAAACCTCCCGATCAGAGACGTTGCTGCAGGACGCAATTTCTAATTGTCAGAACCAATTGTAATGACCTTTTATCCTAAGTATTAATTGTACGTTACAGTTAAGAATAAATTTGCAGAAGACTAACATACCCCAACAATGGCAGCATACACAGTGGATTAAAGGAAAAGAAATCTCCATAAAAACACATCAGAAAAAAAAAATTCTAACTCGAATGGTCTGTTCTATTCTGTCATTCTCACCAAACATCCCACCAACTGAATATTATCTTTTTTTAATCACTACACATTGGTTCAATAGTGAAAACTTTCAAGAGTTTGTCAAACTTTTTCACATCAAAACCTGCAAAATTTCACTGAAAATGTATCAAAGATCTTCCTGATAAGTAGCAAAAAAATCTCTGTAAATACTGAACATAATTGAGTTAAAATGTATTTTATTTTTTGAAAAATTAAGTTGATAAACAAAAACTTCAATTATTTATGCCTTTACTTAATAAATTTTATAGCATATTTATATTTATCATATATACTTGCAGATAGGTTGCACACCTTACTTTATGGCTTAATAATTGATGATTTACTGTTGACTCACAGATAAGTCACACTATAATCTGGGGAGTTATGCAGCCCTTTTTAAACGCAAGAATTATCAGATATCTATCTTTATTTCAAAATTCACAATTATTAATACACAAAGTTTGCAGTTAAAATACATTTTGTCAATCATCATGTAAACAAAAGGAAGTAACTGTTGTACCAGTATTTTTATAAAAAAAAAAAAAAAATCAAAAAATCCAGTACTTCATGAATAAAATTTCTTGAATATTCAGGCTGGTAGACAAAAATACAAAAATATACTGTTTAATAAATAAACAGAGTGTCTACTCAAATATGGGTATCCACTAAACATTTAAGTAAAAAAAAAATATATATATATGTGTGTGTGAGTGTATATATATATATATATATTATATATATATATATACATACATATACACACACACACAGTATATACTCACAGATAGGTCACATGCCTACTTTATAGCTTAATAATTGATGATTTACTGTTGACTTGCAGATAAGTCATAATGTGGGGAGTTACACAGCACTTTTTAAACGTAAGAATTATCAGATTTCTACTTTTATTTGAAAACTTACAATACATTTTTGCAGTTCGATTTCCATGTTCTTCTGCATAAATTAATTTTTAATTTAAAACCTACTTCATAATTTTTACTCATAATTAGGTTTTGCAACAATTAAAATTATAAACTATAAATTTGGCTACCAATTATATCACTGCGCAATGCAAAATAGTGCAGACATTTTGGTTACTAGATTCATACACTTTGTTATTTGTAAATAACACTTAAGAATGTCTTTTAATGTTCTATGAAACAACCATTAAAGAAAATTATCTCAAAGAATATATTTCATTTTTCTAAATCATATTTTCCAATGTATTTTTGACAAAATATATATATATTTTGCAGAATGAATTGTGAGACTATTTTTTTCTTTGTCAATAAACATCTATACCTGGTTCCTTAACTTATGTATGCATGTTCAGGGTTTCTATATCAGTCTAGTGCAAGGGCCCCAACTGAATGGATCTATGGATATTTTATAATTTGATTTATTTATTGTGATGGATATGTGAATCTAGCAGCAGGAGGTAAGTTTAAAGCAGTGAGTTAGTGTATATGATAGATAAACTTTTTCTATATGGAGAAAACCAAAGCTTTAGTGCTTATGGGTATCATTTCCGATTTTTCAGAAATCATGATGACAAAGTGTTTTTTTTTGTTTTTTTGTTGTTTTTTTTTACATTTATGTCAAGCAGATAGGTCACACCCCTAATGTTTTGTGAAATTTTTGGTAAAAAAAAGTGTGATCTATCCGCGAGTATATACAGGATTTTTAATTTCAGACATAACTGTTGTCATTCTTAAGAAATAACACCAAAGAAAATGAGATAAGGCAAGTCAGCTCAACCTTATCTAGGCTGGTTTGAATTATGAGGTTTCCTCCTGGAATGGTTGCCAACCAAGATAATAGTTTTCAGTTGGTCCTGCTTTTACCCAAAGCTTGAGGGAGGAAAAGATAGATTCATACCTTTCCCTAAGGGTATTTGTGCATAAATGAATTTAATGAACTTGACTGGAATTTGAACTTTGCTCTCCAATTTGAGCTTTGCTAGCTATTACACCACTATGCATCCACCTCTAAGTAAACATCAAAATGAGAAATATTTAAGTTTGGTGAAGTAATACAAGAAAACCGATTTCTCAACGGTAATTATTAATGATGAATTTAGAGCTACATTGGCTGGACAGATTAAAAGATGGTTAATTCATGTCAATATGAATTAAAAGACAATGGTGGAAAGTGAAGTAATGTTAGTATTACAGGAAGAAAAATTGTAAGCTCCCTTCAAAGTTGATAAGGTAAAGAGAAATTTATAAGTTCCACCCCCCAGACACTTTTTTTTTTTTTTTTTTAGTTATACAGGTCAGAACCAAGAAAGTGCAAGACCATGCTTCTTCTGTAAAGAAGATTATTAATTCCCATGTGGAAAAAAAAGTCATTCAGTCTCTGCTGATGTTAATGCAATAAAACCTTGTAGATCATCATTAAAAGAGATTGGAAAACAATAGCCAAACAAAAATGTGTGGGAAGAAATAAAACCTACAGTAAAAGAAACAATTAGAAAGATATTAAAGTACAAGAGATAAGACGCACCCTATAATTAGCAAATGTGAGGATTTAATAGTTTACTATACTAGCAAGTTCAAGTTACCAACTTTACGGTGGCATTTTACTTTTTGTCTCAACAAATTATCCCGTTCAGAATTAACGGTAGGCCTATTAATCTAACTGGTTCATTTCAATAGTACACAAGGTACCGTAATAAGACTGGAATTCTGGGTATACATATGAAGCATAACCGTCAACCTGTATTACATGACTGGGGTTGGGGATTGTGAAGATATACAGTTTGTCTAGATGAACGGAAAACTGGTAGGAACGTGCCACCTGGTTACCATCATTACTTAAAAAAAACAAAAAAAAAAAAACAACATAGGGTATGATACTAATAATACTATGATACTAATGGTATATATAGTATTACATATGAATGATAATTGTAGGTTCATATCATATGTCTGGGGTTTGAGATAGCTAGTGACTGGAATATTTGAGGGTTGGCAAACTCCTCTCTAAAATTTGACCTTTCAGTGTTAAGATGCAGGGTGATTTTTAAGGGCATTTATCCTAGAAAAGAAAAGAAAAAAAGAAAAAAAAGGTATCTGAACTATGATAGTAAGCACAGTACTTGATTGGTGGCAAGGCCTCATCATTTTATAGCTGAAATGGTTAAATGTAAATATAGGTTCTCTACTAAAAATTTCTGTTCTCTCTTTGTAACTCTTCTGTCTTCCTCTTTCACAGTAAAGTTTGATCTTCAAAAATTTAAATGTGATGCCGATCATCATCTTCTGTCTTAATTTTCCTTCTTTTATTTTACTTGCTCCTTAATTTCTTTTTCTTTTTACATTCACACACAATTCAATTTACATATGTCTGGGGTTTGAGATAGCTAGTGACAAAAATAGATAAATATACTGTTTAATAAATAAACACAGTGTCTATTCAAATATGGGTATCCATTACAAATAACAAATTTTGTGTAATATAAACATGAAGGCTTTTCACTTAAAAGGCATGAATTCAGACCTTGTTTGATCAGTAAAGGTTCTTCATAGCTGAGTTGGTTAAGATACATCAGATCTAATGACAATTTCCTTCTGCCCAGAGAGACAAAAGTTCAAATCCTGCTGGAGAGCAAATATTTTTCTTTGATGAGATTTCTTAAATATTCTGGGCAGTAGACAAAAATAAATAAATATACTGTTTAATAAATAGAGTGTCTACTCAAACCCACTAAAGATAACATTTAATATATATATATATATATATATATATATATATATATATATATATATATATATATATATATATATATATAAAGAAAGAACAGTAAGATATATAATTCGCTGTTCTTATTGATATTTTTGATGTAAATTTACAGAGCATTAATATTATAAATTAACTGATTTGAAATTTTTTTTCGCTACACAGTAATAACCATGTTTCAAAAATGGAAGCTAATAGCTTCAAATTTAATTTTGTAATTAAATTAAAAACATTAGTTCCATTTCATCCTCAAGCGAATATATATATATACACATACACAGTATATACTCACTGGATAGGTCGCACCCCTATTTTATGGCTTAATAATTGATGATTTACTGTTGACTCACAGATAGGTTGCACCATAATCTGGCGTGTTACATAGCCCTTTTTAAACATAAGTATTATCAGATATCTACCTTTATTTCAAAACTTACAATTATTAGTAGACTTTTGCAGTTAAAATACGTTTTGTCAATCATCATGTAAACAAAAGGAAGTAACTGTTGCTGCCGGATGTAGTTTATCGACATACCTAGGATACAATGGCTTCCCTCTCTCTTTTCTAGAAATATTTTTATCATGAGCTTGTTTCCCTGATGTCCCGACTATATGAATTCAAACGTTTCACTCGATTCGCATCTAAGTCCCACCCGTCTACCGTTGAAATATTAGGTTGGTGCAAAAATAACGACGTTTTTTGACGTTAAAAAAAGATACGTCAAAAACGTCGTTATTTTTGCACCAACCTAATAGTTTTTTTTTTCCTTTCTGGACGTAGATTACTAGAAATTGTCCAATTTTTTTGTATATCTAAGCGCTTTCCTGATGTGTTTGAATTGTACGATAAATATGTCGAATGTTCACGGGAATGTGTGGCACTTGCTTACAACTTCAGAAGATTTTCTGTATTTTTTTTTTTTTTTACGCCATTCACCCCAAGCAAGGCGGGAAGCCACTAGCACGCAAGGGGTTACAGAGAATTGGAGTGAGACCAAATTGGAGTGATAGAGGAAAGGATGAAGAGAACGATAGGGGATAGATCAAGGCATCTGGAGACGTCGATTGACATTACATTTGAATAGTTAGAGATTATAGCTATCAGGGAAACAGGAAAAAAGGGGGAGGGAGTTCCACAGGTGAGAGGTGCGAGACATGAAGTAGAAGAGACGACTACATTCGACAGTGAAAGGGTGTGATCGAGATTCTAGTTTAGTAGAACGCTTAAATTAATGAAGTCTGGGAACCACCGAAAGCAGCTCATCGGAGCATTTACCATGAGAGTATTTGTAAAAATAGACAGAGGGAGGCGACAGCATGTCGGTGAGAGAGCGACTGCAGACGAGATGCCAAATCAGGCCCAATTACATTGCATATCCGTCTCTGGATCTTATCAAGAACCTTGAGATAAACAGAAGGGGCACCAGACCATATATGGCAACAATCTTATTTATATATAAAGGTTTTACAAATATGGATGATATGAAGAAACATATCTGTTGCATATTTATTGCAATTTTTTGATTATTTATTAATATCTTTTTTGTGTAATATCTCCCTATTTGTTTCTGTTCTTTTTTCGTTCATAACCTGGCATTTAAAAAGACACATTCTCACCAACGTAACATGGCCTCGTTTTTATTCTACATATATTTCCATGGCAACAGTTCTGATGAGCTTAATTTTTTAGACAATTCTTTTTGCCAGAAACCCTCTTGCAGATTTACAAACGCACCATTCATCCGCGCATTGAATACTACTGCCATATCTCGTCTGGTTCACTTGCTATTCATCTCGAGATTCTTGACAACATTCAAAGTAGGGTCTGTAGTGTTATCGGTCCTGACCTGGCATCTCGACTTCAGTCACTTTCCCAATGAGGTAATACGGCTTCCCTCTGTCTTTTCTACGGATATTTTCATGGTAATTATTCTGATGAGTTGTTCTTCAAGTGCCTTGAATCCATAAGCTTAAACGTGCTACTAGATTGGCAATTAGATCCCAACCTTTTATTGTTGAACTAGCTAGATGCAACCACCACATCAATTCTAATAGTTTCTTTTCTCTCAATTCTTGCTTGTGGAAATCCCTTCTGATTTATTTTTCCCCTGGCGCTTACAATCTTGAAAAAATTAAATGAAACGTCGATATTCTGTCTTCGTGGACCCTGTTCCTTTATTGACCATATCCTCACCTCTACACACTGAGGTTTTCAGATTCGCTTTCACTCTCTATAATCCCCTGCGTCTTAGTGGCGTTATTGCCTTCCCTAGGGTGATATGATTAAAACATACGAGAAAGGAAAAGGGAAACAAATGAAGAAAAAAAAAGATTAAAACGATATTATCTAGAGGAAAATGAAAGGTTTTTAACGGCGTTCATGGTAATATATATATATATATATATATATATATATATATATATATATATATATATATATATATGATAGTTTTAGGGGAGAAGTAATGGCTGAACCAACTCGTCTGTAATAGGAAATTTGATTTACAGTAGATTGAACGTCAGGAATAATCACAGGAACCATTTTCTATTAACAATTGTGCTAAAACGCAATATATTTCTATGCATATGTATTTGTGCGCAATGTCTGTATTGTTGGATTTTTAAGTGCTTGAAGGCATATATGCGTTTGTAAATGAAATATATATATATATATATATATATATATATGTGTGTGTGTGTGTGTGTGTGTGTATGTATATGAATGTGCATTCGTCTCTTACGTAAACAAAGCAATTTGTAAAGAAAGAAAGGGATTTATTTTTTATTAATACAACAGATTTTTTTATTCAAATTAAAAGCACTGTCCAAAGTTGCTTGGTCATCGACGCCCTCTGCAGCCGAGCAGCTTTAGCGGATGTGTAGTGAGTTCGATCCGCACTGGGTGCCCCTTACTTTCGGCCTTGTGCCACATACAAGCTACACTTGGAAAATCTCTATGCAGGCTCGAATCCTGTCGGAGATCGCGCATTCTTGTCAAAGATTTCTCGAATATTAAGGCCGGTAGACATAAATAAATACACTTTTTCATACATAGACGAATTTCCACTAAAAATAACGTTTAAGTAATAAAAATCTCTTGGATTGATAAATACAACATTTATCCCTCTTCTTTATATATATATATATATATATATATATATATATATATATATATATATATATATATATATATATAATCGTTTCATGCTAGACGCAGTCATCACGCCACGATTGCGTTTAGCATGAAACAGCCTGTTGACTTCAAATATTCACTATTATATTTACACACGCTCTATCTCTGATATTGAGCACTTTATCCCATAAATATAGCACACGAACAGACAAGGTACTACGGTTAAGCTTTTTATTTAATTTTTCTTGTGTTTGAACAAGAGCTTTCTCTTTTGGACACAGAGTATGTAGAAACTGTTCAAATGTTCTATAAGTCCGACCACTTTCGGCTATACTTTTAGGCATTACCAACAGAACACTAGTAGAATCGATTTAAACACACGTACAAACCTACTAGAGTCCATCTGAAACATACTAGTAGCAAAAACAAACATAATAACCTCATCCCCATGTAAAAAAGGATTAAAAATAATGGAAGCCTTAATAATAAAAATAAAAAGCCAACACTCAATAATATTAACTAAGAACACGGCCACATTGCCCTAACCGTGTTCGGTAAAATAAAACATCTTTATAACACCCTAAAAACATACACATAACACACGCACTCAATTAAACTGAAAATAATAACCTATAATAATAAACATTATTCTTGATAATGGCTAAAAAGTATAGCCGAAACCGCGCGGAATTAGAGAACATTTGAACAGTTTTACACACTCTGTGTCCCCCAAAAGAAAGACCTTGTTTGAACACAAGAAAAATTAAATAAAAAGCTTAACCGTAGTAAATTGTCGTTATTAAAGAAACATGCATAAATGAAGGGCTGCTGCCTAAATACACAATTATATATATATATATATATATATATATATATGTGTGTGTGTGTGTGTGTGTGCCTCAAACTGTGCCTCTCATAAAAATAAACAAAATAAAGATATAATAAATCAATTTCAATATATCCACTTTTGTTGTTAAATCTAATACCTTAATATTGTCACCCATGAAACAAAGAACCAAAATAAAAAAAAAACACTATATTTTGCTTGATAGATCGTATACAAAGATTCATTTGTCTTTTGACATATCTTCTTTTTAATATGTGGGTTGCCTCTGCTGGCAACGTGTATTTATCTAAACCCGTAAAATAATCAGAAATAAATGCACTTAGAAAGAAGTAGGATTAACGACTTTTAATTTTTGGAAAGATAACAGGCTAACAGTGTGTAGAAGTATGTTACCTGCTTTCTCCACGACCCTGAAATGGAAAGCTATTGTAGGATAATAAATAATCTTACTTTACCTACTATTTTGGCAAGTCATTTTACATTCACGGCGTCTGTTGCAAAGCGAGGTATATAGTAATTATCGATGAGTAAAGCAAGTTGAGGCATCTTTAAGAATGAAAGTATGGGTTTCGACATTTTTTCTCTGGCAGAAATCCTGCCTGATCAGAGCAGACGAAAATCGGCTAAAATGAACGTCTACTTTTGTTGGGTTTCCATCGAAACTAAGCAAGTTACACTCAAGTCTTTGAATTCATTGTTTGATACAAAGAGGAGAGTTAACTTCTAAGTGCAATCGACTAAGTAATCAAAGCTTAAAAATTGCCTGAATTAAAAATAACGTAAATAAAGGAAGGAAAGAAAATACATACAAAAAGGAAATATGTGCAAAGAAAGAAAGAAAGAAAGAAAGAAAGAAAGAAAGAAAGAAAGAAAGAAGAGTGATTAAGGAATTATGTGCAAAGAAAGAAAGAAAGAAAAAAAGAAAGAAAGAAAGAAGAGTGATTGAGGAATTATGTGCAAAGAAAGAAAGAAAGAAAGAAAGAAAGAAGAGTGATTGAGGAATTATGTGCAAAGAAAGAAAGAAAGAAAGAAAGAAAGAAAGAAAGGAAGAAGAGTGATTAAGGAATTATGTGCAAAGAAAGAAAGAAAGAAAGAAAGAAAGAAGAGTGATTAAGGAATTATGTGCAAAGAAAGAAAGAAAGAAAAAAAGAAAGAAGAGTGATTGAGGAATTATGTGCAAAGAAAGAAAGAAAGAAAGAAGAGTGATTGAGGAATTATGTGCAAAGAAAGAAAGAAAGAAAGAAAGAAAGAGGAATAATTGAGGAATTATGTGCAAAGAAAGAAAGAAAGAAAGAAAAAAGAGTAATTGAGGAATTATGTGCAAAGAAAGAAAGAAAGAAAGAAAGAAAGAAGAGATTGAGGAATTATCTGAAAAGAAAGAAAGAAAGAAGAGTAATTGAGGAATTATGTGCGAAGAAAGAAAGAGAGAAAGAAAGAAAGAGAGTAATTGAGGAATTATGCGCAAAGAAAGAAAGAAAGAAAGAAGAGTGATTGAGGAAATATGTGCAAAGAAAGAAAGAAAGAAAAAAAGAAAGAAGAGTGATTGAGGAAATATGTGCAAAGAAAGAAAGAAAGAAAAAAAGAAAGAAGAGTGATTGAGGAATTATGTGCAAAGAAAGAAAGAAATAAAGAAAGAAAGAAGAATAATTGAGGAATTATGTGCAAAGAAAGAAAGAAAGAAAGAAAGAAAGAAGAATAATTGAGGAATTATGTGCAAAGAAAGAAAGAAAGAAAGAAAAAAGAGTAATTGAGGAAATATGTGCAAAGAAAGAAAGAAAGAAAAAAAGAAAGAAGAGTGATTGAGGAATTATCTGAAAAGAAAGAAAGAAAGAAAGAAAAAAGAGTAATTGAGGAAATATGTGCAAAGAAAGAAAGAAAGAAAAAAAGAAAGAAGAGTGATTGAGGAATTATCTGAAAAGAAAGAAAGAAAGAAAGAAGAGTAATTGAGGAATTATGTGCGAAGAAAGAAAGAGAGAAAGAAAGAAAGAAAGAAAGAGAGTAATTGAGGAATTATGTGCAAAGAAAGAAAGAAAGGAAGAAAGAAAGAAAGAAAGAGAGTAATTGAGGAATTATGTGCAAAGAAAGAAAGAAAGGAAGAAAGAAAGAAAGAGAGTAATTGAGGAATTATGTGCAAAGAAAGAAAGAAAGAAAGAAGGGTGATTGAGGAATTATGTTCAAAGAAAGAAAGAAAGAAAGAAAGAAAGAAGAGTGATTGAGGAATTATGTGCAAAGAAAGAAAGAAAGAAAGAAAGAAAGGAAACAGGAAGAACGAAAGAAAGAAAAAAGCAATTGAATACAAAAAGAACTAAAGAAAAAATTCAATCATGAGTGAAAAGAATTAAAGAAAGAAAGTTACAAAGACGACACGAAAGAACAAAATTAAAGAAGAAAGAAAGAAAAGAAAGAAACAGAAAGAAAGCGAGAAAGAAAAAATAAACGAATTAAGAAAAAATACGAAAATACGATTTAAGAACGAAAGACCAAAAGAAAGAAATGAAAGAAAGAAAGAAAGAAAGAAAGACTAAACAGAAAATAATAGAGAGAAAAAGAAAATATGGTCGAAAAGAAATAAAGAAAGAGAGAAACTAAATACAAAATGTAGAAAATAAAAAAAAAAACAATGAAAGATCGGTTAAAAGCAGGAACGAGAGAAAGAAAGATACAAATGAGAAAAGAGAGAAACAAATGAGAAAAGAAAGACAAAAGGAAAAAGAATGAAAGAAAGAAAGAAGAAAAAAAGAACGAATTGAAGATGAACAGTAAAAAAAATAAACAAGAAAAAAGGATCGAAAGAAAATAAGAAACAAACAAGAAAGAAAGAAAGAAAGAAAGAAAGAAAGAAAGAAAGAAAGAAAGAAAGAAGAGTGATTAAGGAATTATATGCAAAGAAAGAAAGAAAGAAAGAAAGAAAGTGATTAAGGAATTATGGGCAAAGAAAGAAAGAAAGAAAGAAAGAAAGAAAGAAGAAAGAAAGAACGAATTGAAGATAAACAGTAAAAAAAATAGACAAGAAAAAAGGATCGAAAGAAAATAAGAAACAAACAAGAAAGAAAGAAAGAAAGAAAGAAAGAAAGAAAGAAAGAAAGAAAGAAAGAAGAGTGATTAAGGAATTATATGCAAAGAAAGAAAGAAAGAAAGAAAGAAAGTGATTAAGGAATTATGGGCAAAGAAAGAAAGAAAGAAAGAAAGAAAGAAGAAAGAAAGAACGAATTGAAGATAAACAGTAAAAAAAATAGACAAGAAAAAAGGATCGAAAGAAAATAAGAAACAAAATCAATAAACAGAAGAAAAAGAAAGTGTGAATCAAAAGAAAGAAAGAAAGAAAGAAAGAAAAAAGAGTGATTAAGGAATTATGTGCAAAGAAAGAAAGAAACAAAGAAAGAAAGGAGAGTGATTAAGGAATTATGTGCAAAGAAAGAAAGAAAGAAAGAAAGAAGGAAGAAAGAAAGAATGTAAGAAATATGAAGACCGTGTAAGAGAGAAAAAAAAAAGAAGAAAGAAGAAGATAAAATAAAAGAAAGACACAAAGTCAAATACAGCAAGAGAGAATTGTAGAAGTGGAAAATGAATGTCATATAAAAAAAAAATGAAGACAAAAAAGAACGATATAACATGAGGAAAAAGGAAGAAGGGTGATTTGAAGAAGAGAAAAATTGAATAAAGGAGATCAAATTTGAAGGAGAGAAAAAGAAATAAAAAGAAGAACATTTGAAGAAGAGAAAAAAGAAAATCAATCTAGAAGGAATTTAAATAAGCTCATTAATTGAAGCTAAGAAAAAGAATAAAGAAACGAGGAAAGAAAGATGAGAAAAGAATGAGAAACAAAATGAGAATTAAAAAAAAATCATTGTGAATGAAAAAAAAGAAAAGAAAAAAATATCCCAAGAAACGCAAACAAGAAGACATTTTTTTTTTCAAATTATCTTAAAAAAACGCGATGAACTGAGGGAAAAATAAACATGGAGCCTCGCTACAAAAGATAAAAATGATAAAATTAAAAAAAAATAAAAACTAGAAGAAACAAGAGCCGTAGTTAATGTGAGAGAAAATGCGAGCGAGTCAATTCAAATAACATGGCGACCCTAGTATTAGCAACGCTTCCCTGATCAACAAAAGAAGCCGCCATTGCTTTTTATATTACGCGTAAAGGCGGGAAATCTTTAAGTCCATAACAAACAACTATTCTTTTAAAATAAATGAAAAAGAATATGGTTTAACATAAAAATAAAAATAAAATAATTAAGAATACGCATAAGACTCGATTGAAAGAGAAAAGGTATCAGGGAAGTGAGAGACTCCAGCTAAAATCTGCCGGGTCAGTAGTTATAAAGAATTAGAAAAGAAATCATATAATAACAAAAAAGAAGCCTAATATTGCGATCAAATTTAATGGGGAAAGAGTTAATGTATGGCCTTTTGAAAGAGGTATCAACATTAGTAACACTGGAAATGTAATAATATCGGTTTATCTGGTGACTGAGCTAGTTGCTTATTTTACGCTAAGGCAAGATATCATACAAGCTCAGGGAAATAAGATAGGACTACAAAGGAAAATAATTGCTGTGTTAAGAAAAAAAGGGTTTAAATAAACCAAGACAAATGAAGAAAAAAAGAAGAAAAGTAAATGAAATAAAGGCTCTGAATGGAAGAACACAAAGAGAAAAGAAGACGTAATAGAAGAAGAAGAAGTCTCTGAATAAAAAAGAACACAGAGACAATAAGACGCAGAAGAAAGAAAAGAAGGAGAAGATAATTATAATAAGAAAATGAGAAAAGACTCTGAAAGAAAAAAAAAAGGAGAAAAGAAAACGTAGAAGAATGAAAGGAAGTAGAGGAAGAAAAAGAAGGAGAGAAAGGAGAATAAAATGGAAAAATGCTATGAATAAAATAACCCTAACCCCCTCCCCAAATGAAGAACACGAAGAGAAAGAAGGCAAATAAGAAGAAGAAGAAGAAGAAGAAGAAGAAGGAGGAGAAGAAGAGTAGGAGGAGGACGAGGAGGACGAGGGAGGGGAGGACGAGGAGGGGGAGGAGAGAAGGAGGATGATTCGATGAGGAGGAGGGGAGGAGAGGGAGGAGGAGGAAAATACTCTCAATAGAAGAACACAGAAGTAAAACAAAGAGAAGTAAAAAGATAGAAGACTAAAATGAAGAAAAAGAGGGAAATGAAAAAAAAGACGTTGAATAAAAGAACACGATCAGAAAAGAAAGCAGAAAGAAGAAGAAAAAGAAGAAGAAGAAAAAGAAGAAGAAGAAGAAGAAGAAGAAAAAGAAGAAGAAGAAAAAACAGTGCAAGAAAATGAAAAAAAAACTCTGAATAAAAGAATAACATCAAAGGAAAAGGGGATGTAGACGAAAGAAGAAAAGAAGAAGAAGAAGATAAAAAGAAGAAAATAAAAAGGCTCTGAATAAAAGAACACAAAGAAAAAAGAAAACGTCGAAGAAAGAAAACAAGAATAAAATTAAAAAAATGTTCTGAATAAAAGAATACAACGAGAAAAGATGACCTAAAAGAAAGAAAAGGAAAAGATAAAAAAGAACACAAAGAGAATACAAGACGTTGAAGAAAGAAAAGAAGTATAAAATACAAAAAAAAAAAAAAAAAAAGAAAAAGAAAAAGAAAAAAAAAAGGCTTTGAATAAAGGAGAAGTTAAAGAGAAAAGAAGATTTTATAATACAGAAAAGAAGATGAAGAAGAAATAAAGAGAATGCTCGGGATATAAGATGAACCCAAAGAGATAAGACGTAGAATTAAGAAAACAAGAAGAAAAAGAGGAAGAAAATGAAAAGAAACGGCTCTGAAGAAATGAGGAAGACAAAGAGGAAATACTACTACTACTACTACTACTACTAATAATAATAATAATAAAGGCTATGTCTTAGGAACAAAGGAAACAGGACCCAAGTGATTTAGCCGCTTCGTCAGCATCAAAAATGGATAGATGTCATGTCATCCAATTTGTTATTGTCAACCTTGACAATGCTATCTTTTTTCTGATGCCTTAGGGATCCAAGTGAAGCTGGAAACTAACAGCCAAAAAAGAGGTGAAATCTGGCTGAATTTTCGAAATGAGCAGTCATGATTAGTTACATTCAGACTAATATCCTCGTCTTTGTTGCTATTATCCCTACGTTTTGGTCGTCGTGTTCTCCGGCATTCTTCATCGGTGTCTGTCGATACAGATAACCCCATCCAAGGAATTTCGAGCTGAAATTATAGGCTATGCGGATGACATACGTATTCATAATTGGTATGAAACCGATCTTGAATGGTGTAGAATATTGGTTGCAAGAGGACGAGATGTGACAGAAGGTCTTTTTAAAGTGGGAACCCGAGAGCGTACTCCCGGGCAAGGGACAAAAATTCCTCAACAGCCCCCGCAACCGTCGGTTGCGCTGGCCTCGGTGCGAGCATCGATCCCTCCCTCTGGTGCAATCGGAGGGCGAATTCAAACTAAAATGCAGCCCCGAGTCATTTAATTGAGAGATATATGGGTGAATAGAGTCCACTCATGTAAATGTCTTGGGGAGGTCCATTCCAGCAAAGGGGACCTACCCACCTGCTGCATCAGGTGCTCTCCTATAAATGAGGTAGAATTAGCTGCCTTGGATTTCCAAGGAGATACAAGAAGGCAGTCAGGTTAGCAGGTAATTCATTTGACTTTTACAAATGGAAGCTCAACATCCTCTACCAAGTGTTCCAAGAAATAGGCTTCAAGATAAACCTTTCCAAAAACAGAAACTATGATCTGGAACTAAAACCAAAACAGTGATGGCATCCGCCCTCAAAGCGTCTTTAAAAAAAACATCAGCATATGGAAATTGTATTTACTCAACGCCACACGAGGTCAGGTTTTGACATAAGGTCGGTTTAATGTGGGGAGCCCGAGCACGTACACTTGGACTAGGAACAAAAAATTGCACAAGCCTCCGCAACCGTTGGTTACGCTGGCCTTGGTGCGAGCGTCGATCCTTCACTGGTGCAACGAGAGGGCGTAGCCTCGGGCAGCTGTTCTTCAGAACTGGACACCTCTCACTATAATTTTCCTCAGTTGCTACTCTGTTCTTTGACAGAGCCGCCCCTGAGCGCAATCTGCTCAAAGACAGACGCAACTGAGCGATGATAAAGAAATGTATTACAAACTAATCGAGATAAAATTTGCATATGGAATTAATAAATGCTAAATACTTCAAATAATTTGTTGGAAGGATTAGTTCAGCTAATCTTATAAAGGATATAAGAATGTAAGTCATAGAATAAACTGAGCTAGGATTAATTTCTCCCAACACCCGTGGGCACTATATAACCAAATTATAATCTGGGACCTTGATGTACGTTATTAAATAGCCTGGTCAGGTATAGACATATCTGTTATGGGGTCCACCCCTTTTTCATATAAGTGGACTCTACCAAGTGTACACGGACTGCTGCCGTTAAATACCCAGACTTACAGTCAGTGAGGGTAGTCGGCAGTCATATAGATGTCGGTAGTCGGATAGTGAGAGAATATACGGAGAGTGAGAGAATATACGAACGGAGATAGTGTGAGATAACCTCTTGTAGAAGTCAGTTACAAGCACGTAGACTCTAAGGAAGTCCTACTTCGAAACTGTATATATCTATCTGTATTTGCTACTAACCAGGTTCCTGGACTTACTAACAGTATTACTCTTTGTATGATTGTGTAAATACATTTTATTTCTTATATTTAATTATTGCGTTTATGACGAGAACCCTACAAAACAGAAACTGGGAAATAAAAATTAATTAATCACGCACTGACCGAAAAACAAAATGCCCGCTGGACCCCCCGCAGGGTGCTGGGAGATAGAAGTTAATTAGGTCATACGCTGACCGAAAAACAAAATGTCGCTAGACCACACAAAAGACTAAACAATTAGTTATCTACGTAAAAGTCGTTTGGAAAAGGCACCTGCTTATGTCAGGAGCTGGCTATGATAGCAAAATTATTTTATCAGAACGAATAAGTGGCACCAAGGTGCGATACGTCCAGATGACCACCCACTTGATGCTGGCGAAAATCTGATTGACGAACTCCAGGTGATTCGGTTAAGATAAGAGTCTAGGGTGTGAGGTCTCCTCGAAGAAGAGAAAGAAAAGAAAAAAAAGGGAAGATAATTTTTTTTTTCTTTGAGCAAGATTTTGTTAAATCGAGGCTAGTCTGGCCCGACTCACACTGCTGGGCGCCCATTGGCTGAATGCTGGCGTGAGGTAATCATGTGCAGTAGGAGGAGAAGCCTGTTGACACCCCTGAAGGGATCGGTATGAGATGCCACTGTGAGAGAGAGGGGAGGCCCGCTGACACCCTCTGAGGGTATGGTGAGAGGCCAGTGTTAGAACAGAAGAAGGTGGGAAGACGAAAGACTTCCAAAAATTGAAAATAATAAATTTTCCTGACCGAAAACAAAGAAGTGGATTGTGGATTTAGAATTATCAAGGAACCTCAAACCCCGACAACCCCACCCCGGTTTTGGTCGGCGTCCATATAAGCAGAGTCGAAACGAGTGGACAGCAGTGCAGTTAAGTTCAGTTGGAGCTGGAGTTCATTTGGGGAGTCTTTGGCAGTCGCCTCGCAGAACAGCTGACTGAAAGATTCCAGGCACCACGACCTCAATTTCTAGCCAAGAACAATTTATTTTTGAAGAACGACTTAGACTCATATCACCAAAACAAATTTTACGAATATCGCCTGAAGATACACCAAAAACCAGTTCCTTGAAAAAACAACTTAAGATGTTAAAACTCGCCTAACAAACACGAAGTGTCACAATCCATATAATAGCGGTTTGGGAGAAAGACGCAGTCCTGTATTCAACAACCAGATATAAAATCTTGTTATCCTTTTTAACACATTTGAACTTTTCGAGTCGTTACCTTATTTTCTTTTACATATACTTGTGTGGTGTTACCCTTGATCGAACACGGCTTGCATTACAACCCGGCGACTGATTGATTTCGTCTACCTGAGATCAAATCACAACGTGGGTAGGTTAGACTGGAAATCAAAACAGTTACTTCAGTAACCAGACGTTGGAGGCGAGCTGGGAACGACAATTCCCATCTGAATCATCAAATGGTTAGAACGTCACATTTAGTGCCGCGACCTATACCAAGCCAGCTGGTCGTCACAGGACAGGATAGCACGATGGACGCGGCCAGGCAGACGTCACATTTGGCGCAGCGACACCGGGGGACGTCACATTAGAAAGATCTATAACATTTAGTGGATTTCAGAAGACAATACTCAGACCTTAAAGATTGGCTCTACAAAATGACAAAGAGCTTTACCAAATAAAAAAAGCACATCAATTTTAAGATTTCCAACAGCAACAACAACAAAAAAGGGTAATACGTAATAAGTAATGGACAATATTATCTAGCTGTAAACTTTCGTCACTGCAAACAAGAAGAAGATTGAAAACAAACTTACATTTGTATTAGAAAGAGCTAAAACATTTAGTGGACTTCAGAAATCTCATTTCTTGAAAGGCACCCATAAGATTTTATTACATTCAACCCAGTATAATTATATAAGTAATTGATTTGCTTATAATAAACAGCATTACTTACATTTACCAGAGTGAATGTCCGAGAAATTTCTTAGAAAATATGTCCTCCTGTATCCTACACTCATTTCGCCTGACGTGCTATATCATTTAGCTATAGAGGATGCGTCTGGTTAGCAAAGTCAAATCGCTAAATGGTATAGCATGTCAGCTCAAATGACAGTTCCGTGTAGGATAGAGGTTCGATTCCTATCGGGGGACATAAATTTTCTACGAAATTTCTGGGTCATTCAAGCCGGTAAATGTAAGTAATACTGTTTATTATAAACAAAAAAATAACTTAGATAATTTTATCTATAAAATAACGTATAAGCAGAATATATATATATATATATATATATATATATATATATATATATATATATATATATGTTTGTGTGTGTGTGTGTGTGTGTGTGTGTATGTATACAAATGTAATGAGAACGAAAAGAATATAAATTCAAAACGTTAACAGCGTTAATTCAAAAGAGGGCTCAATACCAAGAGTATTTTCATAAATATTTAGATACAGACAAAACAATTACTCACAACAAAGATGCATTTTTGTTTCGATGCGGAGGCATCTCGGCGGGGGAGGAACATGGATAGTTATAATTGTCGTGAGTAATTTGTTTTGTCCGTATGTAACAATACACACACACACACACACACACACACACACACACACACACACATATATATATATATATATATATATATATATATATATATATATATATATATATATATATATATATACATTAAAAGAGAGAGAAACCGCAAAGGGTTGCACTTTATTTATTGTGTCAATTGAATGCCTCCACCAAAAGCAGCAACAACTAAAATCATCCTAAAATCTGGCTATTAACTTTCGACGCTACAATCAAAAAAAAAAAAAATTTGAAAGAAAGTCCCATGAGTATTAGAAGGTACTATAAAATTTAGTGGACTTCAGAAAGCTAATGCTCCATCAGACCATATAGATTGGCACAACAAAATGACAAAGAGATTTACCAAATAGCAAAAACCACATCACTTGAACATTTTAGGCCACGACATCCACAAAAATCTGCTGCAGTCTTTAACTAGTAAAAAACTGGCAATATAATCTGTTAACTTTCCACACAAGAAAAAAACAAAAAGATTGAAAAGAAACTTGCATTAGTATTAAAAAGAACTATAACATTTACTGCACTTCAGAAAACTAATTTCCTGAAAAACTATTTTAATAGAAAGTTTTTGTAAATTTAAAGTCGAAGAGGCTAGGTACCATAGCGAGGAGCTCACCTGAACGTATTTATAGAAAAGGCTAAGGGAGGCAACCTTACGGGAGCGGGGAATGTGACTGAAGCTGAGATGCAAGATCAGGGCCAATAATATTGTTGATTCTTCTTTGGATTTTATGAGTTCTAGATAGATAGCAGGAGCACCGGACCATATGTGTCACTAATATTCTAATGATGGACGAATGTTAGACATATAGATATGTACGATAGACAGTTGACCTAGCAAGAGATTCAATATAGTCTTTCTATTTCATGTCAGCCGAGAAATTTAGCTCAAGAAAACTCATCGAGGCCAGCATCAGCCATATTGATGGAAGATAGAGAGGATTCTCTCAGAAGATTAATAAATAGCAGTTTAGTTTTGGAAGCATTAGAATTAAGAAGCCATCCTTTACCCGACACAGGAATTGATCTCGCAATTACTATATCACCAAAAAAGTTGTTTCCAATGTCCTTCAACTGTTGTTCTTTCCTTCGTGAATTGTCGTCTGTTGTATATAACCATGGACTTATTACAGGAAGGCACAAATAATGTCGAAGGAAAATGTTGAGGAAAGAAATCATATCACGCGAATAAACAATGTTTTGAAGTTTTATGACTTGAATGAGTTTTTAGAATTGAATGAATTATAATTTGAATAAAGTTTTAGAATCGTTATCAGATCGATTTCGCTATTGAAAGTGAGGATTAAATATCTCCAACCCTGATATGGCATCAACACTCCATTTGTCGTCTGATTTGGCTCTTGTAAAAATAGAGTGTGCATTGCAGCTCCAAATATTGCCCCCCGCAACATTGGGAATTGTGGTGGTATCTTTTAAATTATTTTAAATAATGAGGAAAGACTGATCGTTAAACAACTAATATATTATTTTGATTTATTACAATTTAAATAAATTATAATTTAAATGAAGTTTTAAAATAAAATAATATTTTGAATGAAGATTTAGAATTGACTGAATTATAATTTAAATGAAGTTTTAAAATAGAATAAATAATAATTTGAATGAAGATTTAGAATTGACTGAATTATAATTTAAATGTAGTTTTAAAACAGAATGAGTTATAATTTGAATGAAGTTTCAGAATTGAATGAATTATAATTTGAATAACGTTTTAGAAATGATTGAATTATAATTTGAATAACGTTTTAGAAATGATTGAATTATAATTTGAAAAATATTTATGAATTGAATGAATTATAATTTAAATGAATTTAATGAATTATAACTTTAAGGAATTTAATGAATTATATTTTAAATTAAGTTTGAGAATTGAATAAATTACAATTTTAAAGACGTTTGAGAATTGAATGAATTATAAATTTTATGAGTATAATGAATTATAATTTAAATTGATGTTTTAGAATAGAATGAACCATAATTTGAATGAAAGTTGAGAATTGAATTAATTATAATTGTAATGAATTTAATGAGTTATAATTTAAATGAAGTTTTATAAATGAATGAAGTGTAATTTGAATGAAGTTTTAGAATTAAATGAATTTCATTTTGAATCAAGTTTCAGAATTTAATGAATTATAATTTAAGTGTACGTCTAGAATTAAATCAATTATAATTTGCTTACGGAACTATGACATTGAAAAATCAGCCGTCGTTCGATTACCGCAGTCAAGCAACGTCGAATCTGGTTAGTACCTATATGGGCGACTGCTTGCAAATACCAGGTGCGGTAAGCTTGGATGAGCGAGTGGTGTATAAAATAACTGGTCGAAACTGGAACTCGGGGAGCCCAGTTTCAATTTCAGCCGGGTTCCAAATATTCACTTACGCACAAATACCTTGGAAAAGGCATGAATCCACTTCTCCTCTCCCACCTCTGCTATCAATCATGTATTAAAACTTGAATACAGTTTTAGAATCTGAATATCCTATCAATTTCACAATTCTAAACAAAGATTTACTTAGAACTAAACTTCGGAGTGGCACCAAAGTGTAATTTTTATTTTTCACTATGACGGAAGCTTGGTCCCGGGTATAACGACCTCGCAGCTCAACCCTCATCTCATTGGTATGGTAGGTGAGGATCAACGTCAGCGTGACAGTGGTCGCGGAGACCCTGTCAGTTTTGTCCTTATCCATCTATATGCATTTGGTCACTCCATGTTAAGTCGATATGTGTCGCAGTCTCCTAACGTTAGTAGTCCTGGATGTGACGATAAACTATAACCGGCAGCAAGGTTTCTGATTAGGTGAAGAATGTCAGTGAAAGAAGAAGAAGAAGGAGAGAAATAAAAAGGTAAAAGAAGAAAAAAAAGAAATAATATAGCGGCAAATAGTGGGATAAGTGAGGTAGGTTGGTTGATTGATTTTGTTTAGCGGCATATAAACATCTCTATGAGTCATTTAATACCGAGATCGAAATATTTAGTACGTAATTTTATCCTTTTGACTACAGATATTTAGTACATAATTTTATACTTTCAGAGTAAAGTTATGGTTTTTAGATATATACTTTGTAGAAAAAAAATGTACTGTTGTTAATTCTACTATAAAAAAGGTACTTTATATTTATTTTACTAATGCACTGATTTTTATTTTGCTATAAAAATGTATTGTTGTTCATTTTATTATAAAAAATGAGCTGTTGATTTTTATTTGGGCAGGTTAAGTACTTGATCATAGCTGGGACCCTAACAAGTACTACCACTCGGTTCAGGGTGGTTTCACGCTTTCTCAAAACCTCCAATCTTAGGGTCACAGGCCTAGCTGCAGGATGCAATTTATTTTCATACTCAGGACGAGACAGAAATAGAAAGGTGATAACAGTGAAAAAGGATGCACAAAGTTAAAAAGAGTAACTGTTAATAATAAGAAGAGGAAATAACGAAATAGAGAAAAATGTATCTTAATGAATACAAGTTTAAAAGAAAGGTGAATTTCAAAACAGAACATGAAAAAGAAGATAATGTTGAATTTAATATTGAAATAAATCAACGAGAAAATTCGAAATAATTATGCAAAGGAAAATCGAAGAAAAAAATAAACAAATAAATAATATTTTCGATAATCGGGCAAAGAAGCATAGAATATTTTTTGAAGAAACATTGGCGATAAGAAAAACGTGTGGAATTTGAGAAAAAACAAAACAACAACAAATTAAAACGAGAACAAAAAGCGACTGGTTTAATTTTAAGGAAGAAATAGGAAAGAATATAAATGAAAGAAAGGAAAAATAATAAGTGAATGAAGAGCGAGGAAAAAGGAAAGAAAGAAAAAAGAAAGAAAGAAAGAAAGAAATTTCAAAGAAAAAAACGAAACAAAAAACAATAAGGGTACAAAGAAAGAAAGAGAGAAATAAAAAATAAAGAAAGAGAAGAGTAACAGATAGATGGGGTTAAAGGGAAATGTCTAATAAGAAAGAAAGAGAGAAAGAAAGAAAGAAAGAAAGAAAGAAACAAACAAACAAACAAAAAGTGAAAGTGAGAGGGACTTTATGGAGAAGGGTAGAAAGAAATATCGAAAGAAACAGAGCAAAAAATGAAATAAATATATAAAGGGTACAAAAAAAAAAAAAAAAAAAAGAAAGAGAGAAAAAAAAGGGGAAAAAAGAAAGAACGAAAAAAGAAAAGAAAAAAATAACGAAAGAAAAAAAAGAAAAGAGGAAAAGATAGATTTAGTTACAGGGAAATGTGTAAAAAGAAAGAAAGAAAGAAAGAAAGAAAGAAAGAAAGAAAGAAAAAGAAAGAAAGGGCGAGTAAAAGCGAGGGGGTCTCTAAGGAAAAGTGTAGAAAGAAACAGAGAAAAAACAAAAGAAATACATAGAGCGTACAAAGAAAGAAAGAAAGAAAGAAAGAAAGAAAGAAAGAAAGAGTAAAAGTGAGAGGGACATCAAGGAAAAGTGTAGAAAGAAAGACAGAAAGAAACAGACAAAAATGAAAGAAGTACATTAAGGGTACAAAGAAAGAAAGAAAGAAAGAAAGAAAGAAAGAATGAAAGAAAGAAAGAAAGAAAGAGTAAAAGTGTGAGGGACTTTAACGAAAAGTGTAGAACGAAATACAGAGAAAAAAAAGAAAGACATGCGTTAAGGGTACAAAGAAAGAAAGAAAGAAAGTAAGAAAGAAAGAAAGTAAGAAAGAAAGAAAGAAAGAAAGAGTAAAAGTGAGAGGGACTTTAAGAAAAAGTGTAGAACGAAAGACAGAGAAAAAAAAGAAAGAAAAGCCTTAAGGGTACAAAGAAAGAAAGAAAGAAAGAAAGAAAGAAAGAAAGAAAGAAAGAAAGAAAGAAAGATTAAAAGTGAGAGGGACTTTAAGGAAATGTGTAGAAAGAAAGAAAGAAAGAAACAGAAAAAATGAAAGAATACATTAAGGGTACAAAGAAAGAAAGAAAGAAAGAAAGAAAGAAAGAAAGAAAGAAAAAGAAAGGAAAAGAAAGAAAACAGTAAAAGGTAGTGATGAAGGAATGAATACATTAAGGATAGAAAGAAAGAAAGTAAAAATATAAAATGTAGAGAGGGAGGCAGAGATGCGTCAAAGGAAGAAAGAAAGATAGAATGAAAAAAAGTAGGACAAAAAGAAAGTACGGCAGTAAGAAAGGGAATTGAAAAAAGAAAGAATAAAGAAAAACTAAAAATGTAAAAATAAGAATTATAAATATTGCAGGAAAATAAACAAGAAGAGAAAGAAAAAGAAAGAAAGAAAATAGAGAAAGACAGCTAACCTGAATAAATAAAAAGAAGAAAGAGAAAAAGTAAGACAAAGAGAAAAGAACGAAAATAAGAAAGAAAATTCACCTGAATGACTACCAAGAGAAAGAAAAAGGAAGAAAGAAAAAGAGAATTGAAAATAAGAAATAAAATGAACCTGAATAAATAAAGAGAGAAAGAAATTTGAAATCGTTGCTCTCCGGTTACAAGGTGTAAATACTGTCAAGCGACCTCCTGAACGAGATAAATCCGATCAAGAAACTAGGTGGAGTCGTAATCACTCCTTCCGCTGGAGTGGAGTTCTTCGACAGAAAACCATCCCAGTGTGCGGCTCTCACCATACAAGGATCGGATTTTAACGTCGAGTCCGATTAGAAAAAGAAAGCATAGACGGCGTCATGAAAGTGTACAGAAAATTAGGTACCAACGAGGCAAGGAAACAAGATAGCAGAGTACCCTGTGTCATAGCTGGAGGGTACTGAATATAACCAGGAATTAGAAGCATGATTGGATAACGGCTGGCTCAGGCTATATCGTGAGGAGGAGCTCGGACCTCCCAAGGGTCTAGTTCCACTTATAGCCGTCGTCCAAGAGAGCCTGAAAAAGGTACGCCTTGTAATGAACTACAGAGATTTAAATGTATACGTAGACGGGATCACGGCAAGTGCGGATGTCTGAGCGGAAAAGCTAAGGAAATAATGACAACGGAGGCGCAATGTAACTTTAGAAAGTATTATACCTACAGGTTAAAATATACCTATTGAGGTGGCCTTTCCAGAGAGTCTTACTGAAAAGGCGGAGGTACTGCCTTACGCGATTAGTTTTCTACCTCAATGTGTCGCCTCGTATAATGAACGCGATTAAAAAAGATTGCAATAACGCAGGATGAAGCAATCCAAGATACGACATCGGCATGAATAGATATCATATTGTGAGGATTTCGTGGCGAAAAACAGAAAAAGATATGGTTGAATTTGGACCGAACAGCAACGAGCCTGTAAGATTTAACGATGGCACAAAAGGGCTTTTTTTTGTATAGGAGCAAAGTGTTGCTAGATCGCCAGTCAGCAAGCAAACACGGGCGAACCCATTTCAAATAAGTAGATCAATTCATGGTAAAGGAAATGTATATATAGGAATTAGCGTGGTGTCTAATTGATCACTATATTTACTCTATCCTCTATTACTATACGCATCGCTATTCTCTATACTATGCACTATACTATTTCTATATACTGATCACTATACGGATCACTAGTTCTACTCTATCCTCTATTATTGTACGGAATGCTATTCTTTATACTATAAACTATAATATTTCTCTATACTAATCATTATACGGATCATTATTTCTACTCTAGAGTCTATTACTCTAATGATCGCGATTCTCTATACTATTCACTGTACTATTTCCCTATACTGATCACTATACGGATCCCTATTTCTACTCTAGACTCTATTACTATACGGATCGCTATTCTCTATACTATTCACTATACTATTTCTCCATACTGATCACTATACGGATCACTATTTTTATTCTATCCTCTATTACTATACGGATCGCTATTCTCTATACTATTCACTAAACTATTTCCCTATACTGATCACTATGCGCATCATTATTTCTACTCTAGACTCTATTACTATACGGATCGCTATTATGTATACTATTCACTATACTATTTCTCTATGCTGATCATTATACGGATCCCTATTTCTACTCTAGACTCTATTACTCTACAGATCGCTATTCTCTATAGCATTCACTATACTATTTCTCTATACTGATTACTGTACGGATCACTATTTCTACTCTATCCTCTATTACTGTACGGATCACTATTTCTACTCTATCCTCTATTAATCTATGGATCGCTATTCTCTATACTATTCACTAAACTATTTCCTTATACTGATCACTATGCGGATCACTATTTCTACTCTAGAATCTATTACTATACGGATCGCTATTCTGTATACTATTCACTATACAATTTCTCTATACTGATCACTATACGGATCACTATTTCTACTCTATCCTCCCTTACTATACGGATCCCTATTCTCTATACTATTCACTATACTATTTCTCTATACTGATCATTATACGGATCCCTATTTCTACTCTAGACTCTATTACTCTACGGATCGCTATTCTCTATACCATTCACTATACTATTTCTTTATACTGATCACTATACGGATCACTATTTCTATTCTATCCTCTATTACTATACGGATCGCTATTCTCTATACCATTTACTATACTATTTCTCTATACTGATCACTATACGGATCATTATTTCTACTCTATCCTCTATTACTATACGTATCACTATTCGCTGGTTACTGTTCGAGCGAGTATTATCTTGCAAGTGCTATTCGTGCAAGTGCTATTCTGACCCCAGTATAGTTCAACGACGTTACTATAGTTGTATCTGCGATTACAAAGTCTCTACTACACCGAGCATTACGAAAGTGACAACCAGTATTCGTTAGCATTACAAAAGTTTCAACTAGAGTTCGTTGACATCACAAAAGTTGTCAAGTCTGGGGTTGCCGAGAGCGTGGAGTTCATCGATGGAAACGAGCGAGTAAGTTCCCAGAGACTACAACTGTTATCACGTGTCCATTCGAATAATGGATATACATCAGCTTAGCGGTTACCCTGGCGTTAAGCGTTTCACTTACTTTACCTAGCACAGCCCCCAAGATGGTAGTTCAGAAGTGTCAGTCATTACCTGAGCTTGACTGCCTGCGGGCCAGCCCGGTTTTCTGTTTGGCGACCCAGAACACGACAATATTCCAAGAGCGTTATTTAGCAACTGGAGTCGATATTTTGCGAAAGAGGCCCGACACAGGAAACCCTTACCGAAAACGATACCGCTAGCAGTTTAACAGGCTTTCATAAAGGAATGGAGCACCCAGATAAGATACTCAGAGTTTGTTGTGTGTGATACGGTAAGCACCAGGAGTTACGTCCCCTTCAACAATGGGCTGTTGAGAGAAGACCTTCTACTTAGAGGAGGTGGCGCTGACAATTTGCATAAACCAATATTAGCCATCTGGGACGTAGAGAGCTATATAACACCATCTTTTTTCTTAGTCGGGGTAGAGCGCTTTAAACAGGCAGGAAAAACAGACAAGGCAAACACAAGAAATAAAAAGGGTGTTAGAAAGAAAAAAAATGTAAGAAAGAAGAAAGACATGAAGAAAGAAGAAAATCGGATGAAGGAAAGAAAGTGGGTTAAATAAAGAGGAAAAGAGGAGGAAAAGATATGAACAAATGAAGTCAAGAGAGAGAAAGACGAACGTAAGTCAACGCCTGAAGGAACGATCAAAAGAAAGAAAGAAAGAAAGAAAAAAGGAAGGAGTGAAATAAAGGGAAGGAAAGGATGATGAACGAAAGAAAGAAAAAAGTGGATGAAAGAAAGAAAATGTGTGAAACAAAAAATAAAGAAAGAAAGAAAAAAAGAAAGCGATGAAAAAAGAAAGTAAGACACAAAGAAAGGAAGGAGTTTTCCCTCCTTTGCAGCCCTTAAATAAAATGAATGAAAGAATGAAGAACGAAAGAAAGAAACAAATTGAAAGAAAGAAAAATATAGAAGAAAGAATTCGGATGGATGAAAGAAAGAGTATTGAAAGAAAGAAAGAAAGAAATAAATAAAGAAAGAAAGAAAGAGAGAAAGAGCATGGAAGAAAGGAAGGGGTTGAAAGAAAGAAAGAAAGAAAGAAAGAAAGAAAGAAAGGAAGAAAGAGCATGGAAGAAAGGAAGCGGTTGAAAGAAAGAAAGAAAGAAAGAAAGAAAGAGCATAGAAGAAAGGAAGCGGTTGAAAGAAAGAAAGAAAGAAAGAAAGAAAGAAAGAAAGAAAGAGCATGGAAGAAAGGAAGCAGTTGAAAGAAAGAAAGAAAGAAAGAAAGAAAGAAAGAAAGAAAGAAAGGAAGAAAGAGCATGGAAGAAAGGAAGTTGTTGAAAGAAAGAAAGAAAGAAAGAAAGAAAGAAAGAAAGAAAGAAAGAAAGGAAGAAAGAGCATGGAAGAAAGGAAGTTGTTGAAAGAAAGAAAGAAAGAAAGAAAGAAAGAAACAATTGAAAGAAAGAAAGAAAGAAAGAGCATGGAAGAAAGGAAGCGGTTGAAAGAAAGAAAGAAAGGAAGAAAGAACATGGAAGAAAGGAAGCGGTTGAAAGAAAGAAAGAAAGAAAGAAAGAAAGAAAGAAAGAAAGAAAGGAAGAAAGAGCATGGAAGAAAGGAAGTTGTTGAAAGAAAGAAAGAAAGAAAGAAAGAAACAATTGAAAGAAAGAAAGAAAGAAAGAAAGAGCATGGAAGAAAGGAAGCGGTTGAAAGAAAGAAAGAAAGAAAGAAAGAAAGAAAGAGCATGGAAGAAAGGAAGCGGTTGAAAGAAAGAAAGAAAGAAAGAAAGAAAGAAAGAAAGAAACAATTGAAAGAAAGAAAGAAAGGAAGAAAGAGCATGGAAGAAAGGAAGTTGTTGAAAGAAAGAAAGAAAGAAAGAAAGAAAGAAACAATTGAAAGAAAGAAAGAAAGAAAGAAAGAAACAATTGAAAGAAAGAAAGAAAGAAAGAAAGAGCATGGAAGAAAGGAAGCGGTTGAAAGAAAGAAAGAAAGAAAGAAAGAAAGAAAGAAAGAAAGAGCATGGAAGAAAGGAAGCGGTTGAAAGAAAGAAAGAAAGAAAGAAAGAAAGAAAGAAACAATTGAAAGAAAGAAAGAAAGAAAGAAAGAAACAATTGAAAGAAAAAAGAAAGGAAGAAAGAGCATGGAAGAAAGGAAGCGGTTGAAAGAAAGAAAGAAAGAAAGAAAGAAAGAAAGAAAGAAAGAAACAATTGAAAGAAAAAAGAAAGAAAGAAAGAGCATGGAAGAAAGGAAGCGGTTGAAAGAAAGAAAGAAAGAAAGAAAGAAAGAAAGAAACAATTGAAAGAAAAAAGAAAGAAAGAAAGAGCATGGAAGAAAGGAAGCGGTTGAAAGAAAGAAAGGAAGAAAGAAAGAAAGAAAGAAAGAGCATGGAAGAAAGGAAGCGGTTGAAAGAAAGAAAGAAAGAAAGAAAGAGCATAGAAGAAAGGAAGCGGTTGAAAGAAAGAAAGAAAGAAAGAAAGAGCATAGAAGAAAGGAAGCGGTTGAAAGAAAGAAAGAAAGAAAGAAAGAGCATAGAAGAAAGGAAGCGGTTGAAAGAAAGAAAGAAAGAAAGAAAGAAAGAAAGAAAGAGCATGGAAGAAAGGAAGCGGTTGAAAGAAAGAAAGAAAATCTGAAGAATGAAAGTGGATGGATGAATGAAAGAATGGTGAAAAATGAAAGAAAGTAAGAATACGAGCAAGAATGAAATAAAAGCGGTCGAAAGAAAAGAAGAAACAAAACGGCAGGAAAAAAGAAAACAGATGAAAAAAGTAAAGTGAAAGAAAGAAAAAAAGAAACCGGCTGAATGAAAGTAAGAGGGTGTAAGAAAGAAAGAAAGAAAGAAAGAAAGAAAGAAAGAAAGAAAGAAGGAAAAATCAGATTTAGATTGTGTATAGAAATAAAGAAGAAAAGACATAGAAATGAAAAGAAGAGAGACCCATCGACAAACATGTTTTCATCAGGATCATTCTTTCATCGGACTAAAATGGTAACTCGTGCGGAAAAGAGAAAAAAAAGTCGTAACTCAGATTCCGAAGTTGTTTTCTTTTATAAAACAGTCACAAACTGTGAGCGAAGAAAGGAATTCTCCACAGTCCAAGTTGAATTCCAATGGAAAGACAATTTTATATTCTCAACACGACAGAACAGTGATTCTACTTATGAAAGGAATATATATATATATATATATATATATATATATATATGTAAATTCCATTTTCTATTAATATTATTTCACTTTTATTGAGAGACATTATTCGACCGAAGTTTTCAAAAGTATTCGATTTACCCGACCACACAATTTCGCTCGCCCCTCACACAAACACGCGCGCAAATATATATATGGGAAAAAATGTTGTATATATGTATTCATAAAGGGAATTATTGGAGGTGATAAAGAAAATTCCTCGGTCTGGATTTTAGCTTATGATTATTTCGTTTTGTCTTAAGATTTTTATTGTTTTAGAGCAGTTGTAACACGTTTTATGATCAAAGAAATTCTTTTCAATTATATATATATATATATATATATATATATATATATATATATATATATATATATATATATATATGTAATGAAAAACAAACCACTTTAAGGTACCATTACGATAATTTATTTCACCCAAAATCCCTTTTTAAGGATTCAGGATCATCAGGTAAAACTTCCAACAACGAATTGAGAGGAAAAATGGGATTAGAAATTGGTGGGTAGTGTAATTTTTGTAATTTAATAGAGGGGGTTGAGAGTGGCAGTTAAACAGACAATATAAAATATAGGGAGGGGTTAATTTTATATCTCCCTTAAGTATTAAAAAGTAGGAAGGCATAATTTTGAGTAGTGCCCATTCTATCAGCAATATTGTGTTTAAATGCAAATTTAACGGTTTCTCTCTCTCTCTCTCTCTCTATATATATATATATATATATATATATATATATATATATATATATATATTACAGTCAACTAATTCTTTTGTATATATAAAAAATAAAACTATATATATATATATTTTTTTTTCTGCGTAGGGTCGTTTGGGGACCATGTGGCACGTAGTGCACCAGCTATTTGTATTCGGTCCTTCAAAATGTGTAGGTGGTTCTGCACAAAGCCATCATCACTATAAACAAATCATATGTGCTGGTGTCTGGCTGTCGGTTCTCAGCTGCTTGAACCTCATACGTCAAATTGAACTGAAGAGTCCTTCCTCTCTCTCTCTCTCTCTCTCTCTCTCTCTATATATATATATATATATATATATATATATATGAAAATTTCTCCGACCGATTTAATCAGTAGAGAAGACAATATTTATGAATAAAAATGACAATAGGAAAACTGGTAATTGCTGACGCGTTTCGTCCAATGTGGACTTTATCACTTGTCATTTTTATTCATAAATATATATATATATATATATATATATATATATATATATATATATATATTACACATAAGTAATTCTTTTGTATATATAAAAACATAATATTATATATATATATATATATATATATATATATATATATATATATATATAAAAGAAAAACAGACCACTTTAAGGTACCATTATAATAATTTATTTCCCCAGAGTCCTTTTAAAAGTACGCCGGATCATCAGATAGCACTTCCAACAACGAAATGAAACGAAAAAAAGCAGTCTGCTTTTCTTTTAAATATCAGCTCTGGATTTACATTTACATACGGATTACCAAGTTCTTCATTACTTAACTATACACACACACACACACACACGCACACACACACACACACACACACACATATCTATCTATCTATCTTTCTCTCTCTCTCTCTATATATATATATATATATATATATATATATATATATATATATAAAAGTGAACATAGAAGTCAACACTTAGAGGCGATAGTCTGTTTCATGCTAGATGCAATCGTTAGGCCACCTTATATTTACACACGCTCTATCTCTGATATTGAGCACTTATGCCATAAATATAGCACACCTTAAGACTATATTTCTTCATATTTCTTCATATATATATATATATATATATATATATATATATATATATATATATTTGAGTACTAGACTCTAGAATTAATGCACATATGCACACCGGATGATAATCCAGGGGGTTGCAGTCTGTGGAGTTAGATGGCCAGATGTAAGTGTCGATGTAGTCGCAGAAATTGTCTGACAGCCATAATTTGGTTCAGCTGCTTGTATGGCAGCGGTACAGAGTCCTGTTGTAAGACATAGGTTCTTGTAGCAGCCATGCCCTTGACAGTACTACTACCTCAAGGATTTTAATGTAGGCTTCCGGGTTGAGTGTTTAGCCCACACTAACAAATTCGGGTGTACTTTTCTCATCAGAACAATGAGAGTGACTTTCGTAATCATCATTACACTCTTTCAACTCTTTTCGAAGCGTCTGCAATGTCCTCAGATTGACTCCTAAACACTAACAAATGTTCGTATTGGAACGAATTCCAAGCAGTACAGAATCCTTTTCCAAATTTCTGGCGGAGTGAATTGCATCATGATTATCTTTTTCTCAACGACGGTGGCCAAATGATCCTACTATAGTGTGCAGTCGACAAAATAAAAATAAAAGCACCGCACATGCGTGAAACTGAAAACAGAAAATGGCGACCATTTACCCATCGCACGCTGTATATAACAGGAGCGCAAGATCATATGTAGCAGCAATATTCTTAGCCTGGTCGAATGGCAGACTTATAAACATGCAAGATAAATTTGGGCGAGATAAATTCGGATGATGAATCAGGCTTTTTGTTGTTCAAACGTTATAATGGGCTGCGTCAAAGTAAGGAGGGCATTATAAAATTAATACGGTCCAAAGTTAAGTAACGTCAATGCTGGTCAGTACCTAGATGAGTGACGGCTTGCGAATACCAGGTATTGTAAGCTTGGATGTGCGGGTGGTGTAATGGATAACAGCTCGAGATTGTTAATCGGACAGCCGAGGTTCAATTTCATTTGGGTTGGTTATATTCACCTACGCCCAAATACCTTTGGGAAAAGCAGGAATCTATCTTTTTTCCCCTCAGCTATGGGTTAAATAGTAAGACTTCTATTACTCAACCATTGTTATCTAAATAAAAATCTTGCAATCTAAAATTATTACAATTATTATTATTATTATTATTATTATTATTATTATTATTATTATTATTATTATTATTATCAGAAATTGATGTCTTTGTTAGTCGTCGGAGCGGAGTTGGCACAAGACTAAAAAAGCAACCATCGTTTCCAATGTCTATCTGTTATTTGCTCTCGCAAGTAGGCCAAACCAGAAAACCATACCACGAGTTGACCCAAGCCTTGTAAGTGAAATTGGGTAGACAGAACCTTTTTGGGGGCCGTCGATAGCTGTGCAAGTCACAAGTCATTATGGCAGAGGGCTTGAGCGTGCTGGCCTGGTTCAAATTGTTGATCACGATTAATAACACGCTTTCTCCCAGAAACAGTAACTACAATCTACTCAGCATAGTTGCAGAATAAAACACAGGTAGGTTCTATGGGAGTTGAACAAACACAAATGTGCCTGAGCAAGCGTTTACAATAGGGATTGGCTAGACGCCCAAGCAGACGGGTATCCTCGAATAAGAGCGGTCAGCTCTTATAGATAGATAGATAGATAATGAGTATGCTGTGATAAATAGATAGATAGATAGATAGATAGATAGATAGATAGAAACAGCCTGACATAGATAGATAGATAGATAGATATGAACAAGCTGAAATAGATAGATAGATAGATAGATAATGAGTATGCTGTGATAGATAGATAGATAGATAGATAGAAACAGCTTGACATAGATAGATAGATAGATATGAACAAGCTGAAATAGATAGATAGATAGATAGAAACAGCCTGTCATATATAGATAGATAGATAGATAGATAGATATGAACAAGCTGAAATAGATAGATAGATAGATAGATAGATAGATAGATATGAACATAGATAGATATGAACAAGCTGAAATAGATAGATAAATAGATAGATAATGGGCATGCTGTGATAGATAGATAGATAGATAGATAGATATGAACAAGCTGAAATAGATAGATAGATAGATAGATAGATAATGAGTATGCTGTCATAGATAGATAGATAGATAGATAGATAGATCCGTCAAAAAACGACATTATTACGTCATTATTTTTGCACCAACCTAATATTATTAATAAAATTATTATTAATTAAATATTATTGTATATTGGCCTGTAGCAAAAGTATTTTCGTTTTTAGAGACATTTACGCTAAAACTTACTTCATATACAAATCTAAAGACTATGACATATTATTTTATTCATATTATTATTATTATTATTATCATTATCAGAAATTGATGATGTCTTTGTTAGTCGTCGGTGCAATAATAATTTATAAATTCATGAATGATTCATACAAAAAACAAATATAGAGGTTAATGATTTAAATGGCGAGAATACATCGTCGCAAACAATATAAATATCATTCATATACAGGTTCGGAGTTGATGTATCTTGTTCATATTGTTTGCGACGATGTATTCTCGCCATTTACATCATTAACCTCTATATTTGTTTTTTGTATGAATCATTCATGAATATGTATATATATATATATATGTATATATATATATATATATTTTACAATCTAAAATTATTATTATTTTTATTGCTATAAATAACCTGCAAATGTAGAAAACGAATCAATCAAATACAGATGAGCTACACAAGTATGTCTTTCTCTGCAATTTAAAAGTATTGAAACTACGGTGGTCACAAAATGAGGGTTCAGTTTATATATTGGCTCTAATGTTCTATGGATCCCCTACTTTGTATCCACTTTATAACTCCCTGTTTGTCTAATTCTAATTAGGCATGGTCCCATCTGTTCACCGACACTGCTATGGGTTAATTGGCAAAACTTATATCACTAAATCTTTATTACTAAAAACAAAAAAGAAATTAAGAATCTTATAATCTAAAGATATATTTTGGCTTCAAATAACCTGTAAAGGCTTGATAACCCGTACAAAAAGAATCAATAAAGGAATGATTAGTAAGAACACAAAAATCTTTCCGTGTTTAAATAGTAAAGAAGATGTGGGGGGATGCGTGACTAAATTGGGAAA
>OZ010612.1:51825905-51883405 GCA_963932145.1 Acanthosepion lycidas
CTTTAAGATATTAACTCTCTCTCAACAATTTCCCTTCCTTTTTAGCGCTAAATAAATTTGCTCCTTTTTCTATCTCCCCTAAACCCTGTGCTGTCAATCATTTACACAAACCCCTTATCTAGGTTATGCAATTTATTCCACTGTCCCTCTTGTCCTGTGAGTGTCAAATTTTCTAAGCACTCTTTCCTCATCATTCGGCGCAGAAATTTCAACTGTTTCTTTCTGATGTCAAATATTAGTATCCTTTTTCTCTCCATTTCTTTCTAAAACTTCGCCGTTGCTCCAAAAATTCAGCCCATATTATTCTCAGCATCCTTCTGTAGGACAACATTTCTGTTGATTTAAGTCTATACTCCATCTATGAAAGGATTGTCCAGCATTCACTGCCATCTATTAATCTTGAGTTCAGTGATCTTTTCTTTGTTTGTAACGAGATTTTCCTGTTTAAAGCATCTTTCACTAAAAAAGTTGTATTAAACTCTATAATATGATACAGGGATATCGTACGGGTTTGCCAGCTTATAAACATCGGAGAACCGTTCCAATACAAATATATAAAATCTCCTTTCTGTAAGTGAACAATTGACAACGTGAATCTTTTTGTTAGACTGATAGAGGAGATGGTCAGTTGAAGATATTGGAGATCGTCCACTATTTGGGGGCTTTAATTTATCAGCACATTAAAAATATGTTGGGTGTATAGTTTGAAGCCTGCATAAGAGGAAGAGATCTTGGAAAAAAAAGCGGCCCCCATATTTTCAAAAATACATAACTTTTAAACGAAAGCTTGGAGAAATAAGAAGCAACATTTTTTTTTAAATTGATTTCACCCAAAGCAAGGCAATAAAGCCACTAAGACACATGAGGTTATTTCATGCGGAAGAATTAAGAACAGAAACGTTAGTAATGAGCGGGATTATAAAAGACTGATCAAGAGGACACTAAAGTGCCATTGATGTTGTATTTAAATTTTTGCAGATTAAAGTTAGCTGGAAAACATGGAGCCGGAATGGAGTTTCCACAAGCGAAATGTATGTGAAAAGAAACTGTTATATCTAACCAGCTCAACTGTAAACTGATGAGATCTGGAAGCCAGTCTAGTACTTAAATTCATAAAGTCTAGGTACCATAGCGGGGGGCGATATTTATTCTACATCATGTAAAGAAATATGGCGCAAGGTTAAAATTGGGAATGGGTAAAAACGATGGTCTTCTGTCTTAACATTAAACATAGCTAGCGGCAATCTCTGACCCAAACATACCACAATATTGCTTACACCAAAACGACGCAATCTTACTTAACATTCTTATTACATCTACCGTAATACCTCATTGTCTCTATGAAGTCCTAAATAGTACCGATATGTACAATTCTTGTCTATTGGGGGTGCGGAATATAAGACCTACTTACCGTAACGAGGAACAATTACTATGAAAGTATTTACAGAAAAGACACAGGGAGGCAACCTTATGGCGGTGGGAAAGTGACTGAATCCGAGCTGCCAGATCAGGACCAATAATATTGCTGATTCTTCTTTGGGCTTTTTTTTTTTTTTGACACCTGACCATATGTAGATTGCGTATTATAATCACGGAGGAATGGTAAACTTATTGATAGGTATGATAGATTCTGAAGCGAAAAATCGTCTCGCGCGCCACAGTGACCTAGCCGTCTTAGAAGCTGACCTAGCGAGAAATTTCAACCAGACAACGGAGATTGGTGAATAAGATTGAGAAATAAACAGTATCTGCTTTGTGTTCAAACAGACGATGGAAAACGTGACAGCAGCAATACGGAACTGCACTTGAATAGCAAAAGATGGCTTTCAGAAACTGAACGAGCAAAGATATTTCAATCCCGGTCAAACTACATTTAGGTCTGTACGTTTACAATAATTTATATTCTCTGGAATAGAAATGTATAGAAACTAACGTGGTCAGAAAGTGAGGGATCAGTATAGAGATTGATTATAATGTAGAATTGATCCCCCACTTTATACCAAATCATAATTTATTGTTCGTTTGTCTAATTCTGATTAGGTGTGAATCAAACTTTCCCTACCAGCTATGGGTTAATTAGTAAGATTTGTATCACGGAAATATTTCAAAACGAAAAAAAAAAATATAATCTGGATTTAAATATGTAAAAGGTTAATAAGTCATAGAAACCGAATGACTATATGAACAAAAAGTGTCCATTGTGTTCTCCTTGAAATAATCAATGTCTTTATTCTTCGGTCTGGCGGAATTCGCTTTAGATCTGTACTTGTATATTTATATTTATATAATTATTTATATTCTCTGGAATAGAAATGTATATAAACTACGGTGGCCACAAAGTGTGGGATCAGTTTAAAGATTGATTATAATGTAAGATTTCACCCCCACTTTATATCCACATTATCATTTCCTATTTGTTTGTCTAATGCTGAAAAGGTGTGAATTCAATTTGTCTCCTCCCAGCTATGGGTTAATTAGTAAGATTTGTATCATTAAAACCTTATTATCTCAAAACGAAAAAAAGGTTTCCAATCTAAAAATATAATCAGGCTTTAAATAATATGTAAAAGGTTGATAAGCCATAGAAAGCGAATGAATCAATGAACCAAAACTTCCCATTGTCACCTCCTTGAAGTAACCGATGGTTTTCATGATAAGCCTTGTGGAACCGGTAGATTTATTTAAATTCTCTAGAATATAAATGTATATAAACTACCTTGGTCACAAAGTGAGGGATCAGTTTATAGATTGATTATAATGTAGGATTGGTCCCCCACTTTATATACACATTATAATTTCCTATTTGTTTGTAGAATTCTGAAAAGTGGGAATTCAACTCATTCTACCCCCCCAGCTATGGGTTAATTAGTAAGATTTGTATCACTGAAATATCTTAAAACGAAAAAGGTTTTCAATCTAAAAATATAATTTGGCTTTAAATAATATGTAAAAGGTTGATAAGCCATAGAAAGCGAGTGAATCAATGAACCAAAACTGCCCATTGTCACCTCCTTGAAGTAACCGTGTGGTACGTAAAAAATTCTTACAGGCAAGTACACACTTCTCCTGTGGCATGTTAGAATATAAGGGATGACGCATAGGAGGCACGTTGGAGTAAAGGATAGCGGCTTGGATTGAGGAATCGGAGAGCCGAGTTCGAATTCCAGTCGAATCCATTACATTCACTTACGTGCTAATACCCTTGGGAAAGGTAAGAATCCTCTTCTAGATTTTACCGGAGGAGTAATGGATAGCGGCTCGGATTGAGGAATCGGAGAGCCGAATTCGAATTCCAGTCGAATCCATTACATTCACTTACGTGCTAATACCCTTGGGAAAGGTATGAATCCTCTTCTAGATTTTCCCGGAGGAGTAATGGATAGCGGCTCGGATTGAGGAATCGGAGAGCCAAGTTCGAATTCCAGTAGAATCCATTACATTCACTTACGTGCTAATACCCTTGGGACAGGTATGAATTCTTTTCTTTTCCATCCAGCTATGGGTAAATAGCAGAACAGACTGGGTTCTATAGCCTTGGATGGCAACTGGTCTAGGAGAAGGAAAACTCTGAATTCTAAACCTGCTGAGGTTCATTTGGGGACCGCTTGTGAATTCCAAATCCCATGAAACTCCAAATGGAGCCGGGTCAAACCAACTCGGGTGAGCGCCGTTACAGGTATATTCCTGGCTACTAGGAGGGAAGCTTTCGTTAACTTATCTATGTTTTAAAGAATTCTTAAGAACTGGTTAGTATTCTTTGATATAACTCGGAATTGTGGGTAGTAGAGTTTTGAAGATTTGGTCAACGTAACCTGTAATGTGTCGAATCCCGAAACTATGTGTAGACCGGGAGAATGGATCTTAAGTGATTCTATCAAACTGGGTGCCTTCTTTGAATTTTTCTTTATATTCTCTCTTTAGATGTTGATGATTGTGTCTGTGATTGTAATTGGGAGTCTATGAAATTAAGGGATAGTGTAGAATATGTTCCGTTTAGGTTTAGGACTAAAGCCTTAACATTTGCCTATATTCTTTGGTCTAATTCGAGTGTGAGATTCAATTATGAAATGTGATCGTGGAGTCATATGTAAAATGTTTGATTTTTGAGCAGATTTTTTCTTCTCTAGCTATTTAGTAGATTTATATCACTAAATCATTATTATCTACAAAAAGTCTAAAAATATTTTCTGGTTTTAAATAACCTGTAAAGTGTTGATAAGCCGTAGCTAACGAGTCGATCAATCAACCAAAACTGAATAAATGTTGTAGACGTTAGAATTTATATTATTTTCATTTTCAGTACATTTGAATATATATATATATATATATATATATATATATATATATATATATATATATATATATATATATATATATATATATATATATATATATATAATATATATATATATATATATGTGAAAAGTGTGTGTATATAAATATAAATAAATATATATATATATATATGTATAATTATTTATATATTATATGCGCGATACTTATTAGAAAGCTCACATCTATCCAACCATATATATATATATATATATATATATATATATACACACTACGTGCCAAATTATAATCGATATAACTTTTTTCTAATATTTCAAAAATTGTCCAAACAATTCTCACAAGATTTTCACACAATATTGGCAACACTGACTTGCGTAATCACTGAAATGTTCGTACTGATCTGCGCAATGTAAACAAACTGGCACCATATTTGTTATCAGCACTGTCATTTGAGTGTGCCAAATTATTAGAAAAGTGTAAGAATTTAGTGAAAAGATGGGTCGTAAAAGCAGTTTAAGTGATGCTGAAAAGAAAACTATCACCTCAGAACTCTCAAAAGTTAAATCGACCCTAGAAATTTCTAAAATGTTAGGGAGGTGTCATCAAACAGTGAAAAAGTTCACCACCGACCCTACACAAGTAAGCAAAAGAGCAGATAAAGGTAAGCCGAGTGTTATTTCACGTCGTCTCATGTCATGAATTAAACGAGAGGCCACGAATAACCCTGGACTTACCAGTCAAGAGTTTTTCAGTCGCATAGGGATCCTACTGTGTCTAAAAGTACTCGGTGTCGGTATTTGAGGGAAATAGCAACAACAGTCAAACCTGTATGGAAGCCTCAGTTGACGAGAAATCACATTCAAAATCGATTGAAATGGACCGAGGACAATATGAAGATTGACTTCTCTAAAGTTTTGTTCACAGACGAAACTCGAGCAACACTTGATGGGCCAGATAGATGGTTCAAAGGCTGGGTAATGAATGGACAGAATCGCCATCAGCATTTGAGACCAACAAGGTAGTGGGGGTAATGATCTGGGGTGGTATTATTGGAAAAACATTAGTGGGCCCATGGAGAGTACCAGATGGCGTCCAAATGACTGCTGATGCATACATAGCGTTTATGAAGGAGCATCTTGAACTGTGGTTGAAAAGGCAAAGAGTTGCCTTCAGCAGGGCCATTGTTTTTATGCAAGATAATGCTCCCTCACATGCTACTCACAAGACTACTGAATATTTGAAACAGGCTTTGATGGACCTCGAAAAATGAAGTGGCCAGCAAATTCTCCGGATTTGAACCCAATCGAAAACCTTTGGAGCATCATGAAGCGAGGACTGTACGCCAACGGACGACAACGCTGAGTTGTGGAAAGCAATTCTTGACATATCTCACGGCATTACAGCAGATGACATCCTATAATTAACAAATTCTATGGATCGTCGACTTCTTCAAGTAATTTCAAAACAGGGAAAGCACATTCCCTATTAATTTGTTTAAAACTGTGCCTTTGTTTGTATCTGTTATTATTTGTTTGATTATCTTATTTATCAGCTTCTTTTGATCATAAACATTCATGTGCAACATTAATAAACGTTTTGCTTGCTTAATTCTGGGAATTTTACTAAACCTTTCTAATAATTTGGCACGGGCAAATCACCGCGCTGAAAACAAATATGGCGCCAGTTTGTTTACATTGCGCAGATCAATAAGAAAATCTCAGTGATTGCGCAGGTCAGTGTTGCCAACATTGTGTGAAAATATTGTGTGAATTGATTTCACGGTTTTTGAAATATTAGAAAAAAAGTTATCTCAATAATAATTTGTCACGCAGTGTCTGTGTGTGTGTGTGTGTGTGTGTGTGTATATATATATATATATATATATATATATATATATATATTATTTTCATATATATATTTTCAGATATATATATTTATTTTCAGATAGAAAGTATTTTTAAAGGGAAAATTGAATAAAACGACAAGAGGAAAAAGTATTCTTAGCCAATGTGTTGCGTAGTCTGATAATGTCCCCCGGTGGAAGGAACGCATTGGTTAAGATTAGATTTTTCACTTGTCTTTTCATATCTATATGTATATGTATATCTATATATTTATATATATATATATATATATATATAGAAACAGTTACAAATTAAAAAAAATAATATTGTTCTTTTATGAAAGTATTTATTTATTTGTATATATATTTGATATTTCAGATTGGCCACAATCTTTCTTCAGAAATAACTTTTTGTTTACAAGTAGCGTCCGTCGCGAGATGCGGACGTCACGTGATATGGAACGAATATTCCTAACGTAAATCTAACTGTAATAATATGTTAGATGTTGTTTAAAAAATTTTAAAAAATAAAATAAAAAATTAAAAAAAAAATTAACTATATCTAAAACAATGTTTAACTATTGAAATATTTATAAAGATTTAAAATAAACAAGTCTTTATTTAACCCTAGTTTATATGTATTTAATTTTAAAATCCAGTATATTTCTTTTTTTCTACGTGTATGTGGAACTGAAATCAGAATTTATCAATAAACATTTACAGTTTTCTAATGCGTCTCCTGATTGATTAAAGTGTTGCTATGGGGGAATATATATGCAAATAAATAAATACTTTCATAAAAAAATATTATTATTTTTTTAATTTGCAACATTTTCTATATATACATAATAAGTAAGTATACGTGGCTCCTCATTTTGCTATCTATCTATCTATCTATCTATATATATATATATATATATATATATACGTACATAAAGAAATATAGTCTTAAGGTGTGCTATATTTATGGAATAAAGTGCTCAATATCAGAGATAGAGCGTGTGTAAATATAAAAGTGAACATAGAAGTCAACACTTAGAAGCGACAGTCTGTTTCATGCTATATGCAATCGTCAGGCCACATATACTGTTATTTTTCTCGGCTATTTATATATATACGGGTTAGTGGTGCATTGTGGGTATTCTATTATGGCGGTTATTTTACCGGAAGTCGTTTGTTTATTTATTTGGGTCAAATTATATTGCTTGTTTTTATTTTTTATTTTTTTGTTTCTTATTTTATTTATTTGTTTATTTATTAACGTAGTAAAAATGTGTTTATATCACTTATTTAACAGTTTTGTTTTGGGAATTTAATTAAAGCTATTTGTTCAATTTTGCGGGTGATTGTTGCAGTTCATTCTAAGTATTATTTTGGCGGGAACAGTTTTTAATTGATTATCTTTATTTGGGATTGGTTTGTTTATTTATTTACTTGGATGAATTTAGGTTAATTTATTTTACTTGTATATTTTCTCTTTTCGGTTTTCGATTTGTAAGTAACATAGTATTTATTTATGTTTTATTTCTATTTTTTATTTTTTATTGTTATTTCGTTTATTAGTATATTTATTTGTTTTTTATTTTATTTCTTCCGTTTTTCATTTTTTAGGTTACGTAGTAAAAATTTATTTTCATGTCTGCATTTTGAGATGAGCTCGGATCTTTTGTTTAATAATTTATTTTGGTCGGGGAAAGTAATGATAGCTATTTTTCCCCCAAGCAAAGTTTGCAAGTTTTTGATTGGTTGTTGTAGGTTGATGATTTTTTCCTTATCTTCCAAGATATTTTTGGTGTGATGTGCGTTTACTTTTTAATTTCCCAGATATACTGAGAAAGCATTGTACTGTTCGCATATTTACTATTTGCGAAAGATGTTTTGCGTGTATAATTTCTTTGTTTCCAGGGTCCTTCAGTTACTCCTATGTATACTTTTTCTTCATTATCTGGTGATTTTATCGTGGCTTGGTATATTACGTTGTTTTATAAACAATTTCCGTTTAAGGGACATTCGTTCTTTATTCTGCAGTTGCACGTGGGTTTAATTTGTTCGCGTGGTTTGTTGATAATTTTCCTATTGTGCTTTTTTATTATTTGTGCCATGCTCTCGGTGCAGCTGTAGCTGATTTTTACTGTGTTTTTGTTGAATATCTTGTGTAAGGTGCTTGATTCTGGGAAGTGTTTGTGTAAGAGTTTGAAGAATATTTTCCTACGTTTGTTTTTACGTTCTTGCTGTACGGTGGGTTGAACCATATGATATTTCTTCTCCTGTTGGCCTTTTTTGTATTCTGTGGTGAGTATGTGAGTATTGCTGGGAATCTGCTATCTTTTAGGGCCGTTTCATAGTCTTTCTTAGCTTTGTTAAATAGGGATTCATTGGAGGAATTGTCAGAGAGCCTGCGATTAATCGATTTTGGTATCTGTTTGATTATAGAAGGTGGATGGTTGGAAGATGTGTGTATGTAGAGTGGTTTGTCATTAGGTTTTCTATATCGTTTATGTGTGCCTTCTCTTAGGTTGAAGGTAAAACCTAGAAAATCTACTTCGTTTAGGTTAGTTTTTATATCTATGTCGAATCCGTTATTTTTAAAAATCTTTATTATTGCTTTTCTAGTTTTGTCTGTATTTTGCTTGTTACAGTTTCTTAAGATTATGAGACCGTCGTCCCTGTAGAGTCCTGTGTCATTTCTATCTATTATTTTGTAGTAAGTAAATGCCTATGATTTCACATGCTCACGCACCGTCAAAGCTTCCCATTGTAGTGTCAAATATCCTATCTTTCTTTATCCGTGCTTCTTCATTGTGGAATAATAATGATTTACGGGAGTGCTTAATGATGTTGATTTCGCTTGGTTTTATTATTATTTGTTCCTGAACTAAGTTGATGGCCTTATCTAGCATACGTTCTGTTATGGATGGGTAAAATTCTTTTATGTCTAATTGTAGGAATTTTTGTTATTTATGCTGTGGAACCAGTCAATAGTTGTTTTCGTATTTTTCCACTGGTTTACTCCTAATTTCTTCCTAAGTTCAGAATTAATTTTTTCTAGTATCGTTTTACTTAATTTACCTAGTTCGCTTTTGGCTGGGTTTATGAGTCTACATGCAGGATTGGTTTTGAAATTTTCTTTATGGTCTTTTAGTGTGATAAAGGCTCGTGCCTTGCTAATACAACTTATTCGGTCATCTAGGTCTAATTTTTGGGCGATTGTTTTAGCTTCCTTATTGATATCGTGTTCTGTTGCTTGGGGTGCCTTTTTGTATGTTTTGGTTATGTTGTTCTTGAGTAATTTATTGTTTGTAGGAGGACTTAGTTTGTATAAATTTCTCGTTTTGTCAGCAGCGATAAATACACTTGCTGAATTGTTTATTTTAGTTATATCTGCTTTTAGTTTTTTTTGGGATGCATCTTGTTTTTTGTGGAACTTTATGTTTCTAACTAATACTTACATACATACATATATATATATATATATATATATATATATATATATATACATATATGTGTGTGGGTATATATATATATATATATATATATATATATATATATATTATACCTCTCACTCACTATCTATCTCAGTGTCTTCATATGTATGTATGTATCTCTCTCTCTCTCTCTCTGTATATATATATATATATATATTCACATCTATTAAGTATCTATCTATTATAACATTTGTACTTTCATGTAAGGAGTGTATCATTTTAAATAGAAAAATCCTTCAAGGACTTTTAGAAAATTATATATATATATATATATATATATATATATATATATATATATATATATGTGTGTGTGTGTGTGTGTGTGTGTGTCCGTGTGTGTGTCTGTGTGTGTCCGTGTGTGTGTCTGTGTGCGTGTGAGTGAGTGCGTGTGCGTGTGTGTTCTGCAAAATGTCCTTGATGGAATTTCAAATAACACGGCAAAATTTATAGAAATCCTATTTTCAGACGCACAATGATAAATACTTGCTTTCCTCAAGGCACTGACAATTGATTGCATCTTACGTTTGCTTTCACTTTTATATACATACAGTTATTTATATATATATATATATATATATATATATATATATATATATATATATATATCTCGTACATATATATATAGATGCATATATATATATATATATATATATATATATGCATCTATATATATATATGTACGAGATATGCCAAACACGTACCCACTAGTGTATATGCATGCAACATTTATTTTCATATTTTCTCATGTTTTTTACTTACCATTGAATATATATATATATATATATATATATATATATATGAATATATGCATGTATGAATTAGAACTGATGTATATTTTGTCTGTATATAAATAAATATGTATTTTATGCATTCATACATACATGCATATATATATATATATATATATATATATATATATATATATATATATATAGGAAGAAGTTAAAGATGCATTTTTCACTTCTTTTTCATATATTTTTTACCCGTCTTCTATATATATATATATATATATATATATATATATATATATATATATATATATATATGTATATGAGACCGTGTGGAAAAATACATAGCCCAAAACATTCCAGGAATCTTCGTCTATATTCTCATATTTTTTTAAAAAAAGTTGTCATTCAGGCTGATAGGACATAAATCGGCACCACCACCTAAATACTACACCTTCCGTATATACGTGTGTGTGTTAGTGTGTGTGTGTGTATGTATGTGGTTGTGTGTGTCTTTCACACTAAACATATTGTACTTAATCATGCTCAATAACATGTATTCATATATATATATATATATATATATATATATATATATATATATATATGTATTCATATATATATATATATATATATATATATATATATATATATATGTATTCATATATATATATATATATATATATATATATAAATGTAGGTATGCATGTATGTATGTATGGATACAATGTTATCCTTTGATCAACAATTCAGCGTGAATGAAACGTGTCCTTTGATAAAATTCATTGCATGCAACTAGCAACAGATTAGATGGAAAGAATCTGTGAGAAATTGGCCTTGAAAAGCAAATTGCAATTTAAGCCCCCTTTAAATTAAAACCAGTTAACTTCTTGCTTGTGCGTTATGATAAAAGTTGAGCGAACGTAATTGATGCTACCTGCAAAGGTCTCTCAATTGTCGAAAATGCGCGGGCCTTCGCGCCAGGCTGAAACAGATTGCCGGCTCGTGTGAAGAGACGTCGCCTTTAATGATTCCATCACTCTGTACTGTAATAATCGATAGAGATTTGAATTTTTTTCTCAACCGCTCGGTGAATGCGAAGAGGTTTTTTTTTTTTTTCTTTTCTCAGTATTATTAAAGGAAATCTATATTTTGCGAAAGAATATCCCGTTTTAATCATTCGAATATATATATATATATATACACACACACACACACACATATATATATATATATATATATATATATATATATATATATATATATATATATATATATATATGGAGAGAGAGATAGATAGAAAAATATTCTGAAATAAATAATAAATGATTTCATTATCGAAACCGAAAAAGTGTCATCAGAAATGTTCAGTCAAGGACATTTACACGTGAATAGAATGATTTCTCACATAAGATGTTGAGTTAGCTTTCCTTTTTCACATTTTATACGTTTCTTTTTTTTATTTTATTGCAAAGTCAAACATCCTGTTGGGATTCAGTTGACTTATAAAACAATCAAACCTTGACTAGGACACTTTCATTCCTCTGAAATATATATATACATATATAGATGAGTTCCACCACGGAATATGTGATCGAGCGTCGATATATCGTGTCTGATTCGCTACGCCTTTACCGCCGAGGGTCTGTGGAACAAGTGGTATGTCGTTTGCTTGATAGCGTAACTGTCCGGGTTTCAAGTCTCGGCATTGGATGCGCACTGTTGAGGAGTCCCAAATGTAGGATGAATGCTTTCTGTTGATGTTTCATTTGGGCTCGACTTATCTATCTATCTATCTATATATATATATATATATATATATATATATATATATTCTGTTGTATGGATATAAGTTTGTAAATCTGGATTTCATGCTTAAAAGCGTAAAAGATTTTGTCTGACTTGTAACCCTTGCTTTCACGCTTAAAACATTAAAAGTGTTTGATAATCGCAAAAGCTAAAACACAGAGACAAAACTCATAACCATACAACTGAATATTTTAGCTCTGTCATTGATATTGAGCACTTTCCACTAAGTACTGCGCATAGAATATATATATATATATATATATATATATATATATATATATATATATATATATATATATATATATATATATATATATATATATATATATATATATATATATATATATATATATATATATATATATATATATATATATATATATAAAATGAACTCTCCCGTCGGTTTCGATGTATGAGGAGCTAACAGTTTAATTGATTCAGCCCACCGTAACTGAGACTGTATGATAAAAGTCTCGATTCCTCCAATATTACACTTGTTAAACAGGTCTACTTTAGATGCCTTATCTTGAAGTTTAACTCCACAGATTGCACGGAGACAGCTTTTATGGAAAACATCTAGCTGGCGTATAGGCTACCTGGATGGAGTCCACGACTCTGAGCCCTACAAATTGATGCCACGGTACAAAGGCTCTGTAAACCCGAATTTTCGTATCCAGTCGAATACCCCGCTCATTCTACACACACACACACACACACACACACACACACACATATATATATATATATATGTATATATATATATATATATAGTAACTTAACTATTTGAAAATATTTTCAGTGAGTTAATTTATAATATATATGATCTGTAAATTTACATTGAGCACTCTTTTGTAAAAATAAAAATATAAATAAGAACAGCGGATTATATATCTTACTTTCTTTATATATATATATATATATATATATATATATATATATATATATATATATCTTTTATCATACAGTCTCAGTTACGGTGGACGGGTCATGTCTTGAGAATGTCTGATGACAGGATACCCAAGATCCTAATGGACAGCAAGTTAGATCAGGGCTACAGAAATGTAGGACGCCCATGTCTAAGATACAAAGACAAGCTGAAAAGCCATAGCCATGTTCGTGCCGCTATTATTAGGGGACTCCTGTCCCCCTGGTTCCATTCTTGTTGTTTTTGTGTCTTTTTTCATAGCCATGTTCGTGCTGCCATTATTTAGGGACTCCTGTCCCCCCTGGTTCTATCCTCGTTGTTTCGGTATCTCTTCAACAGCAACTAGACTACATTATTTTATATTGCAAGATAGTACACTAAACAGCTTACACCGATAATGTTTGACTGTAAAGTCAGCATAATCCGTTTTTTATGAAAACCCCGCCCTGGAGTGCCACTGTCAGACCTATCAGTAATGAATGTTCCCCCTTTCCCTCTAAAATTATAATCAACACTGTTGACCCATCTCTTTTGATTTAATCTTTCCAAAAGCATTCACTAACTTTCTGTAAATCGTTTCTTAGCCAAGTTGCCATTATTTGAGAACTATTTTTCTCCTGGTGGTATCTCTTTAGTTTCAGAATGTCTTGGACAGCAAACAAACTTTGGTATTTTATATTATAAGGATCTTTGAGTAGCCAAGAGACTGCATTAAACTGTTGGCACCACTATGGCTTACATCTAAAATCAGCACAATCCTTTTTTTTTATCATAACCTCGTTCAGTGCAGCAGCTGTACTGCCACTGGGGGACCTGTCACTAAAGAATGTTTCTCATTTCTCTCTAGAATCATAATTAACTCTACTGACACATCTCTTTTAATTCTACTTTTTCATAAATATTATCTTTCTGTGAATCATTGCTACATTCAACCCAAAATGGAAATTCTGAGAGTACTTTACATTCTCCGTGAATTTTGAACCACAATTTGGAGTCGAATGAAAAAAAAAGTAGTTTTAAAATTTTTAGTGAGGGTTTCCAGACTTTTTATGGTTTATAGCTATTTTAATAAATAAATCAAAATTAAAATTATAAGAAAAATTTAAACAAAATATCAGAAAAAAATAAATGAAGAAGAAATTATACATAAAAATTAAATCAGAAAATACATCTCTTTTTTGACCGACAAACATAATCTAAATTTATCTGTGCAGAGACAGCAATAAGCTCTTCATTTAATGAAAGAAGACACTTTTAATTACATTATACGATGTGCGAGAATTTAATTCCTGCAATGGCAGGAAGGTATCGCTGTGTTAATGAGCCAAACAGATATTTTTCAATTTCGGTTCTCTTAGGACACATACCAGGTCAGCCATTTGTGGCCGAGCAGTAGAGGAAGTGTGACATATTCATACGATACTGTTAGTAGAAAATGAATGAAAGAAATTTGGGGCAACAGATGAACATCATTTTTTGAGTGAAGATTGGTAAAAGTGATAGAGAAACTTTAGTCCGAATCAAATCTTCTCTCTCTCTTGTTCTTGTAACTGCATTCACCCGAGGTGGGTTGAGACGGTTCCAATGTTGGAGTTTCATGGGAAGTTTTTGAATTCACAAGCGGTCCCCAACACGCATTTATAGTACATAAGATTTTGATTATAGTGGTGAAGGTTTCCTGCAAGACCATCCACACATTTTGAAGGGCCGATTACAGACACCTGGTGCACTACATGCCAAAGGTCCCCAAACGGCCCGTCGTAGATTTTGAGTTATCCTTCTCCTAGACCAGTTGCCATCCAAGACTATAGTACCCAGTCTGACCAGCTATTTAACCATAGCTGGAGGGGGAAGAAGAGGATTCACAGCTTTCCCAAGGTTATTAGCACGTAAGTGAATGTAATGGATTCGACTGGAATTTCAACTCGGATCTCCGATTCCTCAATCCCAGGCTCTATCCATTACTACTCCGGGAAAATCGAGAAGAGGATTCATACTTTTCCCAAAGGTATTAGCACGTAAGTGAATGTAATGGATTCGACTGGAATTCGAACTCGGCTCTCCGATTCTTCAATCCGAGCCGCTATCCATTACTCTTTAGGGAAAATCTAGAAGAGGATTCATACCTTTCCCAAGGGTATTAGCACGTAAGTGAATGTAATGGATTCGACTGGAATTTGAACTCGGCTCTCGGGTTCCTCAATCCAAGTCGCTATCCATTAATTCTTCGGGAAAATCTAGAAGAAGATTCATACCTTTCCCCAGGGTATTAGAACGTAAGTGAATGTAATGGGTTCGACTGGAATTCGAACTCGGCTCTTGGGTTCCTCAATTCAAGCCGCTATCCATTACTCGTCCGGTAAAATCTAGAAGAGGATTCATACATTTCCCAAGGGTATTAGAACGTAAGTGAATGTAATGGATTCGACAAGAATTCGAACTCGGCTCCCCGATACATCAATCCGAGACTCTATCCATTACTCTTCCGGTAAAATCTAGAAGAGGATTCATAACTTTCCCAAGGGTATAGCACGTAAGTGAATGTAATGGATTCGACTGGAATTCGAACTCGGCTCTCCGCTTCCTCAGTCCGAGCCGCTATCCATAACTCCTCCGGGAAAATCTAGAAGAAGATTCATACCTTTGCCAAGGGTATTAGCACTTAAGTGAACGTAATGGGTTCGACTGGAATTCGAAGTCGGATCTCCGATTCCTTAATCCAAGACGCTATACATTGCTCCACCGTGCCTCGTCAGTCCGAATCAAATGGCTCATGAGCGACATGCTATGAAGGACCATAGGTTTTTTTTTCAGTGGACACTCGCGGTTTTGGGAAGGGCGAGAGATACAAGGTGCTAGAAGTCAACAACATAAATGTGGACAGAGTGTGAACTTCGGCGCGCTTAGATCGGAAGCTAAGAACGTCACGAAATCACAAGAATTAAGTTTGACTAGAGAAACAATATGGCAGATGCAACCAGAATTCTTTACCAATTTTTTTAATCGTGGAACTACGACTTTAGATGAAAATTTGTTATAGCGAAGTTTTTTTTTTTGTGTAGTGGAGCCGTAAATGGCGGTCTGGCACTCTTTAAAAAAGAGTGCTCCTGGTTTGAAGAGTAGAGTGTTATACTGTGAGAATGAAATAGGGAGAGGAAGAGAGTGAAAGAAAGAGAGATTGAGAGAGTGGGAAGATAGATGAAGAAGGAGAGAAAGTAAAAGATCGAGAGAAAATAAGAGAGAGGTGGAGTGGGAGAGAGAGGGAGGGAGGGAGGGAGTGAAAGAGTGAGCTAAAGGGAGAGATGGAGGGAGGGAAAGAGACAGTGAGAAGGTCAGAATGAAAGAGGGAGATGGAGTAGGAGAGAGAGTGAAAGCGAGGAAGGGACGGAGGGAGCGTGAAAGAGACAGGGAGTGGGGAAGAGAGAGTGAGAGAGATTGAAGATGGAAAGAATAAAAGAGAGAAATTGTGTGAGAGAGATGGAGAGGGTGAATGGAAGAGAGTGAGAAGGATAGATAGATAGATAGATAGATAGATAGAGAGAGAGAGAGAGTGTGTGTGTGTGTGTTAGAGATAGGGAGAGAGAAGAATTTCCTAATTTAATTTTTATGTATAATTTATTCTTCATTTCAGTCTAAAACAAATTGAAAATAGGAGAAATGATGAATTAGAAAGTTATCAGTTCCTGGCTAATGTATCCATTACAAAAAAAAAAGCCTTTAGACTTGCTAACAAATTCTTCTGTCGCACTTCTCGCTTGTGGAACTCAATCGTTATCCTCTGTTTTCTTACTACTTTTTTTTATTGTCTTCTATACTTAATTGTATATTTTTTCACATTCTTTAGCACCCAGCAACCTCCTGTGTCTTAGTGGCTTTATTGCCTTGTTTGGGGTGAAATGATAATAAAAAAAAATAAAGCGTGAAACGCCATCTTTATTGTGCCATTATCCTTCAAGATACATTTGCCATGCCTTATAGCTGGTCCTTCCGTTGAAGGTCTTCAGGGGATGTAGGTTTTGCTATCTGCTGCAGTTCCTTGTGATTCTGTAGCGCCAGTCTTCAAGATTCTAAGAAAGATGCCCCCACCCAACTTTGACCGAGAGGTTTCATTTGCTGGATGCTATTTATTACTATTGATCTGGCAGTTTAGATATTTCTGAAGGAGTCTTTTAATTGGGAGAGAGAGAGAGTGATAGAACGAGGTAGAGAGAGAGCGAGAAGGTGAGAATGAAAGAGAGAGAGGAAGAGAGAGTGAGATAGAGAGTGCAAAGGGAAAGAATGAAAGAGAGAGATGGAGAGAGACTGAAAGAGATAGAGAGTGAGAGAGAGTGAAAAGGGAAAGCATGAAAAAGAGAGATGGAGAGGGAGAGAGAGTGAAAGAAAGATAAAGTGAGGGAGCGAGGGAGTGAGGGAGTGAGAGAGAGAGTGAAAGAGAGAGCGAAGAGGGAAAGAATGAAAGAGAGATAGTGAGTGAGATGGAGAGAGAGTGAAGGAAAGATAAAGTGAGGAAGAGAGAGATGGAGTGAGAGAGAGAGTTAGAGAGAGCCAGAGGGAGAAGGTCATTTCAGTATAAAACCAATTGCAAATCAGAGAAATGATGCATTAGGATTTTATGAGTTCCTGGCTAATGCATCCATTACAATAAAGCCTTGAGAATGGTTAACAGATTCTTCCATGTTGATTTCGCTATCTGCTGCAGTTCCTTGTGATTCTGTAGCGCCAGTCCACAAGATTCCAAGAAAGATGATCTGGCAGTTTAGATATTTCACAGAATTTTAATTGTGAAAGAGAAAAAGCGAGCGATATAGAGAGGTAGAGAGAGGGTGAGGGGGTGAGAATGAGAGAGATAGAGAGAGAGAGTGAGTGAGAGAGAGAGTGAAGAGTGAAAAGAATGAAAGAGAGAAAGAGGGAGAGAGAGAAACAGTGTGTGTGTGTGTGTGTTTGAGTGTGCGCGCGCGTGTTTGTAGGAGAGAAAAAGAGAAAAGAAAGTAAAACGACGAGACAGAGAAAGACGTGGAGTTAGATGGAGAAAGAGAGGGCGTTATAAAGAGAGGGAGAGAGTTAAAGAATAAGAGAAAAAAAGAGATATAGATAGAAAAGAGTGGAGAAAAGGGGAATAGAGAAAGATAGACAGGAAAAGAGGAAGGGTGAGTAAGTAAGAGACAGAGAAAGATTAGATCGAAAGAGATATATAGGAGATAAATGGTGGCAGGAGAGACAGATTAATGAGACCCAGAGAGAAAGTATCGGGGGACAGAGAATACAAGTGAGGGTGAAGATAGATGGTGAGCGAGAGAAGAAATTAAATATTCATAGAAAAGAAAGATTGTTACAGATCGGGGGTGGGGAGAGAGAGAGAGAGAGAGAGAGAGAGAAGAAAATGGAAGGGATATAATAGGAGGAGATAGATCGACACAGAGGGGGGTTAAAGAGAAGAAAACAAAAAAAATAGAGAAAAAGAAATATACAAAGGAAAGAGTGGGGGTTTAAGAGAGTGTAGGGGGAAGCGAGAGCATGACGGGAAATGTGAGAGATAAGATTGAATGAGAAAGGGGGAACAAAACATGAGAGAAAGTGGGTGAGAAGAAGGGAAGATAGAGGTGGAAAGTGCGAGAGATTGAGAGTGAGAGGAAAACAGAAGGTTAGATATATATATATAGAGAGAGTAAAGGGTTTATATAGAGAAGATAGAGCTAGTAAGAGAAATGAAGAATTCTTTAACTTTCTCCTTCTCTTTATCACGCCCTCTCTTCCTCAAGCTAACTCCTCCTCCTCCTCTCTCTCGATTTTACTTTTTCTCCTATATCTTTCTCTCCTGCACTCTCTCTTTCTAGTTCGCCTCTTTTCATATCTCTCTTCCTCATTTTACTCTTTCTCTTTTATTCTCTCCCATCTCTCTATATCTGTATCAGTCTTTCCTCCTCTTTCTTTCCAGCTCTCTCTTCAATCAACGCCCTCTAGATGTCTCTGTTTCTTACTAACTTTTCACCTTCTCTCTCTCGGTTTATAATTCTCTCTCTCATTTCCCCCTCTCTCTCTTGCACTCTCCCAGCTATCTATAATTGTATCCTGTCTCTTTATTTCTTCCTCTCTCTTTTTACGTCTTGCTCTCTCTGACTTTCTCTACCCCTCGTTGTCTTTTTCTGCCTCTCTCTCGCTTTCTCACTGTCTCACTTTTACTTCTTTTGCCCTCTCCCATCTCTCTTCTCCTATATTTCTCTCTCCTCTTCTTTCTCTCTCTTCACGTCTTACTCTCTCTCTCTCTCTTTTCTATCCTATTTGTCCTTCTTTGCCCCTCTCTCGCTTTCTCATTCTTTCACTCTCTCACTTTTTCCCTCTTTTGCGCTCTCCCGTCTCTCTCTATCTGTATCTGTCTCTCCTCTTTCTTTCTCTCTTCACGTCTTGGTCTCTCTCTCACTTTCTCTAGTTCTCGTTGTCTTTTTTCTGCCCCTCTCTCGCTTTCTCACTCCCTCACTATTTCTTTTTTTTTACCCCTCCCATCTGTCTCTATCTGTGTCTGTCACTCCTCTTATGTTTTTCTCTCGTATTATTCGCTTTCTCTCTCAGTTTCTCTACCCATCGTTATCTTACTGTGCCTCTCTGTCGCTTCTCATTTTTCCCTCACTTTTGCCATCACTTATCAGTCTGTATCTTTCTCTCCCCCTCACGTCTTGCTCTCTCTCTCTCTTTCACACACTTTCTCTACAACTAGAGCTAGAACGATGGAGAAGAGCAGAAGAGATGACGTAAACAGAGAAAGAGTTATAGAGAGAGGAAGAGAGTGAGTGAGTGAGAGAGGAAGAGAGTGAGTGAGTGAGAGAGGAAGAAAGAGAAAGCGAGAAGAGTGAGAGAGAGGAAGAGAGAGTGAGTGAGTGAGTTGGAGAGGAAGAAAGAGAAAGCGAGAAGAGTGAGAGAGAGGAAGAGAGAGTGAGTGAGTGAGTGGTAGAGGAAGAAAGAGAAAGCGAGAAGAGAGACAGTGGAAGAGAAAGAGTGAGTGAGTGAGAGAGGAAGAAAGAGAAAGCGAGAAGAGTGAGAGAGAGAGGAGGATAGAGAGAGTGAGAGAGGAAGAAAGAGAAAGCGAGAAGAGTGAGAGAGAGGAAGAGAGAGTGAGTGAGTGAGTTGGAGAGGAAGAAAGAGAAAGCGAGAAGAGTGAGAGAGAAGAAGAGAGAGTGAGTGAGTGAGTGGGAGAGGAAGAAAGAGAAAGCGAGAAGAGAGACAGTGGAAGAGAGAGAGTGAGTGAGTGAGAGAGGAAGAAAGAGAAAGCGAGAAGAGTGAGAGAGAGAGGAGGATAGAGAGAGTGAGAGAGGAAGAAAGAGAAAGCGAGAAGAGTGAGAGAGAGGAAGAGAGAGTGAGTGAGTGAGTGGTAGAGGAAGAAAGAGAAAGCGAGAAGAGAGACAGTGGAAGAGAGAGAGTGAGTGAGTGAGAGAGGAAGAAAGAGAAAGCCAGAAGAGTGTGAGAGAGGAAGAGAGAGTGAGTGAGTGGGAGAGGAAGAAAGAGAAAGCGAGAAGAGTGAGAAAGAGGGGGAGAGAAAGCTACTTAGTGAGATAAACAACAAAAAAAACAACAACAACAAAAAGACGGGGATCAAATTAAAAAAAAAAAATAACGACCTGTTGCAAAGAATGGTAACAATGGTGTAGATGAAACATAGATCCCAGAAATCCAAAGTGAGAATTCACGTATTTTGGTGCCAAGATTCCTACCACATTCATTCTTTGGTTTCCGGTTGGCTCAGGCTGTATGTCTCTTCCAGAAGAAAGAATCACCTGAGGGTAGAAACCATGAGGAAAATGGTAACGAAAAAAAAAACAAAAACAAAAACAAAAAAACATCTAAGATTTCCTGATTATATTGGCCAACAAGCAAAAGCCGAATACTTGTTACCTGGCATAAGAGACGTTGCCAGTCATCTATAAGAAAGTGTACATACGCGCAGGCATACACACATACTCATATATATACACACACATACACATATACACACACGCATACAGACACATATATGTGTCTTTTATGGGTGTGATATCTGGAATTAAAATTAGAGGTAAAAAAAAATGTATTTTGAAAAGTTATATATATATATATATATATATATATATATATATATATATATATATGCTGAAGGACGCGGGGTAGATAGAGATTCATAGAGGTACATAGATATATAGATAGATATGAAGTGGGTTTGATAGATTCATAGATATATAAAGACAGCCTAAGAAATATAGTTAGGAACAAATTGAAGATAAATATGAACACACACACACGCTGTTGAAAAGATATATATATATATATATATATATATATATATATATATATATATATATATTGGTAGATAGCCATTTCTATGAATAAATTTTATAGGGAAACCTGACACATAGGTGCAGAGATAGATATAGAGATTGATATGAAGAGACATATATAAGATATATATCTATGAACTCTCTCTCTCTCTCTCTCTCTCTATATATATATATATATATATATATATATATATACTGAATGATTCGTAGTAGATAGCGATTCATAATACTAATTTTTTTAAGAATAACCTGAGATATAGATAGATAGATATGAACAGGCTAAGACAGATAGACAGACAGATAGATAGATAGAAATATAGATAGATAGATAGATAGATAGGGAGAAATAGATAAATACAGCCTGAGAGATATAGATAGAAACAGATTGAAGATAAACATGAACACACACAAACAGACAGACACACACACTCACACACACATATATATATATATATATGCGTATATTTCGGTAGAATATTTTCATTCTCGAAGCTATTTATATCAAAAATTGCAACCAAACCTCAATAAAATTAATTACGTATACTCTACAAACATTTTAAAATATGTACAATAGATACTTTTCAAATGTTAGCCCTTGTCATTAACAGTTTTTCCTTTTATCTAGCAACTACTCAAGCCCAGACATTTTTACACAGAGTTCCTTGTTACTTTCCCTTAAACGGTGTTCGTCACGGGAGCCATGACACAACATTCCTGACTCCACATGCTAATTTTCAGATGACCATAAGCACTAAATACTTCCTCTATAATTAACAATACCCTAATGATGACGTTATGTCGAAAGTACTCGGAAATAAATACAATATGAACCAACACGGTGTTTTCCGATCGTTTTTTAATAACCGCACTAAATGAATCATGAATAAGTAGACAGAACTAATGTCTAAATTATTTAACGAAACCAGTTTATATATTTTTGATTCCTTTCTAGCACGTTCGAAATTTTGGTTAAAAAAAATCTATATTTTACTTACGTTAGCTGGGGGAATAAAGATTAGTATTAGGAAATTTAGCGCCCTTTTTCCGGCAAAAATACATTGAATTGGAAAATCTTGGAAATATCAAATAATTGTCGGATTTTAAGAAGACTTTCATGATTTATTCAAATGAAATTATTTCAGAATTTTTTTTATAAAATATTCGGAGAATTTTTTTTTTTTTTAAATCTATTACCCCTTAATGAAATTTCGGAAAAATTAAATCTTTCTCTGCTTTATATTTATATTAGTTAAAAGCAGTAGTCCTTGGATAATAGAAATAATCAAAGAGTTACTCATTTACCGAGAATCTGCTCTTAATCGTAGAATAAAAAAAAAATCATTCAAACTGACAAATCTAACTATAAAACTTTTTGTTTTTTTATGAATAAAACATATGGAAACTATTCAGAGTGTGTCTATATTTCTGAGATGAGGTATTATGTACATTATTTACATTGTTCGGACTATTGTCCTCATCTTTGTCGCCATATTTATTACAACGTTTCGACCCTTCAGTATCTGTCTATATTTCTGAGATGAGGTATTATGTACATTATTCGGACTATTGTACTCATCTTTGTCGCTATATTTATCACAACGTTTTGGTCGTTGTACGCTCCGGCCTTCTTCAGGTGGTTGGAATTTCGAACTGAACTCTTTATTTCGCTCACTGGGGTAGACTGTTCTAGTTCCACGTTTGATGGATGTCAGTTATCAGTTATCTCCTGCTAATTTCCTTCTGAAAGTTCTCCACTGCCTTAAGCGGGTATTGAACTCAAACTCTTTGGGTCTTGTCACTGGATCTAACCAACGCCTTTATCCACTGTGCCATGTGTCCTTGGAGAACTTGGAGTCCGAATAATATAAATAATGGAAACTATTGTCTTAAGGAAATTTGTTTAAAATAATTGTTCTTTTTTATTTCAATCAGAAAGATTTATAAAGTTTTAAATCTGAAAGTACTGTATCGCTTTTTAAATATTATAAGCTTCTGCACCTGCTTGGACGATCATGTATCTTTCGATACATGACTAACGAGACATATTTTTTCCCGCAGTAGGTTGCTCAGTCTGTCCTTCTATTCAATTCTATTTAACCCCTAGCTGGCGGTGGGGGGGGGGCGGGGAGAACATATGGATTTCATGAAATTCCCTGCGTAAATAAATCTAATGAACTCGAGTGGAATTCGAACATTGTCACTAAACATAAGTTGAAAGTACAAATCATCACGCACCAATATTTTTAAAAGAATTTTGAATTTTATTGATTTGTATAAACATACCAATTTTCTATTATTTTCAACCATAGACGACATTATCAGAAAATAAGTTCGATAATTGTAGTAAATTTACTGCCAGAAAATATTTGAAATTGAATGAAACATTAGATTACGGAGAATATTTTCTTAAATTTTTAAGATTGCTGAGTAATTAAAATATTATATATAGAAGTCGCTCATGTTAATTAAATCACTTTTTCGACGCCTAAAGCCCCCATAGAACAATATTAGATAAATATTAATCTGTCAAACTCGCAAACGCCTTAAACAAACAGCTACTGTCGCATTGAAAAATTAATTTTTTCGATATTTTAAACATGAAGTAAATAATAGTCGTTTCAAATTAGATTAATTATACTTTAAATCTGCTAATATATCTCAAATACAATTTCAGAAAAATATATTTTATTTTTGGAATATTTTTTTGATAAAATGAATTTAAATTAGTTTTAAATTAGTTTTTCAAATGCAGTGAAGTATTTGTTTATTGTAAATATAACATTTAATCTATTAGCTTGAAATTGAAACTAAAATGAAAGTTTCAAGAAAGATTTTTCATTTCTAAAAATTCATTTTTAACCTTCGATATCGCATTTGTTTTTCGTATTTTTAGGTGATTACCTAGCATATATTGTTGTTAAACTCAGTTATTTAACGATACAATAGTTTTGCACTGCTATTTTATTGTGGTAGACCTTGCAAGCAGCATATTTATTCATTAACTTAAGAATGAGGACTCTTCAGAGAAACTGAAATAACAAAATCGTAATATTTTTACAGGTACTATTTTCACTATATATAAGTAACACTTTTAAGATTTCACTGTTGTTAACATGTTTTTCGCTTGCATGAATTAGGAAGTTGGGTATTTTTTTTTATTTTCTAGAGAGAATGAGATCAAATACATTCACAAGAACTACGATATCTGTGGGACACCGAGAAAGGAACTAACTGGCATTATTTGGAATATTCTGTGAATAAGCATGAAAAAGGAAGACAAAAAAATCCCACAAAAAATGGGGTAATTAAAGTTAGAAGAAATCATAAGAAAACAAATGCGGTTAATTTGAAAATTAGGACCGGCGCTGAGTTTGCAATAAAAATTTCCCGAATACTGTTAGGTTGGTGCAAAAATAATGACGTAATAATGTCGTTTTTTGACGTATTTTTTAACGTCAAAAAACGACATTATTACGTCATTATTTTTGCACCAAACTAATAATATTTATGTTTAAATATATTAGGTTGGTGCAAAAAATAATGTCGTTTTCTCACATAGTAACATATGTGAGAAAACGACATTATTTTTGCACCAACCTAATACATGCTTCATCAAAAATGACATGATAAATTTGATAAAATATACCGTTTTGGAGTTATCGACAGTAAAAGTTCGGATTCATTCGCGTCGTTGGCGGCAGCCATTACTGACGTTGTTTGAATACATTTTCTATAGGAAGCTAAGCGTGGAAGAACGTAGTTAACGGTCTTTTTTTTTTTTTTACTAATCTTACTTTTCTCAGCTTATCTCAATTACTGCGTATGAGAAGTATATTGTGTGCACAATAATCAAGAAAAGTGCATTATCCACTCATAGCTATCCCGCAGCAAATGTATGTAAACAAGGACAGTAATGGCTGCCGTGACGCGAATGAATCCGAACTTACTGTCGATAACTCCAAAACGGTAGATTTTATCAAATTTATAAAGTTATTTTTGAATGAAGTATGTACATTTACAACTAAATGTAAGTATTCGGGAAATGTTTATTGCAAACTCAGCACAGGCACTAATCTGCAAATTAACCAGAAATGGAAACAGAAAAGAATGGTAAAAAAATAAAAAAAAATAAAAAAATAAAAATAAAATGGGAAATATAATAAAGAAGAAGAAGAAGAAGAAGAAGAAGAAGAAGAAGAAGAAGAAGAAGAAGAAGAAGAAGAAGAAGAAGAAGACGCGTGTCAGGTGAAAATATTGGACGAATAATATTGGCTCATTAGAAAGATAATGTGAAGAAGAATGACGGAGATGATGCAAAGAAGAAGAAGAAGAAGAAGAAGAAGAAGAAGAAGGGAAAGCGGAGAAGAAGAAGGAAAAGAAGGAGAAAAGGGGGAGGAGAAGGGGAAAGAAGAGAATTAGAGTTGCAGTAGAGAAGAAAAAGAAAGAAAGTTGCAGAAGAAGCAGGAAGAGAAGAAGAGAGTTGCAGAAGAAGTATAAAGAGGGGAACTGGACAAGAAGAAGACAAAGAAGAAGAATGTGGAAAGGAAGAAGAAGAAAGAAAAGCGTAGAAGAAGAAGAAAAGGAAGGAGACAAAGGGGAGGAGAAGGGGAAAGGAGAGAAATAGAGTTTCAGTAGAGAAGAAAAAGAAAGAAAGTTGCAAAAGAAGCAGAAAGAGAAGAAGAGAGTTGCAGAAGAAGAATAAGCATGGGAACCAGACAAGAAGAAAACAAAGAAAAAGAATGTGGGACAGAAGAAGAAGAAGAAGAAGAAGAAGAAGAAGAAGAAGAAGAAGAAGAAAAGCAGAAATGGAAAGAGGAAGAAGAAAAATAATGTGAAAGCGGAAAAAAAAGAAGGAAGATGAAGAAAAAGAAAGAAGAAAAGAAATTGGGAAAAGAAATAATCAAAAAGAATAAGGTGGAGAGAATAAAAAAGATGAGTGGAACGAGAAAGGGGAAAAAATTGAAAGAGAAATGGAAGGAATGAGATGAGAAAAGAAGAGGGAAAGAAGAAAGAAGTAGAAGATGAATAAAAACAAGAAAATAAAAAAAGAGGAACGAAGAAGAAAAAAGAGAAAAAAAGAAATGCAAGAAGTAATGGCTGTGGAAAAGAAGGAAATAATTAAGGATAGAAAGAAGAAGAAAACGTTCAAGAAGATATAGAAGACAAAGAACGGGATAAGAAGTAGAAGAAAAAGAAGAAAAAGGAAACAATAATAATAATAATAATAATAATAATAATAATAATAAAAAGAAGAGGGAAATAAGAAATAAGAAAAGGAAGAAAGAAATAAGAAGAATTAAAAAAGAAATAATAATAAGGAAATAATAATAATAATAATAATAATAATAATAATAATAATAAGAAGAAGAAGAAGAAGAAGAAGAAGAAGAAGACAGAAATAAGAAGAAGGAATAAGAAGGAAATAAAAATAAGAAGAAGGGAAGAAAAAGAAGAAAATAATAATAATAAGGAAAAAGAAGAAAAAGAAAAGAAGAAAAAGAATGAATTAATAATAATAACAAGAAGGAAATAATAATAATAATAATAATAATAATAATAATAATAATAATAATAATAATAAGAAGAAGAAGAAGAATGAAATTATAAGAAGAAGAAAAATGACAAGGAGAAGCGAATAACAAGAAGAAAAAGAAAAAGGAAAATGAGAAGAAGAAGAAGAAGAAGAAGAAGACAGAAATAATAATAATAATAATAATAATAATAATAATAATGAAATAAGAAGGAAATAATAATAATAAAAAAAGAGGAAGAAAAAGAAGAATGAAATTCTAAGAAGAAGAAAAAGAAAATAACAAGAAGGAAATAACAAAAAGAAAAAGACAATAATTTTAAGAATAAGAAGGAGGAGGAAATAATAATAATAATAATAATAAAGATGAGGAGGAAATAATGATAATAATAATAAAAAGAAGAAAAAGAAGAAAAAGAAGAAGAAGAAGAAGAAAAATGAAATTGTAAGAAGAACGAAATTCTAAGTAGAAGAAGAAGAAGGAAGAGATAGAAATAATAATAATAATAATAATAATAATAATAATAATAATAATAATAATAAGAAGAAGAAGAAGAAGTATGAAATTCTAAGAAGAAGAAGAAATAATAATAATAAGAAGAAGAAGAAGAAGGAGAAGTAAATAATAATAATAAAAAAAGGAAATAAAATTTAACAAGAAGAAGGAAAGAAGATAAAGAAAAAAGAAAATAAAAATAACAAGAAGGAAAGAAGAAGAAGAAAAAGAAGAAGAAGAAGACGCAGTAGATGAAGAAGAAAAAGAAGTGTAAATAAAACAGAAACTTGTCAGAAAAGTAGGGAAATAGAATATATAAATGAAAAATGAAAAAAAGGAAAGAAAAATAGAGAAAAAGGGTTGCACAAAGGGGGAGAAATGAAAAAGTAACGTCTCACAAAAGAAGAAAAGAAAAACAAAAACAAAAACAAAAGAAGAAGAAAGAAATGAAAAGAAAAAGGAAAAAGAAAACTCTTAATATTTCTTTTTCTTTTTCCGCTTCCACATCAGGCATTTTTTGCTTGTTTTGTTTTTTCTCTTTTCTTATTTTTCCTTTGTCATTCGAGGTTATGATTCTATCCAGTTTAATTCAATAAGTAGAGGACAGTATCTATTTTTTCCTCTTTTGATTTAATTTTTATACTCAACTGTCATTTTTTTTTTAAAGTATTCGTCTATCTGAATGGCGAAGAAAAAGTAACAGAAAAAAAAAAGTCCGGAAACTTAAAAAAAAAAATCACCTCAAAAAACAAAACAAAGGCGATTACAGAAGGTCGCGTCAAATCTTTGCCGTTTACTTGATGTGATAATCAAGTTATTTTATTGAATTGGTAGAAATAATTTAATATCGATATTTATGAATGAGGTATTTTTTCCCCTTCATTTTCACAACTCTACAGAATTAAGTAAAGAAGAATGCTGGGAATTGTCACATTCCGACTTGGAGATCATTGCCATTATTTCTTCGCTAATCGGCATTATCATAATTTACATTATTTAATTAAAGCAAAAAAAAAAAAAAAAAAATCTATTAAAAGGTAGATAATACCGAAAAATTGTGGTTTATACTTTTCATAATACACAGTTAAGTTACATTTTTAATTCGCATAAACATCTTGAAAACTTACTTTTTATTTATATACATTTGGTACTTAAATATTAGGTTGGTGCAAAAATAATGTCGTTTTCTCACATAGAAAACGACATTATTTTTGCACCAACCTAATAATAACATATGGATTTGACCATCTTCGTTTAATTACTTTACCAAATGAATCAGCATTTACCGTAATTCCCCATGTATAATACGTCTTCATTCATAATACTCGCCTCTAAAATCGTGCTGAAAATGTGGGAAAATTCTTTTACTCATGCATAATACGCATCAAACCTTAGAAATGTTAACTCTCAATTTCATTACGGCCAGCGTCTCCTACTCTTATTTAAAAACAAGAAGTGGTTTTAAACATAGAATAATCTAATTCTAATTTAGTTTTATGATAATTCGTATTTGATTTTAGGGCATTTAAAAAAAAAAAATTGTAGCTGTGCATAATACGCATTCTTGATTTTGCTAATTATTTAAAAAAAAATATGCGTATTATACATTGGGGTTTACGGTATTTATTTCTTTATTATCATTTCACCTCAAGCAAGAGAAGAATGTCACTAGTACGCAGGGGATTGCAGGGAGTGAAAGTGAAAGAGACGACTGAGAATAGGGAGGATTGCGGAAAGGACAAAAGATGAACGGGATTCAAGAAGATAGAATATGACGATATGGAAACAAAAAGAAGACTTATAGTTCCAATCTGAAAGAGCAGTTGCCAATTCTAGGACTGATAATGAGGAAAGATGACCTGGAAAACTTGACATTCATAGGAGTTATTGAAGACAAGAGGGTCGTAGAGAAATCAGTGAATAACCTAACTGACAAATTTGTGTCTATCGTTAATAGTAGAGAGATGAAGGACGATTGCAAAAAGAAAAAAAAAAACTTTACTGGATTTTTTTTAATCATTTCATTCCAAGCAAAGCGGGAATGCCACTAGTATGCAAGAGATTGCAGGGAATGAAAATTAAAGAGGAGACTGAAGGATTAAGAAAATAACAAAAGATGAAAGGGACGCAAGAAGATAGAAAATGGCGATAGACTATAACATGAGTTTTAGGGAAAATTGAAACAAAAAGGAGACTTATACTTCGAAGATGAAAGCAACAGTTGTCATTTCTAGGACTGAAAATGAGGAAAGAAGGCTTGGAGAACTTGATATTCATAGGAGTTTTTGAAGTCAAGAGGGTCATACTGAAATCAGTGAATAACCTAACTGACGAACTTTTTTTTAATCATTTGACCTCAAGCAAGGCGAGAAAGCCACTAGTACGGAGGTTTGAAAGTAAGAGAAAAGACTGTGTATAGGGTGGATTGATTAAAGGCGGGAAGTGCGAGAAAAGAAAACTGAAATAGAAGTGAGATTTTCAGCAGTAAACTGATGGGACCTAAATGCCAGTCTAGCAGCACGTTTAAATTCATGCAGTATGGGGGACACCAGAAATGCATTCTTCTGTTTACTCCATTCTTATTACCCCTGGCGGGAAGTGCGAGAAAAGAAACTGTTGAAGTAGAAGAGGCGGTCGTATTTCTTTATTTCACAGTAAAAGGGTGGGACCTAAATGCCAATCTAGTAACAGGCTTAAATTCATGTAGTCGGGGCACCAGGAAAAAAAAAAAAAAAACTCGTCAGAGCAATTTCCATGAAATTATCTACTGGAACTTTTTTTTTTTAACCCCAAGCAAGTCGAGAATGTCACTAGTACGCATTGGGATAGCAGAGAGTGAAAGTTAAAGAGACGACTGAGAATGGAGAGACTTGGGGAAAAGACAAAAGATGAACGGGATACAAGAAGATAGACTATGGCGATAGACTATAACATGAACAACAGCGAAGTTTTAGGGAAAATTTAAACAAAAACAACACTTATATTTCGAAGATGAAAGCAACACTTGCCATTTCTAGTACTGATAATGAGAAAAGAGGGCTTGGAGAACTTGACATTCATAGGAATTTTTGAAGGCAAGAGGGTCATAAGCGAATGACCTGAAATGCGCTCTGTTCTTTTGTTTTGGCAGTAATCTTCAATGCACATTTCATTAAAGACAATAATTAAGGAATGGTTTTTCATGCTTTCTTCCCATTTATGGTTTCGTAATAAGATGTACGTTATTATGTTTTGGTGGTGAGCTCTTAGCTGGTGAGAATTTAAAGATATGGTGTTGCCGCTAGAGAAGTAAGGAATTCGTTTTTTTTTATAAATTACGCCACAAAAATCTGCTGGAACTATTTTTTTAATCATTTCATTCCAAGGAAGGCGAGAATGCCACTAATACGCAGGAGGTTACAGGGAGTGAAAGTGAAAGAAAAGACTGAGAATTGGGAGGATTGAGGAAAGGACAAAAGACGAACGGGATTCAAAACGGCAGAAAATGGCGGCAGGAAAAATTGAAACAAAAAGGAGAATTATATCTAGAAGACGAAGGCAACAGTTGTCATTTCTAGGACTGATAATTAAGATAGAAGGATTGGAGAAGTTATCATAGATAGATAGATAGATAGATAGATATGAAGAGATTGAGATAGATAGATAGATAGATAGATAGATGGATAGATAGATAGATATGAAGAGATTGTGTTAGATAGATAGATAGATAGATAGATAGATAGATAGATAGATTAAGATGAGAGATTTTGAAGGCAAGAGGAACATTGAAATCAGTGAATAACCTAAGAGACGAACTTGTGTATTTCGTTAACAGAACAGAGATGAAGGAAGATTGCAAAACGAAAAACTACTGAATTTTTTTAATCATTTCACTCCAAGCAAGGCGGGAATGCCACTAGTATGCAAAGGAATTGCAGGGAGTGAAAATTAAAGAGGAGACTGAAGGATTAAGAAAAGGACAAAAGATGAACGATATTCAAGAAGATAGAAGGTAGAAGCGATAGGCTATGCCATGAGCAACGGCGAAGTTTTAGGGAAAATTAAAACAAAAAGGAGACATACTTCGAATCTGAAAAAGCAGTTGTCATTTCTAGGCCTGATGATAAGAAAAGAGGGCTTGGAGAACTCGACTTTCATAGGTTATTGAAGGTAAGAGGGTCGTATTGAAATCAGTGAAAACATTTTACGTCACTAGTAGTATTTGTTGAAAGCGCTCCCAGCCAATGAGACGTAACTGTGCTCATAGCGAATTGGGTGCATATGTAATTCCTCTTAACTTTGGATGCCATCACTGTTTCAGTGAACAAAAAACCATCGGAGAACGTCGTCACAAACGTCATCACAATTTCACCACGAGTGCCGTCACAGTAGATATTTCAACAGTAAAAGGGTGGGACCTAAATGCCAATCTAGTAACATGTAGTCGGGGCTCCAGGAAAAAAAAAAACTCGTCAGAGGAGTTGCCATGAAATTATCTACTGGAACTATTATCATTATGAGGGGCATATTGAAATCAGTGAATAACTTAACGAACTTGTGGAAATCACTAACAGAAAAGAGATATGGACGATTGTAAAAAGACTGTTTTTTTTGTTTTTGTTTGTTTGTTTGTTTGGGTTTTATGGCATATCAACCACTGTGGGTTATTTAATGACAAATCCAGTTTATATATATATGCCAAATATAGGAATTTTAAATGCCTATTTTGTATTTTTAGCAAGCTGAAGTTTATTTGCTTGTACACTGCAAAATAATCCTGGGTATTTTTGTTTAAGTCAAGAATTATTTGCAAAAATGGTAAAAGGTAGGATATGTTGTTTACACATCAGTCTACATCTTTGATAAGAGACCAATTCTTTTTAGAAAATCCAATATAATTTTTGGTTCAGTTTTTGCAAATAATTTCTTCATGTTCTTGATTGATTGATTAATTGTTTTGTTTAACAGCATCTCAAACTTAGTGGCCACTTTATGCCGAAAATGATTTTGAGTGACTTTAAAATTCAAAAACGTATAGCTGGCAACATTATGGTTTCAAAAACGTACAGCTGGCAACATTATGGTTTCAAAAAGGTATAGCTGACAACATTATGATTTCAAAAACGAATAGCTGGCAATATTATTGTTTCAAATACGTATAGCGGGCAACATTATTTTTTACAAAAAAACTTATAGCTGGCAACATTATTGTTTCAAAAACGCATAGCTTGCAACATTATTGTTTCAAAAACGTAAAGCTGGCAACATTATTGTTTCAAAAACGTATAGCTGGCAACATTATTTTTCCGAAAACATTATCTGAGGCCTTGCTCTTGGATGTAGTTTATCGCCGTACCCAGGACGCGGATGTAGTTTATCGCCATACCCAGGACGCGGATGTAGTTTATCGTCATACCCAGGACTTTTTTTTTTGTTTTTTTTTTGTAATCATTTCAACCCAAGCGAGGCTGGATTGCCTCAAGGACGCATGGGGTTACATGGAGCGAACGTGAGGGCAACAACTGATTATAGGGTGGATTTAGGAAAGGAAAAATGATGAACTGGAATCAAGAAGGCGGAAGATGACGATTGACATTGTATCTAAATTTTTGAAGTTTGTAGTTATCAGGAAAAAATAAAACGGAAGGGAGTTCCACAGACGGGAAGTGCGAGAAAAGAAAATTTAAGTACAAGTGTCAATTTCATCTAGCTATTTCAACAATAAACGGGTGGGACCTAAATGCCAATCTAGTACCGCGCTTCAATTCATGTAGTATTGTGGGGGGCACCAGACATATTCACTTCTTTTGTTTACTCTATTCTTATTACCCCTGTCGTATCTATAAATAAATAAATAAATAAAAATAATAACTGTTTTGAAACTATATCGGATCCATAAAAAATGTATAAAAATTAATTATAGTACCAAAAATAATTATAATAAAATAATAAATGTTATAATTAAAATTAATCATTAATTCACTCTTTCTCAACCAATGCAAATCAATACCACTATTCTCCCCTACACACAGAACCACGTGACATTCTCCCTTTTGGACAAGCAGTCAACCCAGACACTTCTTTTTTTTTCCAACTGAATTATCTGGACACACATTATGCACATCTATAAGAAATATATAGGAGAACAACCAGATAATAAGTAATACTCGTTTTGTTGTTTCCATTTTATTTTTTTATATAAAAATGTTACCATGTTCATAACTCCTCTACATCCATTTCATGTTACTTTCACCTTGTATAGTATATATTCCTCTCAGCATTTTCTCTGGAGTGGGCATTCAGTTTTATTCCTACAATTACAAATTGTTAGTATTTTTCTGTAAATTTTGCTGTCATGTTTTATCTTCTCCAATGTTATGCGCACAAATAATTTCCTGGTATTTATGCTAAATGTTTTGTTAAATTTATGTAATTTATGGAAGGATTTATATATAAGATTTAAGCTAGTCTGGATTTGTATCAACATTCTTATTGTATTTTGGATTAACCCATATTAGTTAATTTCTATTTTCCTATTCAGGTTTTAGTATATATTCTGATTTTCATTTTGAATCCGCTATTATTTAATACATAATTTGTATATTTGAACCGGTATTATTTCATAGGTATTATGTATATTTGAATTCGATATTATTTAATACATATAATGTATATTTGAACCTGCTATTATTTAGCGGATTTAAATGCGCTATTATTTAATACATATTATGTATATTTGAATCCGATATTATTTCATAGGTATTATGTATATTTGAATCTGCTATTATTTAATACGTATCATGTGTTTTTAAATCCACTATTATTTTATAGGTATCATGTATATTTGAATCTGCAATTATTTGATACGTATCATGTACACCTTAATCCTCTAATATTTCATGGTATCTTGTATATTTGAATGCAGTATTATTTAATACATATTATGTATATTTTAATCCGCTATTATTTAATACGTATTATGTATATATGAATTCCCTATTATTTAATACATATGTATATTTGAATTCTCTATAATTTAATACATATTATGTATATTTGAATTCCCTATAAGTTCATAGGTGTTATGGATATTTCATTCCGCTATTATTTAATACATATTATGTATATTTGAATTCTCTATTATTTAATACATATTATATACATTTGAATTCGCTATTATCTAATACGTATTATGGATATTTTAATCCGCTATTATTTAATGCATATTATGTGTATTAAATCCGCTATTATTTCATAGGTATTATGTATATTTGAATCCGCTATGATTTAATATATATTATGTATATTTGAATTCTCTATTATTTAATACATATTATATACATTTGAATTCGCTATTATCTAATACGTATTATGGATATTTTAATCCGCTATTATTTAATGCATATTATGTGTATTAAATCCGCTATTATTTCATAGGTATTATGTATATTTGAATCCGCTATGATTTAATACATATTATGTATATTTGTATACGGTATTATTTAATATGTATTATGTATTCTTGAATTCGCTATTATTTAATACATATAATATATCTGCAATTATTTAGTACATATTATATATATTTTAATCCGCTATTATTTAATACATGTTATGTATATTTGAATTCGCTATTATTTAATACGTATTATGCATATTTGAATCCGCTATTATTTCATAGGTGTTATGGATATTTTAAATCCGCTATTATTTAATACATATTATGTATATTTGAATTCCCTATAAGTTTATAGGTGTTATGGATATTTCATTCCGCTATTATTTAATGCATATTATGTATATTTGAACCGCTATTATTTCATAGCTGTTATGGATATTTCAATCCGCTATAATTTAATACACATTATGTATATTTAAATCCGCTATTATTTAATACGTATTATGTTTATTTGAATACGCTATTATTAATAGATATTAATATATTTAATAACCTTTCAGTTTATGAAATGTTCTCATTAGGAATCTTTTTGTATGTGATACAATTCTTCTACATATATATATTTTTTTATTAATTTATGTTTGACGCTAACATCCACGAGAGTGACTCATTCCACATTCCCGGACGAAATGTTTTCCGATGACATGAAGCGTAGAAATTATATTGAATCAATGTCTATATTTGACAATTGAAATAGCGAGATGGAACCGTAAGTTCTATGCTAACAGTTTTTTCTCTCGCACTTGTTGATGGTCGAACTCTATTCTAGATCGTTCCTCCTCAGTCAACTTTGATGTTCAAATATTTGAATGCAATGTCAAGTGTTATCTTCTATCATCTTAATTTCTGTTCTTTTATCCTTCTCGCTGCTTTATTAATGTATTTTATTGTTTATTCTCTAATAGTAACCCCATGCGTTTTAGTGCTTTTATTGTCTTTCCTGGGGTGAAATGATTAAAAACATTCAGGATGTTTCGACTATATATCTCTACATTTTACATATCTTGGGAGATCTAGCAAAGTTCCAATGACGTTACCTCTAAGACTGTTAACTCAAACTTTTGCAAGACATTGTCTCTACAGTGCTTCAGTCATAGCCTAACCCCGAATTTAAACTATTTGGGTTTACCTATTCCGTTAAGCACCTCAAAGGAATTTTTTTTATCTAGAGTCTTAGAACTTAAAACAGGCCCTCCACCAACGTTACAAAACAATGCTTGCAGTTTGATTGTAGCAGATTAGGATAAAGTGTGCCTAGACATAAGCAAAGCCATATCCACTAAAAAAAAAAAAAACAAACAAAAAAACTCTGCTACCACACGTGCCCATTAATGCTAACAAGGAACCCCGACACTTTTCCTTTTATTTGAGGAAATTAAGTTTTCTTTGTTTTCATTTGATAAAGTGTATTTTCTTGGCGAAAAGAAAATTTTCAATAATTAAATGTTTTGTTTTGTTTTTATTTGATAATATTGTTTTCCTCTGTGAACTGCGTCTTGATTTGAGAAAAGGCAATTTATATTTCTACAACGAATCTTTTTCTTTGAGAAAAAAAAATATGTTTATCTTGAAGTAAAAAGAGTTCTCAACTGAAAAAGAAAAGGCGTTTTCAATAGCGAAAAACTCTGGTTATAAAAATGTTTTCTTACAATAATTGCGGAAGTTTCTACTTCAGAAATCCATGATCAGAAACTATCAGTACATTATCTCTTTATTAGGAATTAATTTTATATCTCGAAATATAATTTCCCTATCGGTTGGGCACTTTGACGCGAGGTGCTTGTTAGCAAGGTTGTCTTGCTAGGTCAATTACGGTTGAGTAAAGAGTTCGAACCTCACTGGGTGTTATTTACTTTCGGTCTTGTACCAGATCGAAGTTACACTTAGAAAATCACAGGGTACCTCGACGTGTTGTAATGGTTAGCATATTTGTCCCGCTAAGACAATTACAACTGAATAGTGGGTTCGATCCTCACTAACGAACCTGTACTTTCGGCTTTGTGTCGTATCTAAAGCAACGTTTTGAAAATCACCTTAGAAACTCTCAGTAAATTGTTTCTTTATAATGAATTAATTTTCCGTCGCCAAATATGATTACGTTACAATTCGGGCACACATACCTGGTGTAGCAGTTAGTAAAATAGTCTAACTAGTGTTGCAGTGTTTTGGATATATGTACTAGGGTATTTATTTCATCATTTTGTATAAAATTGTGGTACAAGGCCGAAAGAGGGGAGGGGTAGAGGCCGGTTCAAACTAACTATCCTATACCTAGCTCAACAGATTCACGACCCATTCATACATTACAATTTACCCATTCACCACAAGAACTCATCCGTCACCATTCAATCCTTCAACCACCATAATACCACATCCTCTCAAGGGGAACCTACAAAAACGCGCCCCAAGGATATATATCTACTAGTGAGCCAGTCAAAATTACTTGACTCATTTTATAGTCCACCAATAGAAGGTTAACCAATCAGAAGACGGAGAATATTCAATCCGTCGTGTATAAAGGCGGCCATTTTGTTTACTCTCTCCGAATGTCCAGTGCCATCTTGTCAGGCGAAGAGGAACAGAAGGAAGAACTACTGAACTACGCTCTGCTACTTTACCGGGATATCCACTGCTAACCTGAACAATATATATATATATATATGAAATATATACATATATATATATATATATATATATATATATATATATATATATATGAAATATATATATATATATTGAAATATATATATATATATATATATATATATATATATGAAATATATATATATATGAATATATATATATATATATATATATATATATGTGAAATTAAATACACACACACATATGTATATATATATATATATATATATATATATATATATGAACATTATTTCAAACCTTCATGAGCTTACAACCCTAAGCTCTGACTAATTAATGATGAACATGCCATTTTCGTTTATGATCGAATTCCTCATGATTCTTCTGTTAAGCTTGTACAGTAATTATACAATATTCAAAGTAGAGCCCAATAGTGTTATAGAAGCCTCGGAGATATCCAGTAAGATATTTTTAATCAATTCTAAGATACAAGCTTTCAGAGCTCAATGTAACATTTGGACAAGTTTACTGTTAAACGATTCTGACAATTTTGCTGTTTCACCGGCTATGGCAGTACCATTCATTGCATGGACGAATGCCAGAATGTGCAAAAGATGGATTTTGACGATAAAAAATCGTCTAACTACACAGTAAGCCATATTTGTGAGCAGCAGAGCTAACAATTGATTTAATATAATCAATCCACTTCCTGTCAGCGGAAAAAAGGTTTTTCTCTCCTGAAGGTTAGGGTCGACGACAATGATAACAGAAAAGGTTCTCTATCCCGATTAAATGAAAGCAGTTTTTTTTTTGGAAGCGTTAAAAAATTTACAAGCCATTCCTTGCCCCAGTTAACCATTGATTGAATGTCTCTTTCAAGAGTAGTTGCCAAGTTTACTTTCTTTGGGTCTGTTGGACTTTACTAAGCGAATGAACCCTGTACGTCTTATAGATTATACTTCATCTGATCTCAAAGACTGGCGCCACACAATCACAACCAAAGAACTAAACTAAACAACACAAGCAACTTTAATACACAACTTTCAAAAAGCTGCAACAATCGAAATGGTAGCACATGTAACTAGAAAAGAAAATAAGGATTTTGTCGAGGACCTCGAGAAGAGCGGCAAGGGCACCAGACCAGATATAGCAACAGTCGTCAATGCACAGACGAATGATAGATTTGTAGATGTGTAGGATGGACAATGACGAGAAAAAACTTCTGGCACGACACAGTGATCCAACTTTCCTTGCAGCAGATGCAGCAAAGACAGAGGGAATTCACATCATGTTGATGAGAAAATGACTGAAGTCGCGATGCCTTGTCAGGATCGATTACATTACATATCCCTCTTTGAATTATGTCAATGATTTTGATATATACAGCAAGAACACCAGACCACATATGGCACCAGTATCTAATGAATGGACGAATGGTAGATTTTTAAATGTGCAAGATGGATTCTGACGAGAAACATTTTCTAGCATGAACCAAATTTCTTAACAGTAGCCGTAGCTGTTAGCTTAATATAGTCGTTTAAGTTTTTGCCAGTGAAAAACATGAGGCCAACGTGGCCTCAATAGTGTTGATTCCTTGCAGATAGCAACATCTATTCTGATAGCAAGCAGAGCACTGTAGTGATTAAATGAAAGTAGTTTTGTTTTGGAGGCGTTAAATTTGACAAGCCGTTTCTTGCCCCAGTTAACAACTGATTGGAGAAACTTTTACTCGTTTTGCGACTAAGGAAAGAGTAATTAGTTATCCCCATCTGAATAAATACCTACTTGGGAATTGATGACATCGGGCAGGTCGTTGATGAAGATACGAAACAACGTAGCTCAAAGTTTAGATCCTTAGGTGACCCTCGCATTAATGTGACCCCCCCCCCCACGAAAACTGCGTCCTTTCAACGTGATGTCCATTAGACGATTCATCAGGCATGAGTGGATTAAGCCAAATATTCGTCTAGTTGAAAACGTTAGCCCAAGTAGGCGCAAGATTACGCTGATAGCAAGCAGAAAAAAAGTTCTCTATGACGATTAAATGAAAGTAGTTTTGTTTTGAACGCGTAAAAAGTTTACGGATCGTTTCTTGCCCCAGCTAACCACAGATTGAAGGTCCTTTTCAAGAGTAGTTGCCAAGTCTACTTTGTCGGTTCTGTCGGATTTGACTAAATTAATGGACCCAATACGTAAAATTGTTATGCCATCCTGAAGAAACAACGCAGGTCAAAGTTTACAGCCATACGTGATCCTCGCATTAATCTGAAAAAAACAAAACAAAAAACTAGAAATATCCATTACGCCAAATATTCGCCTAGTGGAAAACGTTAGCCCAAGAAGGCGCAAAGATTTCTCTCCGGGAAGTTACCATCAACTACGCTGATAGCAGGTAGAAAAATTTCTTATTGACGATTAAATGAATGTAGTTTTGTTTTGAACGCGTTAAAATTGACAGGCCGTTTCTTGCCCCAGTTAACCACAGATTGAAGGTGCTTTTAAAGAGTAGTTGCCAAGTTGACTTTGTCAGGTCTGTCGGATTTGACTAGATGAATGAACTGCATACGTAAAATTGTTATGCCATCTGAATAAAAACCTACTGGGGAAGAAAAAACGTAAGTCAAAGTTTAGTGCCTTAGGTGATCCTCGCATTAATGTGAAAAACAAAAAACAAACTAGAACTCTGTCCTTTCAACGTGATCTCCATTACAAGATTCGTTAGAAATGACTGGTTTAAGCCAAATATTCACCTACAGACATCGTAGGCCTTGAACTTGGGGAGAAGGCCAGGCTGCCGAACGTCATCTACAGCCACGACACAAGCTTCGCCATTATTATCATAAGTGTGATAGACAAATAGTGATAGTTGGTAACATATTGGCGTTAGCTCTGGGGAAACGGAAGCTATAGCCTATCCAAAAGGAGGCGAATTGAGATGATTAACCAATTCGGTGTTAATTAGAGCTACACTACTTTGCCAAAAAAAATGTAAGGAACTATTAGAGCGATAATTCCAGGAGTCAGAAGATTCTTCATATTTCTTTAAGACAGGAATTACAGAGAGAGAGAGACTCGCAGCAAAGTAAAAGCAAGAAGCAGGGAGATATTCATTGATCACTAGCAGGTTTCTCCTACTCGCTATCACTTCGCAAAGTAACTACTTGAAAACTGTGAAACAAAAATTTTAAATGTGCATTTCATTCCTTGTTATTGTTAAGGAAAGTTTTACAAATAGATGCCAACTTACTGAAGGCCAAGTAAAATGCAAATTTCAAACATGTATATAAGACGATATTTCTAAGCAGAACTATTTTTGATATGAAAATCAAAACAATTATTCAATAAAAGAACACTAATGATGGACAATTAATTAATGAAATATTCTTTTTTTTTTTAAATCCTTATGCAAATTAGTTAAACTTGAAGAATGATATCCCCTAGATGTAGATAATATATAATACAGATATTAAAACAGGGTTGGGGCTTTTAAACCTCGGTATTCGTTGGATAATTGTCCTCCATTTTTGTATTTATTCATAAAGATTCCATTATTTAGTTTTTACTTAATTACCTTTTATGTTTCTCTAACTCTTCAAATGTTGAATGTATAACTAATCTAATTTCTGTTTTCCATCTTTACATTATATTCATTTTATCCTATAAATTGTCCCCTGTTCTGTCACCCATGAAATAAAAATAATTGTTTGTATGGAAAATAAGGATCTACGTATATCAAATAAAATTAAACTTTAAATAAAGTGGCAGCAGAAGAATTATTGTTGAATTTTTAAAAGGTAAGCTTAAACATTAATTCAATTCTTAAATACAGCGATCACTTTTGAATTCTTCCGTAGTTTATTGATGCCTATCGCATCTACTTCTCCCTAGCTATTGTGATGCTGTCCAAACCAAGAGTTCTCCACAGGAGCTAGCGTAAATGCCCCCTGATATGGCGGCTTTTAAGGTAGTTTATACTTAAAGGTGAACTGCAATTTTGGATTTGGGATACAAAAGAAAATAAGAGTTACTCCCCCGGAACCATGAAAGCAACGATAATGGCTAGGATAATATATTAATATATATATTTAACCTTGTATAATCTAGCAACCCAGAATCTGAGCTCAACGAAAATCGTTCCCTTCGTCTAACTTTTCTAGGGCTTTTGAATGAGCCATGGATCACTGAAATAGGACAAATGGGACCGGAGGAGTTGCTTGGACAAATACGCACCAACACACATACACTGTACTTTATATATAAGTTTGCTTTGGTTTGTTTTACGACATATCGACCTCAATCAGGTATTTCATGACGACAAAATTTGCATTGCTGGTAATATTTTTTTTCAAACATGTATTGCTATTAATATTTTCCTTCAAAAATTCTATTTCTGATAATGTTTTTCAAAAACGTATTGCTGGTAATTTGTTTTTGCTGCTAATAATTTTTTTTTTCAAAGTGTTTCTGGTATAAAGACCTATTTTTACACTTTCATAGCGTTTTGAACACAGTTTGGGGATTAACTATTTGCCCATAGCTGGGACCCTAACTGACTACTCCGGATCAGGGTGGATCTGGGAACGCCAGCATTTTAAGAAGTGGTTTCGCGCTCCTCAAAACCTCCTGATCAGAGGTCTTGCTGTCGGGCGTAGATTATCGTTTTACCCCGGGCGCGGATGTAATTTATCGTCATATCCAGGACGGGATATATATATATATATATATATATATATATATATATGAATGTAAAAGTGAACATAGAAGTCAACACTGATATAAGAGAGATTTTCTCCGGTCCCAAATTAGAGCCTGTATTAATGCATATAAATTAGATCAAACCCGGATATAAGAGAAACACGGATATAAGAGACTTTTCATCCGGTCCCGACAACTCTCTTATATCCGGATTACACTGTATGTATATATATATATATATATATATATATATATATATATATATATATATATATATATATATATATATATATATAAGGGTTAAAGTTTAAATATTACTCAGATGTTTTATTCTTTTTGTTTAAAGATATTGATATTAAAGGCGGGCGAATGAAAAATCTCAGGTTAGAAAAAAGGAAAATAAATTTCTTGACCGGCTGCTAAAAATTTTGTTCAGTGTCGTGATAGACAATTTCTCTTTCCAGAATCTACCATACATCCAGTTAGATCCAGTGACAGGACAGGAGTGTGAGTTCAATACTCGGTTAAGGTAGTGGAGAACTTTCAGAGGGAAATTAGCAGGAAATAACTGATAACTGACATCCATCAAACATGGCACGTGGAACTAGAACAGTCTACCCCAGTGATCGAAATAAAGGGTTTAGTTCAAAATTCCAACCACCTGAAGAAGACCGGATCGTACAACGGCCGAAACGTTGTGACAGATATAGTGACAAAGATGAGGACAATAGTCCGAATTATGTAAATAATCTACCATACATGTTTATAAGTCTAACATTCGTGCAATATATTTTTTTTTCAAAACGCTCTTTTGTAATCGTCTCAGAGAACCCTTTTCACCTTCCATTAGTATGGCTGATGCTAACCTCCAGGAGAGTGACACATTGTACCTTCTAACGTTTTCCTCTGAAGTGAAAAAGATGTAGCGAGTCACTTCCTATGTCTGCAACTCGGAAAGTTGATTTACTGTGTCGCGCTAGACAAATTTTTTCTCGCCAAAATCTATCTTACATGGACGAATGGTAATCATATAAATAGGCTTTAAATCTTGCTGCCATATCGGGTTTGTTACTTCTGAGATTGTTCATAATATCCATAAAAGAATCTGCAATGTAATCGATTCTGACCTGGCATCTCAGCTTAAGTCAATTCCACCCTCGCCAAAAGCTTCCCTCTGCTTTTTCTAAAAAAAAAAAACTTATGATAAATGTTTTGATGAGATTTGGTACCTAGACTTTATAAATATAAGTGCCGTACTAGATTGGCGCTAAGGTCTCATCATTTTACAGTTGAAATAGCTTGATGTAACCGTAAGTTCTATGCTAAACGTATCTTCACACGCAAATATCGCGTGTGGAACTTTCTTCCTGCCTCTTGCTTTCCAGTCAACTTTGAAAACTTAAATGCAATGTCAATCGTTATCTTATGTCTTCTTAATTCCTATTCTTTTATTGTTCGCTCTCGTTAATAAGTTTTTTTTTTATTCTCATATTAATTATAGATTAAACCTTTAGGTCTTAGGGTGACAGCAATTCTAAGTAGTAATTCCGGTTTTTAATCATTTCACCCAAGCAAGCCGGCAGGGAAGAACACGACAGCGAGACGGAGAGACAAACTTTTAGGCGCCGACGGTGACGAAGACAACGAGTGAACGCTACTTGCCGCCGACGACAGGAACGCCGCACCGCATTCAGATCACGCGCCGAAAGAACGAACAGATGCCGCAGACGACGACGATACTTTCGGAGCCGGCGCAGCTCTGCAGCAACCGGGCAGACACCTAATACTCCCCCGTGTAACTTCGCCGGCAAGACCGGGTTCGTGAGCTCGGTTTAGACCTTGCTTGAGTGAAATGATTAAAAATATAACAAACTGAATCTGGCTTTCTTTTTAGCAGTCGGCTGGATCTTATTTGCTTGCGTAGAGGTTGATCCGAAAGTCTTGCCACTCTTAGATAATAGAATTTTCCATTTCAGATTGCTGACACAAGCTCCTACACAAAAATAATGATTTCATACAGACCTTCTCGTAGACTTAAAGTGAATAAATTGAAACCAGAATTGTGATTTCTGTTACTGCATCTCTTGTTCTTCTCATTCCTTTTTGGTAGGGGGTGGTAAGATTTTCGGTTCACCCTGTACATTTATAAAATATTCGAAAAAAAAAATGTGGCACAAGGCCAGAAAAAAATGGTTCACTGATTTAAATAATGCACGCTGTGCTTGTTTTTCACCCGCATATATACGCTAAAATTTGCATACGCCCCCGCCCCGGAAGCGCTCAGAAGCAATCAAGTTTACACCTTAACAAGAATAAACAAACAAACAAACAAAAAAAACTACCGAAAATCGATCTTAGAATAATCTTTGAAAAAACATGATAGTATAAATCTTGGGTTGAAACGAATTCACACAGATAGGAGGAAGCCTGTAAATATTTGCCAACAAAAAAAAAAAAAAAAAAAAAAAAAAATACGAAAATAAATATAGCTGGAGAGGAAAACAAACCTCACCTCACCCCACTCTAAAATTCGCCATCTTTATTTATGTGCTTATATATTTCATTTCTTTCTATTCCCATTGCTGTAGATTAGGTTAGCGTTTCGAGCGACCAATATTTAGTTGTGTGCAAATAGCATTCCATCTCACCAAAGTTCTCGATTGACTCAAGTCAAAATTAGCACTTGAGAATTCTAGTGACGAAACTAAAATAATAAAAAAAAAATGAGTAAAAACGAAACAGGATTTAGAAGGGTTCAATAAAAGTTAGTTAGGAGAGCCAAAATAAACGCAGTTAGGATAGAGAAAAAACAACAAAGATGCATAATAGAGGCGAGAACTTCTAAATTGAATGAACAAATGTCGAAATGACGCCATGAAGAGAAGTAAATTTTCAGTGTTCAGCGGACGCGTCTAGAATCGTATATAGAAAGAATTAAAACGCATCAGAGGAGAAGAGACTTGGTAACAGGGCCTGGCCAGCTAGTGTCTAAAACTATACTCAGGAGTTAGTCTCTTGGAGATTTCTTGTTTTATAGATTATAGGTTTTATACGTTTTCTTCAATATTCATAAGGCATGGGAGATCGGAACCCATGAGAAGTTTTCAGGGATTTCGAACCGTTGCGGTTCAGACAAATTACAATTTAAATATAAAAATAAACCTTTGTTTTTAATCATATCAACCCATGCAAAGCTGAGTGTAGAAGAACAAGAAAAAATGAGGAACATTAGGGAGACTGACGAACAGCAGAATAGTCAAGAGAGTAGATAGCGATTGATATTGTATTTATATTTTGGAAGATCAAAGTTGGCTAGAAAGCACGGAACCGGAAGAGAGTTCCAAAAACGGGAAATGCTAGAAAAAGATGTTGTTAGCATAGAAATTTAAGGTTACATCAAGCCACTTCACCTGTAAAATGATGAAATCTTTCCTGCAATCTAGTCCAGCGCTGACATTTAAAAAATATAGGTACCATAACGACGACTTCATCCCAACGATTACCATGAAAATATTTGTAGAAAAGACACTGGAAAGGTATATTAGCATAGAACTTACGGTTACATCATGCCAATTCTCCTGTGAATTGATGAGACCTTTCTTGCATTCTAGTCCTGCACTTACCTGCAAACATCTAGGTACCATAACGACGACTTCATCCGAACGATTACCATGAAAATATTTGTAGAAAAGGCACTGGGAAGCTACATTAGTTTTACTTATTAAAATGACCGAAGCTGAGACGCCAGTCCAGAACCAATAATATTGCTGATTCTTCTTTGGATCTTATCAAGTCGGTCCAGGTAAATAGTAGGGACACCGGACTATATATGGCAGCAATATTGTAAGCATGGACCTATGGATATGCAAGATAGACACTAGAGAGAAAAATTGCCTCGCATTACACAGTGAACCAAATTTCTTAGCAGTAAACCTAGCAATGGATTCAATATAATCTTTGTAGTTCATATCAGCTGAGAAAGCGAAAAAGCCAATCCCATGGAGGTTAGCATCAGCCATGCTGATGAGAGGCATAAAGGGTTCCCTCAGAGGATATATAGAGAGAAGTTTTGTTTTGGATGCATTAAAGCTAACATGGCAATCGTACCACTGTTAACAACATTCTATCGGTTAAAATCCTCTCATGAGAAGAATAAAAATTTCCAGTCGAATTTCCAATTTAATAATAAAGTTGGTTTTGTATCCGTTCACATTCCAATAACAATACTTCGAGGATTGTATGAGGTCTTTTTTTAATGCCATATCTTCAGGATGTAGGCCACTATACGGTTTCAAAGATTCCTTTTATTTCATTATTCCGTCACCTGAGATTCAAAAAAGCTTTTAACTGCAGTGTCCTTCACATTTTTTTGTTATGACCTGTGGCTTGTTTTCTCTTCAACGCCCAAAATAACCACTTCAGTTTTGTACAAAAATCTACATTTAATCCCCAGAGTACATAAAGACATGTTTTTGTAAATCTATCTATATAAGACTAAAAGTCTGTAAATGCGTGCGGGCTTGCCTGCTTATGATTTATATCGCGCCGGCGCATAATGATTTACAAGTTGGTTATACAATATTTTTATTTTAACTTTCTTGGAACAGACAATTTTCCTAATTAAAATATTTTTAAGATAAAGACAGACACAAAGAGATCCCGCTTTGCTGTTTCGTCCAGTTGGTTGTAGAGTAATTATTTATGCTTTATTTAAACAAACAATATTTTAATACTTTAAAATATTTTTTAAGTTAATTTGATTTAGAAAATATTTTCAGTGAATAAGATTTAAAAATACGTATTTTTTATACAGTAAGTATTTTTATTTTAACTTTCTCCAAACAATTTTTTAATTAAAATATTTTTAAGATAAAGACAGACACAAAGAGATCCCGCTTTGCTGTTTCTCCCCCCGTTGTTTGTATAGTAATTATTTATATTTCAGCTTTCTTTAACACTAGGATGGCCAGCTCCTTTGACATCTTTATTTACATTACGCCATGAAGCAGCCATCTTTAATATATTCAATATTCAAGTCAGGAATAACAAGTCTGAAAAGAAATTCACAAATATTAGTATACGCCATACTGAAAGAAAGTGATATATATATATATATATATATATATATATATATATATATATATATATATATATATATATATATATATATATAAAAATTATGTGTGTGTGTGTATAAATAGATAAATATATAGAAAGGGGACATAAACATATGTATTATTTCTTGTCAGAAAGTTTTCAATGCATTTACCCTACAAACAGCCTAGGTGTCAAAAACGACACCTCGGCCATTCCAGGTAAAACCTAAAATATCAGCTATTCCACTGAATATTTTTTAAAGAATTAAGTCTGTTAAGCATATTTGCTAAAATTCAATGATTGTCCATAAACCTCAGCATCGAACCAAAACTAGTTATTCCATAGTAATTTGTTGAAAATTTGAAGGTGTCGAAAACGACATCTCGGCCATCCTAGTGTTAAACAAACTATATTTTAAATATTTAAAAAAAAATATATATTTTGGCATATTTAAAATATATTTTCAAGTGAATACGATTTTAAAAATGTTCTTCTCATATTAAAAAAAATATTTTTTTTATTTAAGCTGAGTTAAAGTTCAAGGTTATTCAGGAAGTTCTATTTTTATAAAATACTGTAAACAATCAGTAAAACTTGAACTTGTAAACCAGACCAGTGATGACACGAAAAGACTGAAATATTTAACTGAATCATAATAAAATTAAAATTTCATTTGAATGGAATGTTGAAATCGACTCCAATGTTTTATAACCTGAAACGTCAATGATCCAACAGGTTAAATGTTGTCGAGTTCATGATAAAAGTTTTAATTAGCCAATCTTTGAGTCAAGGACACTCCCACAAGGCAAAAGGATTTTAATATTAGATTGTCTCAGATAAAAATGGCATATTTGATTATAAGTAACATATCTGATTCCATGTTAATTCGCCACCTGGGATTAAAAAACGTTCTATCTTCAATTATTTAGTTATTGTCCGAGGCTTGTTTTCTTTGCAATGCTCTATATGACCCCTTTAGTTTCATAAAACGACTCTCCATTTAATCCAGACAGTACATTGAAGTTTGAGGCTACCCCGTCGTATTTTTTTTTAAAAATTGGTCTAAAAATAGTTGTTTTCTACTTTAAATAAGAGAAGATTATTATACATGGTTAAAAAAGTAAGCACTTTAAAAAAAATAGAAATGTCATTATAAAGAAAAGGAACACAAAAGCATTTTATGATTAAATTTTGCTATCGTCAAAATATCCTTTTTTAGATTTGATTACTGAAAGCCCAAATTGTTGGTATAAGTAGCAAAGGTTTATCAAAGTATAAGTTTGATAATTGATTCCATTCTTTTTTCAATGACTCTAAGAGCTCTTTTTCATTTTTTTTTTCACAGTCCTGTCAAGTTTACACCACGCTAAATCTGGCGGGGGTAGCTTTCAACTTTCAACTTTTGAACTGTAGGGTACCTAAAGATATGTTTCTGTCAATTTATGAAAAGACTTATGGTTAGACAAATTTCAGTCAAGAACATTCACACCGATATTAACTTGATGTTAAAAGGATTTCAACATGCGATTGTCTAAGATACATATGGCCTACTTGATTAAACGTATCACACCTGGTACCCTGAGAGTTCGTCACCTGAGATTAAAAATATTCTACCTATAATTTTCGTTTTTTCTTTTTTTTTCTTTTTAGTCAAGACACTGGACATTTTTTATTTGAAACGTTCTATGTGATCCCTTCGTTTTTTTAATTTGTTTAGCGGCATATTTTCTAATGGATGTCAGTTATCAGTTATCTCCTGTTAATTCCCCTCTCCAAGTTCTCCACTGGGCCTTGTGTCCTCGAGGACACATGGCACAGTTAGACAATGCTGAATAAGTTTAGTGAGAAGAAATAATCTTGTCAATTTTTGAATATTTACTAAACTCGTTTTTTTGTTGGTATGCAGGCAGTTTAGCTTTGGATTAATCTAATATCCTTTCTAATTGTGTCCTGGTTGCCTAGTAGTTCCAAAATTTATTTACGTCATACTTTATAAAACACTTTTGCATCGCGTATAAAAAAAAACAGGTACGCAAACGTCTGCATTTGTATTACCCTTTCAAATAGTCTTCTGAGCATGACAATAGCATTCATTGTTTGTTTGGTTTATATTGTTTTATAGCAATGGATTATTTAATGCCAAGATTTTTAGGATAGCGTCGTATAAATAGAATATGAATTCTTTGTAAGTAATCAGTTTATAGATCAGGGTTAGGGTTTATTTTGTTTTTTGGCATATCAATCTTAATGGGTCTTTTAATGCCTACAAGATTTTTAGGATAGGTTCGTATGAATAGAATATGTATTCTTTCTAAGTAATCAGTTTGTAGATCAGGGTTAGGGTATATTTTGTTTTTTGGCATATCAGTCTTAATGGGCCATTTAATGCCTAAAAGATGTTTAGGATAGGTTTGTATGAATAAAATATGTATTCTTTGTAAGTAATCAGTTTATAGATCACGGTTAGGGTTTATTTTGTTTTTTGGCATATCAACCTTAATGGTTTATTTAATGCCGACTAGATTTTTAGGATAGGTTCGTATGAATAGAATATGTATTCTTTGTATGTAATCAGTTTATAGATCACGGTTAGGGTATATTTTGTTTTTTGGCATATCAGCCTTAATGGTTTATTTAATGCCGACAAGATTTTTAGGATAGGTTCGTATGAATAGAATATGTATTCTTTGTAAGTAATCAGTTTATAGATCAGGGTTAGGGTATATTTTGTTTTTTGCCATATCAGCCTTAATGGTTTATTTAATGCTGACAAGATTTTTAGGATAGGTTCGTATGAATAAAATATGTATTCTTCGTAAGAAATCAGTTTGTACATAGATTTCATTTGCGTATTTTGAAAAGACTCTAGAGAGTCTGGTTTGGTTTGGTTTATTTTGTTTTACGACATATCAACCTCAATGGATCATTTAATGGTGACAAGATTTCCAGGATAGATTAGCATGAACAGAATATGTATTCTTTGTAAGGAATCAATTTTTAGATCAGATTTTTGTATAGGGTTTTATGCCAGGAATCAAATATATTCCAGGTAATTTTTTATTTTAAATCTTTTGCTGATATATTTACTATAAGAACGTATATTTACAGTTTTATAGTTTTTTGACACCAGTTTTAGGGTTAAGTACTTGACTATAGCTGGGAACCTATCAAGTGCTATCACTCCAGGTCAGAGTGGAGCTGGGAGCCACAGCAATTAAGAGGCGGCTGCACAAACCTCAAAACCTCCAGATCAGATGCCTTACTGCCGGATGTAGTTTATCGTCACACCGAGGACTCTTCATTGGGGTTGCCTTACCCATCTGCTGAGGTGCAGTCGGCGTAATCTGACGTCCCAGTCGTGGAATCCGTAAAGGGCTGTAATATTATAGATCAATTCAAAGTTGATGATGATGTTGCCAAGATAAATAAACCGAACTATTGTAAATTCTTGGACAAGAGGTTTGTCAAGTCGTAGAGAACACAGCTAAGAAATTTCAACTTATAAATAGAATATTTATACGAGACAATGCTTCTCGCCACTCTTTAAAAATTGATTATTGACCGTCCAGCCAGGAAAGGTTACGGAAACTCCAAATTAATGGAATGACCTCCAGCCTTTTCTTGTGTTATTCTAATAGAAAAAGAAAAAAAAAACTAGCAAAGTATCTAGGAAACAGCAGAACTTCTTCTTCTTCTTCTTCTTCTTCTTCTTCTTCTTCTTCTTCTTTTTCTTTATCTTCCTTCACTTCTTCTTCTTTACCCTACTCCTCTTCTTCTCTCCCCTCTTCTTCTTCCGTTTCCACCTTTCTTCTTCTCACTTCTTTTTTCTCTTACTCCTCTTCGTTTCTTCTCCTCCTCCTCTTATTCTTTCTGTTGTTATTCGTCCTCTTTTTCTTCTTTCTCTTCTCCACTTCTTCTTCTTCTTCTTCTTCTTCTTCTTCTTCTTCTTCTTCTTCTTCTTCTTCTTCTTCTTCTTCTTCCCCCTCATCCTCTTCTTCTCCCTCCTCCTCTTCTTCCGTTTCTCCCTCCCTTCTTCTCCATACTCTTCTTCTTTTTCTTCCTCCTCTTCGTTTCTTCTTTCTGTTCTTCTTCGTCCTCTTTTTCTCCTTTCTCTTCCCCTACTTCTTCTTCTTCTTCTTCTTCTTCTTCTTCTTCTTCTTCTTCTTCTCCCACCCTCCTCCTCTTCTCCTTCTTTTTCTTCTTCCTCCCTTTTCTTCTTTTGTCGTGTCCCATGAAGACGTGAGCTATCACGGCTCTCCACAACTTCCTATCCTTCGTAACTCTTAGCAATATTTGATTTTTTTTTTACTAACCACCCGACTTCCCCTTCTTTCGACCATTTACACCATCTCGTTAGTTAAATTAATCATTGCTTTCCTCTGTCCTTACGACTTTCTTACGGTCACATGACGTTGAAACAGGTTCCCGTACGATCACCGAAGTTAAGCAACGTCGAGCCTGGACGATTGGGAATACAAGACTCTGTAAGCTTGAATATGCGAGGGGGTAGGTGTGTAATGGATAATGTCACAGATTTGTTAATCGGAGAGCCGCGTTCCAAATCTCGTCGGGTGTGTTATATTCACTTACGCGCAAAGGGAAAGGTACCTATCCGCTACTCCCAACCCCCAGCAAAGCGGTAATTAGTAAGCCATTTATCACTAAATAATTATATCTGAAAAACAATTATTGCATTAGGAAAATATTTTCTGGCTTTAAATAGACTGCACTGGGTTGATAATCCGTAGAAAACGAATCAGCCAATTAATCAAACGCTGATTAGCGACACAAGCATGTTTTTAGATTTATTTTCATTCTCTGCTAAATAAACGCATAGCAATTATGGGTTGGTGCATAATTATCAGACGTTTTCAAATAATATTCATTATTTAAAAAAGAAACAATTCAACAATAACATTTTAAACGATTATTCTTGAGAGTATCATTATCGAGACGCATTTTTATAAACTGGAAAAAAATATTTTTATTAAAAAAAAGTAAAAAAACAAATATTTTTTAACAAATAACTCGCCTACAAAAACGCTTGATAATTATGCACCAATATTGCGTCCATAGTTGAAGATGAGAAGAGTTGTATTCATAGCTTGAAGGAAAGTGAATGATATGAACTCGGTTGTAATTCGAACTCGGCCCTTCCGATCCTTTAAACATGAGCCGATCCCAATTACTCTAACGTGTCTCTTTAGCCCAGAAGTGTTGGATTCATTCCTTTTCCAAAGATTATAGGCAAGTAAGTGAATGTAATAATCTCGACTGGAATTCGAACTCGTTTCTCAGATTCCTCAATCCGAGTTGCAATCCATTACTCCACCGTGCCTCTTCAGACCAGAAGAGTTAGACTCATGCCTTTTCCAATGATATTAGCATTTAAGTGAATGTAATGAACTCGACCGGAATTCGAACTCGGCTCTCCGATTCCTCAAGCCGAGCTGCAATCTAACGTGCCTCTTCAGGTCAGAAGCATTGGAATCATGCCTTTTCCAATAATATTAGCATTTAAGTAATGAACTCGACTGGAATTCAAACTCGGCTCTCCAATTCCTCAATATGAACGGCAGCCCATTACCCAACAGTACCTCCTCAGTCCAGAAGTGTTGGATTCATGCCTTTTCCAATGATATCTATCCGGTTTTCACGTAAGTGAATGTAATGATCTTGAGCGGAATTTGAACTCGGCTCTTCTATTCCTCAATACGAGCCGCAATCCATTATTCTACCGTGCCTCTTCAGGTCAGAAGCGTTGGATTCATGCCTTTCCAATAATATTGGCATTTAAGTGAATGTAATGAATTCGACCGGAATTTGAACTCGGCTCCCCGATACCTCAATACCAACGGTAAACCTTTACCATACAGTACCTCCTCAGTCCAGAAGTATTGGATTCATGCCTTTTCTAATGATGTCTATCCGGTATTCACGTAAGTGAATGTAATGAACTCGACCGGAATTCGAACTCGGCTCTCAGATTCCTAAATCCAAGCTGCAATCCATTATTCTAACGTGCCTCTTCAGGTCAGAAGCGTTGGATTCTTGCCTTTTCCAATGACATTAGCATTTAAGTGTTATAATGAACTCGACCGGAATTCGAACTCGGCTCTCAGATTCCTAAATCCGAGCTGCAATCCATTACTCTAACGTGCCTCTTCAGGTCAGAAGAGTTGGATTCATGCCTTTCCCAAAGCTATTAGCACGTATGTGATTATAATGAACTCGACCGGAATTCGAACTCGGCTCTCAGATTCCTCAATCTGAGCTGCAATCCATTACTCCGCCGTGCCTCTTCAGGCCAGAAGAGTTAGATTCATGCCTTTTCCAATGATATTAGCATTTAAGTGAAAGTAATCAACTCGACTGGAATTCGAACTCGGCTCTCCGATTCCTCAATACGAGCCGCAATCCGTTACTCTAACGTGCCTCTTCAGGTCAGAAGCATTGGATTCATGCCTTTTCCAATAATATTAGCATTCAAGTGAATGTAATGAATTCGACCGGAATTTGAACTCGGCTCTCCGATTCCTCAATACCAGTGGTAACTCATTACCCTACAGTAACTCCTCAGTCCAGAAGTATTGGATTCATGCCTTTTCCAATGATATCTATCCGGTATTCACGAAAGTGAATGTAATGATCTCGACCGGAATTTAAACTCAGCTCTCCTATTCCACAATCCGAGCCGCAATCCATTATTCTACAGTGCCTCTTCAGGTCAGAAGCGTTGGATTCATGCCTTTTCCAATGATATTAGCATTTAAGTGAATGTAATGAACTCGACCGGAATTCGAACTCGGCTCTCAGATTCCTAAATCCGAGCTGCAATCCATTACTCTAACGTGCCTCTTCAGGTCAGAAGAGTTGGATTCATGCCTTTCCCAAAGCTATTAGCATGTATGTGATTATAATGAACTCAAATGGAATTCGGAACTCGGCTCTCAGATTCCTCAATCTGAGCTGCAATCCATTACTCTACTCCTCAGCTATGGGTTAATTAGTAGAACTCATTAATATCTCCATAATACTTCTTACAATCTTAAATTTTTTTAGTTCTGTAAATAAAGTGCAAAAGGTCGATAAGCCGTAAAAAAAACAACCAAATTAATTTTCGCCATCTCTAAGGTAATTGTCCAACATTCATTGCTATAAAAGAGCACCGATATTAGTACAGCAGTTTGGTATATTTTGTTTATCAGAATAAGTTCCCGTGTTCTAATACATTGTTCTCTGAAGAACATTATTTGCCATTCCAATTCATCTTCGGGGTCACATTATTTTTCATCTGTTCGAACACTTCCCAGATATTAAACATTCTTTTCTTGTGTGATACTAACACTGACTGATACTGAACATGGAAACAGTAGAAAGGTTAAGAAAATCAAAGACTGAATGAGTAATGCGGATTATAGAATGTGAGGTAGTTAAGAAATAAAATATTGAAATAATAACATATTCCTGGATACAATAATATTAGGTTGTCCCAAAAGTTTGTAAACACTTGCAAAACATTGAAATTTTACTCTCCAAGTAATAACAAAAACAACAAAAATTATTCCTCAAAATAAAGACCATCATTTTCCAAGACTTTCTGCCATCGATCTGCAAGCTTTCGGATCTGGTGAAAGTACCATTCAGCCGGCTTCGAATCAAAGAATTCTTGACACGCTTCCTCGACTTCATCAAACGAGTCGAATCGGTGGCCCTTCAGTGTTGCATTAAGCGGAAAAGGCGATGGAACACAGTCAGGACTGTAGGCTGGATGTGGCAGAACCTCAACGCCATCCAGCTCTTCAAACTTGTCTTTGGTCTTCCTGACGGTGTGTGGCTTGGCATTGTCCTGCTGCATCAAAGCTGATTGATCAGAGCCGGATATTTTGCTTCAACTTTTCATAGACCCGCTCCAGTTGCTGACATTAAAGTTCGGCACTGATGGCACGACCATTCGGAACCAACTCAAAATGCACAATTCCGTCAAAGTTCATTGTCGTTTTCTCACAGATGTGAGAAAACGACAATATTTTTGCACCAACCTAATAATACAAACTGAAAATAAATGTTAAACATGATTTCAGTTCTTTTAATTTAATCTAACTAAAACCCCTCATATCCAGACAGCGTAACCAGTACCTCATATCCGGACAGTGTAACCAGTACCTCATATCCGGAATGCCTTCTTAGTCCGTTTGTAGGGATTCTACTGTATTAAAAATTAAGTCGCGTTGTACAATATGCACTGTTGTAAGAAATAATCTGTCTTTTTAATGATTTCCCATATTAAGCATAAATATAGAAAGATTAGTCACTTAGTTTATTTTGTTTAGCAGCGTATAACAGCCCTATGGGTTATATAAAGTCCAAATACTAATATTTTGTAAGCAATTTCATGCCTGTAACTATAGATATTTTGAACATAATTTTATACATTTCGGGAAAACCTATTGATTATAGATATGTAGTTTGTAGATGATCAATTGTATCAGTCTGCCCTGCTATTTACCCATAGCTGTGGAGAGAAAAATATTCATACCTTTCCCAAGGTTATTAGCACGTAAATAAATGTAATGGATTCGACAGGAATTCGAACTCGGCTCTCCGATTCCTCAATGCGACCCGCTATCCACTAGCTCCAATCAATGAAATATATATTTATATCATGTCTGTGAATGTGTCGCTGTGAGTGTGTGAATTTTATATAAATCCTGTTTTACATTCATGAATATACAATATAATATTTGTACAATTTTTTTCTGTTACCGCCATTGTTATCAAACGTCTTTTGCAAAAGGGAAAACCAATGAATGTAATTGTAATTCATTAGATTAGGGAATTGTTGAAATAGTCCAAAACTCTGATGATGGAAGAGACATGGAGAAAATAACGACCAGTTGATGAAAATAATGTGCCTCTATGAATTTAAGCACAAATAAATTAAATGATATGAAACATTCAAATAGCGAGAGACAAATATTATATATCTGTTTATATTTCTAAGATGAGGTATTGTAATTATTTACACTATTTACATTGTTCGGACTGTTGTCCTCATCTTTGTTGCCATATTCACGATATTTAGACCGTTGTTCGCTCCGGCCTTCTTCTATATCTGTCTATATTTCTAAGATGAGGTATTGTAATTATTTAAACTATTTACATTGTTCAGACTGTTGTCCTCATCTTCGTTGTCATATTCACGACGTTTAGACCGTTGTACACTCCGGCCTTCTTCTATATCTGTCTATATTTCTGAGATGAGGTATTGTAATTATTTAAACTATTTACATTGTTCATACTGTTGTCCTCATCTTCGTTGTCATATTCACGACGTTTAGACCGTTGTACACTCCGGCCTTCTTCTATATCTGTCTATATTTCTGAGATGAGGTATTGTAATTATTTACACTATTTACATTGTTCAGACTGTTGTCCTCATCTTCGTTGCCATATTCACGACGTTTAGACCGTTGTACACTCCGGCCTTCTTGTATATCTGTCTATATTTCTGAGATGAGGTATTGTAATTATTTACACTATTTACATTGTTCGGACAGTTGTCCTCATCTTCGTTGCCATATTCACGACGTTTAGACCGTTGTTCGCTCCGGCCTTCTTCTACATCTGTCTATATTTCTGAGATGAGGTATTGTAATTATTTACACTATTTACATTGTTCGGACTGTTGTCCTCATCTTCATTGCCATATTCACGACATTTAGACCGTTGTACGCTCCGGCCTTCTTCTATAGCTGTCTATATTTATGAGATGAGGTATTGTAATTATTTACACTATTTACATTGTTCGGACAGTTGTCCTCATCTTCGTTGCCATATTCACGACGTTTAGACCGTTGTTCGCTCCGGCCTTCTCCTATATCTGTCTATATTTCTGAGATGAGATATTGTAATTATTTACACTATTTACATTGTTCGTACAGTTGTTCTCATCTTCGTGGCCATATTCACGACGTTAAGACCGTTGTACGCTCCGGCCTTCTTCTATATCTGTCTATATTTCTGAGATGAGGTATTGTAATTATTTACACTATTTACATTGTTCAGACTGTTGTCCTCATCTTCGTTGTCAAATTCACGATGTTTAGACCGTTGTACGCTCCGGCCTTCTTCTATATGTATCTATATTTCTGAGATGAGGTATTGTAATTATTTACACTATTTACATTGTTCGGACTGTTGTCCTAATCTTCGTTGCCATATTCACGAGGTTTAGACCGTTGTACGCTCCGGCCT
>OZ010612.1:51888405-51918405 GCA_963932145.1 Acanthosepion lycidas
GAACAGATACGCAATGCGAATCACGGAAATGATGAATGAAAGCGAAGGAAGTATTTGCACTACAAATAATGGTAAGAACGAAGGAAAGGGAAGATCGAATTCGTAATATGAATAATTTTAAGAGAGAAAGAAAAGAAATGTTTCGTAATATGTATAACGTTAAGGGAGACAGAAAAAAGTTTTCCCAAGATAAATAAAGTTAAGGGAGAAAGGAAAAAAAAAAAAGGTTTCGTAATATGAATAAAGTTATGGAACAAAGAAAAAGGTTTCGCAGGAGGAATAACGGTAGGGGAGTGAGAAAAAAAAAGAAAGGTTTCGTAATATGAATAACGTTAAGGGAGAAAGAAAAATGTTTCGTAATATGAATAAGTTTAAGTGAGAAAGAAAAGAAAAGTTTCGCAGGATGAATAACGTTAAAGGAGAAAGAAAGAAAAGAAAAGTTTCGTAATATGAATAAAGTTATGAGAAAAAGAAAAATGTTTCGTAATATGAATAACTTTAAGGAAGAAAGAAAAAAAAAGGTTTCGCAGGATGAAATACGTTAAAGGAGGAAGAAAAAAAAAAGGTTTCGTAATATGAATAAAGTTATGGGAGAAAGAAAAAGGTTTCGTAATATGAATAAGTTTAAGTGAGAAAGAAAAAAAATGTTTCGCAAGATGAATAACGTTATGAGAAAAAGAAAAATGTTTCGTAATATGAATAACTTTAAGGGAGAAAGAAAAGGCAGAACGGTTTCGTAATATGAATAAAGTTATGGGAGAAAGCAAAAGGAGAACGGTTTTGTAATATGAATAATCTTAAGGAATAAAGCAAAATAAGTTTTCGTAATCTGAATAACGTTAAAGGGAGAAAGAAAAAGAAGAAATGATTGGCAATTTGAATAACAGTAAAGAGGAAACAACGTAAAATGAAAGACTCGTAATAGGATGAAGAAAAAGGTGGGAAATCACTAGAAAATAAACTGATAAATAATGGCGATATACTGGGTGAAATTTTGAGAAAGAAGAAGATGTCTGTGTAGGAAGAAAATATGAGAAGACAAGATTAGAAATATTTAAGTGAATATATCGAAGTTACGAGAGAGAAAGAAACAAGGACGATTCTTAGACTCAAAACGGAAAAAGGATAAAAGAAAAATAAATGAAAGAGGGGTAAAAATTACAAAAGAGAGAGAGAGAGAAGAAGAAGAAGAAGAAATTGTAGTAATAGTAGTGGAAGTGGGAGGCGGATAAGAAGAAGAAGAAGAAGAAGAAGAAGAAGAAGAAGAAGAAGAAGAAGAAGAAGAAGACATTGTAGTAGTGGAAGTGAAGGGCGGAGAAAATGAAGATGATGAAGAAAAAAAAGGAGGAGGAAAAAAGGAATATGAGGAGGAGAAAGAGAAAAAGAAGACGACGACGAAGAAGAAGAAGAAGAAGAAGAAGAAGAAGAAGAAGAAGAAGAAAAAGAAGAGAGGAACATAGAAATAAAGAAGATAGTGCGCGAGAAGAAAGAAAAGAAAAAAAGTTATTGTAGAAGACGAAAGAAATAATTCCTAAAGTGAGGGCGGGAAACGAAGTCGTATAAAGAATACTTGAAATATAAGTCGTTCAATACGAAGTCCAATCCCCTCCTGCTAGCATTAACTTGTTCGCCAAAGGGATTCGCTATGTCCAACTGCCTAGAGTCAACGCTACAACTGTGAGCGATGGACCATAAAAATCTCAAGAGAAACTAAAGGGGCGGAGGCAAAGAACTGATTCTTTAGCACCTTCTACACGCCACTCGATTCTTAAGGCGCCATTTTGTGAATTAGACGCGCATGCGCAATTTTACGGCCGGCCAGTCGCCGAGTAACCGGATTGAAAATGGCGAATTCTGTTAAACTTCTATGTTTTCTTTTGTTTTTCTTTACATCTTGTTTTCTTTGTAGTACCTTTTCGTCTTGCTTCACATTTTTTTCCTTTTCCTTTGTGCATTATCGACTTTTTCTTCTTCCCGGTTTTGCTGGATCGTTTTTAATATTCAGAATTTTTTTTTTTAGACTGTTTAGCTCATTTTTCTATTGAGATGTTTTCTTAGTATCAAAATATTTTGCTCGATCTTTCCTAGGAGCATCAATCAATCCAGTATGGACTACTTTGCTTACCAAGAAAACAATCGGGTTAATTAACAACAGCACACATAAATATATAGAACAACTCGTGACACTGTGGTTACTATAAAGCATAGTCATAAATATAAGCTTGTTACATACATTCGCTAGTTTTATTTTTTATAATTTATTTCAATATTTATTAATCTATATAAATAAAAGCGGATGTCAGTGTGTCATACATTTCAACTTTATTCCTAAAGACCGTACCCCAACATATCATACCATTTTGGAATCAGTCCGACTCCGTGAGCTAATTTAAAAAAATTCCGTACCTGCAATACTGAAATTTAGGATTCCCAAGTTTTCATTACTGCCATTGTTTACGGATTCCGCCATCTTCGCTTCTACTGATAAAAACAATTAAAGGGACACAACTCCGCAACTTTCAATAGCTCATGTCCAAGTGAAAAAAATACTGTTCTCAAATTACAGTGTTTCAAAATAAAATTCTCCGGGTTTTCAACTTTGCTCCTAGAGACCATAGCCCAAAATATCATACCATTGTGGAATCAGACCGACTCCGTGATCAGAATTAAAAAAAAATTCCGGGTCGGATCCAGACACGCGATCCAGAAAGTTTGGATTCCCTAGTTTTCTTTACTGCCATTGTTCTCGGCGATTTTTTACGTGATTTTTTTTTTTGTGGCGAATTTTTTTGTATTTTTTTATAACTTGGAAATAAATTTGTAATTCATTGAAAATAATTTGCCGGCCTGAATATCCGAAAAGTTAAAAACAATAATTCCCCTTGCTAACTAGACGCTTCCTCTGTAGCTAAATGGTATATCACGTCAGACTATATGACGCTTTGTGTAGGAAACAGGTTCGATTCTTGACGGGGAACACATAAAATCTTATTAAATTTCTCGGATTTTCAGGCCGTTAAATGTTGTTATACTGTTTATTACAAACAAAGCGTTGACTTAAATATTTTTATCTATAACTGTAACTTAATCCATTTCAAATATATATATATATATATATATATATATATATATATATATATATATATATATATATGACATAACTCATTAAAGAAAAATATGAAAATATATTTATAGCAATATTACCGATTATTAATACACGTCTAAAAGCTACATTACATCCCCGTTTTTCTACAGATCCATTATTTATCAATATAACTTATCTCTTCTGAATACATAAAAATCAATACATATACAAAATACGAACGAGATATATTTTAATAAAACATCTAATCAAATAAATTTTTTTAAAACATCCTGCAGCGTCTCACTAACTTTTACACACATTAGCATCCAAAATCTTTTTCTTACACTTATTTGAATATTATTGTTACTTCCTTATACGTGACACGTATACAATGAAAACATCCAGGCACACCTTATTTTACAGACTTTAGCGTTGAGAATGTTTGTCACACATATTTGAATATAATCTGATACATAACTGCACGTGACACGTATCTAAGCAATAAGAAATAGCCAAAAACAACATAAAATTAATCTGCGTCTATTTGCTTTTTATCATTTTTGATCATTTCTATCTTGATCTTTGACGAAGCTTTAATAAATTGAATCGTGTTAGATTAAGATCTGTTTCCTACTTGCCATCACATATATATATATATATATATATATATATATATATATGTATGTATGTATTAAGCATTTCACCCCTAGCAAGGCGGGAAGGCACTAGCACGCAATGGGTTAGAGAAGATTTGGAGCGAGAGCAGATAGGAATGATAGAGGAAAGGACGGGGAGAAGGATAGTCGATAGATCAATGTGACGTCGTCCCCTGGTCGCAGCGCCAACCGTGACGTTCTATCCTAGTCTACCACAGCACCAACTCTGACGTCCCTAAGCAGCACCAATTGTGACGTCCTCGCCGAGGCGCCAGCCGTTCGCTCCTCGCTGCTCCGTTCGGTTGGTGATTCAGGTTGGAATCTGGTTACATTTGATATCAACCTCGTCGTTCCCAACTCGCTTCCAACGCCTGGTTACCAAGGTAACTGCACTGATCACCCAGTCCGTCTACCCACGCTGTGAATTGATCTTAGGCAGACGAGATCAAACCGTGGTTGGGGCCGTACTGCAAACCGAGTTCAACGGGGGTGATACCACACAAATATGCATGAAAGACAATAAAATGAAAACTCAAAAGTTCAAAATATCAAAGAAAAAGGTAACAAACTTTATGTCTAGTTGTTCGATACATAGGACTGCATCTATCTCCCGACCCGTTCTATGGATTGTGACACGTCGTTTTCCGCTAGGCAAGTTTTAACACTTCAAGTTGTCTGCTCTCTAAGAAATTGGTGTTTCGGTTGGTCTTTGGACGAAAGTTAAAAGAAAAAACTTATTTCGGTGATCTGGATCTAAGTCGCTCTTCAAAATAATTGTTCTTGGGTTGAAGAGAGGTCCGGAATGTGCGTGAATCTTGGTCAGCTATCTGCAAGGCTCGCTTCAACTGAAGACTGACTCTGGGAACTGCTGGAACTCAACTCAACTCTGCTCGTTGTGGCTTCGTTTATATGGGCGCCGACCAAAACAGGGGTGAGTTTGTCGGCGCCGGGGGGGGGGGGTTCCTCGATAATTCTAAATACATATCCACCTCTCTGGTTAGGAATTTCCACCTTTTTCCATTTTTGGGAACCTTTCCTCACTCCCACCTTCTCATCATACTTCAGAGGGGCGTGAACTGACCTCCCCACCTCTTCGTAGCAACCTCTCTTACTCATCCTATAGATGGGCTGCAACAGCCTCCCTCGTGCGTCAGGTGATCACTACTCGACCAATGATGTCTCAGTCGGGCGTGGACGAATCCGCGGCTTTGTTTCAGGAAGAAAAAAAATATCTTGCTAAACTAAAAAAAAAAATTATCTCTTCTCTTTCCCTTTTCTTACTCTTAATCGCTGTTATCATTTCTCTGGCCGCGAACGGGACAATATGACAATGGCGGTCATAACTCTTGTTCTACACGTGGTTTACGTCAGGTATTTTATCGCTAATTATCAGAATGTGTGGTCTTCCTAACACGGTCTCAAAAAGAAACATCTCCAAAGTTTCAGTCAGTCTGTCGCCTCGAAGAAAGAAAAAAAACACTTCTAGGTTCCCATTCATTTTCCTTCGGTACATATTTCTGATAACATAATTTTATTATCGCAGGCCAAGGATGTTCCGTCGATGGAAAATCGTAGGTGGTCCTTAATTTTTCATATCTGTCCAAAGTCCCTTTAGTTGCCTGTTTTTCGTCACGTATAGAAATAACATTTTCATTTGAATTTTTTTTTCCTTGGCCAGCCGGTCTGTAGTTGATAATAAGATGTCTTCCCGTACCAATAGCTTGTTTTCATATCCTTAGATAACACAGCCGATGCCAAAACATATCTGATTCTTTCTTCCCTTCCCTTTCTTTTTACTCAGAATTTCCCTGTCATTGTAATGACACTCTTTCGCCATTTGTTACTTATCAAAATATCCTTTTATCCATTGTCTCTTAGCCGTCTGTGTGTTCTTGCTTATCAAATGCCTGTTCTTTTCCTCTTTTCTTTCTTTTCTCTTTCTGCCTCGTTAAATGGTGCCACAATCCTCCCCTAACCGATTTGTCATTTACCCGTAAATGACACCTAAACCCAAATACACTATTTAACATGCATCATGCATTTGTCCCATGCAATTCTATATTACTTTCCTACATGCAACGTAATGTTCTCTTTCAAGTTCTTCTGTTCTACATGCAATGTAATGTTCTTTTTCATCTTATTCTGTTCTACATGCAAATGTAATGTTCTCTTTCAAGTTCTTCTGTTCTACATGCAATGCAATGTTCTTTTTCAAGTTCCTCTATTCTATATGTAATGTAATGTGTGCGTGTTTCTGTGGGTGCAGATGTGGTTACTATGGCTTGTTCTTCTTGGTCAATGTTTTCCTCTCCGCTGTGGGAGGATTTTCCGCCGCACGTGGCGGTCTCACACCAGCCTCCTCCGCTGGTCTTCCTTCAATTTCTTCGCCGATTCTGTATGAGTAAGGAACACTGCTCGGCATCTCCCTCTCAAGTTGCTGCATGCGCATTGGATTGTCGTTCGTTAATCTCCTCTTACTCTTAATCTTCCATACTACTATACCCCCGATGGCTATAACTATGAATGTACTCATCACTATTGACCAACTTATCGTGATCTGCTCATCGCCTTCTCAAGCCATACCTTCATTTCCCAACGCACTTAACTTGTCCCTCAATTGATCCATATCGATCTTTTCTATCGGCTTCATTAGTTTTGGCATTTTATTCAAGGTAACATTGGAGAATCCCTTCACTATTGGCTCCCATAATTCTGTACAATTGACTAAGCCTCTGCCAATCATTTCTATGATTGAATCTTTCTCTTCATATCTTTCTTCTTCCTGGTAAATGCCGAACATCCCATGGGTAACTTTAACAGGGATAATGGTGGCCTTACTCTTAATGTCCTTGTGGACTCTCCCCCACACACCCTAGACAAGCTGATAGGTTTCTGTGTGGCTACTGCCCCCTCCCCGTCTGAAACACCGATAGCTTGTGGTAATGACATGTTTGCTAATACCTCAACTTGGCAGGTTCTCTTAATTCCTTCTCTCTTCCCTTCAAACAATTCTAGTATGGACATTTTGCGATTACCAGTTATATAGATAGGACTTAACGAGGTACAATTCCCTAGAGCATCATCTCTACACTGTCTAGCTTCTTCCGCTGTTAGCAACATGAATTTCGTTCTCCCTGAATTTAAAGCTATGTATTCTGTTTCCACCTTGTACCTTGCTATCATTCCCAAATCTTGATCTCTTCTGGGGTAGGGAATGGTTAAATTTATAACCTGGTATATCTCGAATATACTCTGTCTATCTAACAACGGAACAGATATCACAACCAATAGTCGTTTATTTTCCAACAAGGTCACACATCCCAGTGCATTATAATATTTCCACAATTCTTTGGTGGGGTCCACTGGCAGCCTTAAATGGTGGGGTAACTCGGCCTGTATTCCGAGTAGCACTTCCCTTAGGCGACCGGGGTTTACTATGCTTGGGGAGAGGTGTCCCAATGACAGCATGTCTAATTGCGCTCTCACGTGTTCCAGCAAGGTCGTCAACGACTGACTAGTTTGTCGTACCTTATTCGTAATTGTCATCAGTTGGAAATATTTTTGCATGAATCCGCTCATTTCTTCTAATTCTATCATTACAGTTTCTGTATCATTAATTACCTCTTGTCTAAACCCTGCTAAGTTATCTATTAACCAATAGATTCTGGCTCTGTTTTTGGCCACCTCTAACCTTCTCACATTTAATATGGTCACACTCTCTCTTGCCACTTGAGCAAGCGTCCTCTGGTTTACTTCCACTTCTCCCAGTTTCCTTCTTATGAATTTAACGTCATCTTCAGTCACTGTTCCAAACAGGACATTTAACGCTTTTCCTACAATCGGAACTACTGATCTCTTTTCCCGCCTCTGCAGTAACTCTATTCCCTTCGGGTAATTTTGCATGTCCCTCCATTGAGCCTCTATCATAGTGGCCTCTGATTCTAGGGAGTGTAGTAAACTAAGATACCCTTTTTCCTTGGGATAATCCTGCCCTACCTTCAACCGGGCTGCATCAAGCTGCGTTAGCTCATTTCTTAACTTATTTAGTAGCGACTCGTATGGTTTCAAATCTATCACGAATGTGATCAACCATTTAGACCTGGTTATTATTACTTCACTCGTCTTTTTAAAAAATGGTGTTTCGGCTGTGCTTCCCAGCTTCCGCCATCGTCACCATCAGTGTGGCTATCATCATCATCATCATCATCATCATCATCATCATCATCATCATCATCATCAGCCCTTTCATCTTGATCATTCCTGTAAGGTAACAAAATTCTCTTGTTGTTATTCTTCACAACCATTCAGTCTTGCTCAATTCATCACTCAATTATTCCATAATTTCTTGCTACGTTCAGCTCTTCCCTCCTCTAACTCCTAGCAGACAGAATGGCCCGGACAGGTGTGCGTGGCGCCCACTCCCAAAGGTCGTACTTCATGACACCACTGATGGCTCGTCAGCAATGCCAATAATCTTCTTCCGTCCTTCACGAGATGCAGCCCGCGACACCATCCCCTCCATCCACATCCACCACAGTCAGCCAGTAGGTTTTTGGATGAGCCAGTGTCGTTACCTGTCGACACCGACTGTTTCTATTCGGCACAGCCTTCTTTGTTCTACTGAGATTTGGGGTTCTTCACCCTTCTTGATCTCATCTTCCGAGGTGGTCCCTGCTCAACCTCTAACCTTCCCTCTGGGTTTAATTCCCGTCCAGGAGGTGTTTTGTCCTCTTCTTCCTCCCCTGATTCTTCCTTCTGTTTAGAGTCATCGCCTTGGACGTATTTAATACCTCCTGACTCTATGTCTAGATCTCTCCTGTTCCTTAGCTTTTCCTTTAGCTGGGAAAGGGGTATTTGATCCTCTTCCACCCACTCGCTGGGCCCTTCGTCCTGTTCAGGGTGCCTCTTTTTAGAGCCCTTGGCTGCTTGATTGGATCTCCTCGTCTTTCTCTTCCTTTCCCTTGGACATGGGGGGTGCGATGGCGACCTCGCAGGGTCTTCTCTGCACCGATTCAGTCGAAGACTGAACACCGCTGATATCAGGCCGAGGGTTCCAACCCCGTCACTCGGATCGCTTCGTCTATCTGGCCAAGTCGATCTATCTCCTCATTTTCTTCGGAATCTTCCGCCGTCTCCATTTCTTCCGGCTCAACCAGAGTTACCTTCCTTGTCCTTGTCTTCTTAGGCCTCGGCTCGCTCATTTCCAGGTCAGCCTTCTTTAGATCATTGGCATGGACCCTCCTTGCTCGTCCTGCCACTTGATCCCATATTACATATGATACTGGACGCGTCTGCTCTACTATCCGGTAGTACGGTTCCCATCTTTGGTCCAGCTTTCCTTCTCTCTGGTGGATTTTATAGTAGACAGGGTCTCCAACCTTCAATTCTACTACCTTTCTTTCAGCATTCACTCTCTCATTTCTTTTCTTCTGGGCCCTCTTTATTCTTCTTCTGGCCTGAACAAATATTTTATGTTGTTGTTCTAGCAACAGCTGATGATGATCTTCTCCCATATACTTTCTTCGGGGCTTCAATAGGTTATCAACAGGCAGGACCACGTCTCTGCCAAACAACATAAAGTAAGGAGAAAATCTGGAGGTTTCGTTTATCGTAAACCTCACGGCCGCCAGAGCCTGTGTCAAATACAAGTCCCAGTTTCCAGTGTTCTCTCTGACCAGCTTGGCCAATACATCTCCCAAGGTTCTATGAAACCTTTCCACTTTAGCATTTCCTTGGGGGTGATATGGAGATGTTTTTACATGCTCTATATTCAAACCTGTCAGCACTTCTCTCATTATGCTGTTTACATTCTCCGTACCATTATCTGTTACCAACTGCACAGGGGCGCCATACCTAGGGAAGATTTCACTTATTATCAAACCTGCCACAGTTCTAGCCTTCTTGTCTGGTACTGCAAATGCCTCAGGCCAATTTGTTAGCCAATCGAAAAAACTCACTATGTAGTTGTTTCCCTGCGCAGTTTCCCCATATGGTCCTGATACATCCATACTCACTTTCTGGAAGGGGAAGTTCGGCACGTCCGTCTCCTCTAATGGTGCCATTTCCTGCCTTCTGCTCTGCGACTGGCACACCACGCAGCTTCGAACATAGTTAGTGACCTCTCCGTACAATTTGGGCCAATAGTACTTTCTTCCTATTAGATCACATGTCCTATCAATTCCCATGTGACCCAACCTCACGTGGCACTGTTCCAATACCTCTGGTCTTAAACGTTTGGGCACATACATCTTGGCCCTGACTTCCTCTTCCCTGCCTGAGAGATAATACAGCCTTTCCTCTATTATGGCATACTTGGTGGTCTCTCCTGTCTTCACCTTTTCTCTCAGGGCAGCTATTTCACTGTCTGCCTGCTCCTTCTCAATTCCTTCTGTCCAGTAGGGATCGGTTATTATCTGTGTGTCCCCTTCTTCGTCCGATTCAAACATAGGGCGATCTTTTAGTTTATTAGAGTTAATTACTCCTATTCTATAGGCTTTATCATCTACTCCCTGCTCTACTTTTACAGATCTTTCTTCCAGTTGTTTCGGTATTCTTGAGAGTAAATCTCCGCCCGTGTTTTCCTTCCCTGCCAAATACTCTATCTTACAGTGGTAGCCACTTAACTTAAGTGCCCACTGTTGAATCTTCTTATTATTTGTCCACTCTGCCTGCAATAGGTACTGCAGAGGTTTGTGGTCTGTTTTTACAGTAAAGACCGCACCATTCAAGTAGTAGTCCAGTTTTTGGAGAGCATACATGATAGCATATGCTTCTCTTTCTATTACTGGCCATCTCTGTTGTGTCTGTGAGAACTTATGAGAGAGAAAGTATATCGGTACTTCCTCTGGTATGCCTGGCACTGGTCCTTCTTTATCGGGACACGGCTGGGTAAGAACTGCTCCTACACACTGCTCACTGGCATCAGTGTATAGTACCATGGGCTTGCTGAGGTCTGGGTACGTCAGCAGTGGGACGGCTGTCAACTGTTCTTTTAACGTATCAAATGCCGGTTGACAATCCTCTGTCCACTTGAACCTAGCGTATTTCTTCGTCAGGGCTACTAGTGGTATGGCAATTCTCGAAAATGCCGGGACGAAGCGTCGGTAGTAACCTATAGCTCCTATAAAACCTCTTACCTGTCTCACTGTCTTAGGTTCTGGCATTTCCCTTATGACTTTCACCTTATCCATGTCGGGTTTAATACCGTCTCCGTTTATAACAAAGCCCAAATATCTAGTCTCCTCCTTCAGAAACTGACACTTCGACAATTTCAATTTTAAGCCGTGTTTTCTTAACCTTCCCAACACTTGTTTTAGATGGAAAAAGTGTTGTTCTACTGTCTCCGAAAATATTAAGATATCGTCCAAATATGCCATGGCAAAGCTCTCGTATCCTCCTAACACTATTGACATCAGCTGTTGGAAGATTCCAGGGGCATTAGCTAAACCGAATGGCATCACCCTGAACTGAAACAGTCCTAGGTGACACGCAAATGCGGCCTTCTCCTTGTCAGCCTCATCAAGGGCTACCTGCCAATACCCGGAACTCAAATCCAACGTAGAGAAGTGCTTTGCCTTCCCTAATAATGCCAATATGTCATCTATTAGTGGCAATGGCACCGCCAACGGCTTCGATATAGAATTCAGTTTCCTAAAATCTACACAAAAACGGTGCCCGCCATCTTTCTTACCTACTATTACGATTGGGAAACTCCAAGGAGAAATCGATCTTTCGATCATCCCAGCTTCCAACATCTCTTCTACTGCCTCTTCTACAAGGGGTCTTTTATGAATAGGTGTCCGGTAGGGTTTTAATTTCACAGTGGGGTGATATCCGGTGTCGATTTTTATTTTGACTGTGTAGGTCTGGCCCAATTCCTTGTCTGACTGGGCTACCACATCTCGATTATCCCTCAGCAGACCTCCCACCCTGGTTCTAAATTGATCCGGTGCTAATATATCTTCGCCCACTATTCCTTCTGTTTGCTCTACAAGTTTTCTTCGTTCCTCTTCGAATCTCACCCGATTCAGAGTCCGTAGGGTTAGCGCTTTCCCTATCTCTTCCCCTCTCCTAACCTTTATAGTATTTTGGGCCTGGTTCACCATCATAATGGGCACTAATTCAGCTGCCTCCACCACCGTCTCACACAGAGTTACCTCATTCTCTTCTAGGCTCTTCCCTTCCACAGGGACCAACTGCAGGGGTCCTTTTCCTATTTTCTTCCCTGACATTAACCTACCCTTTCCCGACACCGCCGTTCTAGGGGGTAGCTTTACATCTTCCTCCACCACTATTGTTATATCTTCTTCCGGTGGGCATCCCAATGGCGTTCTCTCGCCATTCACTATCAGCACAGTGGGGTTGAACTCTATCTGGGCCCTCTGGCTCCGGAGCCAATCTTCTCCCAAGATTGCCTCCGTACACAGGTCGGGGGTTACGTAAAAATTTTGGGTGCTTCTTAATTTCCCAATCCTCACAGGGAGCCTCACCATCACTTTTATCTTCAGGGGGGTTCCATCTGCTTGCGTGACCTCTCTGTCCGCTTCCCGTAACCTACTATTCCGTTTCACCCGCCTGTATGCTTCCTCTCTCAGCAATGACACAGATGATCCTGTGTCTACCAGAGCTTTCATCGCCTTACCCCCTATCTCTGCTCTACAGGGTAGCTCCTTCTCTTGCGTCAGCGAAGAGAACACTTGGGCGTTCCTGGGCCCCCACCCTCGGGTCATCCCAGCCATAGGCACCGGCAGCAATAAATCACCTTAATTATTCTTACGGGGGGGAGGTCTGCGCTTTTCGCACCTGGGCGGGCCCGGCTGGACCTCTCCCAGTCTCCCGCGGCTGTTCCTAAGGATACAGCTTCTCTTCAAGTGCCCTGGTCTCCTACAAAACCAGCACCTTCTTGCCGGACAGTTCGCCGCAAAGTGGCCCACCTGACCACATGTCCAACATTTTGCTCTTTTTCTCTTCAACTGGGCTAACCTCTCGTTTACTCCCGGGGGACCTGTCCTCTACCCAAGCGGCTCGCCCGACCACTGGTCCAAGCTTTTATTTCCCTTCTTTTTAACTGGGCCACCCTCCCTCTTAATTCCGGGGTGGCCCGCTGGCTTTTCCCTGGTCTTGTCTCTTGGGCTCGGCCTTCTTTGTTAATATCGGTGGGGCGCCTTTTCTCATCCCGCACCACTTGGCCAGGTGTCCTTTCTTTCCACACCTGGTGCACCTGTCCTGTTCGAAGTCTGGGGGCAAACCCCACTTCGTCGGACATTCCGCCGCTCTGTGGTCCTCATGCCCACAGGTCCAGTAGACCAGCCCGTATCTACCCGGCGTGAGCTTATAAAATCCATGCCTGGTTGACCATGCCTTTCTATTAGGGTCTTCTTCCCACACCTCAGGCTGATCTACTTCTAGCTTGATCCTCCGATTCCACGTGGGGGGTCTTCCGCATTTCCCTCTTTTTCCGACCTCTTAACTTAGTATCTGGTTCCTTCCACACCTTTTCACCTTTTCCCATACGCCCTGGCTCTCCTTGGCCAGCTCTATTGCTGCCGATAGTCTCACCGGCCCCTCTTTCAGCACGTCGTGACGAACACGCTCGTCACTTAGGGCCTCCACATACAGGTCTGCTAACTGGGCCTGCATGACCGCATTGTCTCTAACCACTTCTGGGAAGGCCAATGATGACAGCTTCCTCGCTCGGGCCCCCAATTCTCCAGGCGTTTCGTCCCGCAGCTGTGTCAGCTTTAAGAGGGACCTCATGGCCTCTATAGCCGTGCCCTCGTCGGTGAATTCCTTGTTCAATAGTCCCTTTAATCTTTCCCCAGACAAGTGGGGTTGACTCTCCAAGAGCTCCTTCATAAACTCAGAGGATTTCCCCTTTGTGGCATCATATGCCAGATACAGGGCCTCCTGATCTCTGAGTTCATATATAATTCGGCTCTTCTCCAGGATTGCCAGCCAGTTTTTGAAATCTTTCCCACTGCCGTCAAATGCTGGGACCCTCGGTCCACCCAACAACTTTCTCAGGTCAGCTGACAACCCTTGTCTAACCCCCTCTTCATCCCCCACTGCTCTATCTGAATCATAGTCCGACATATTTAAAGAGAAAGACAATCTACGCAGTAACAATCGAGGTTGGGAAATCAAGCAAAGTGTCCTACCTTACAGACGATTCTGTTCTCGTTCCTCTCGGTCCCGGGTCGTTTTGAGTCCTATTCGAAATTTCTCAGCAACAGCGGTCGATCCAGGATCCTGTCCTGCTGTCACGGTACTAATTGTGGCAGTGGCTGTTCCAGGGTCCTATCCTGGTCACGGCACCAGTTGTGACGTCGTCCCCTGGTCGCAGCGCCAACCGTGACGTTCTATCCTAGTCTACCACGGCACCAACTGTGACGTCCCTAAACAGCACCAATTGTGAAGTCCTCGCCGCGGCGCCAGCCGTTCGCTCCTCCGTTCGGGTGTCGCTGCTCCAAATGTGACGTTCTAACCTTTTGGTGATTCGGGTGGGAATCTGGTTAGATTTGTTATCAGCCTCGTCGTTCCCAACTCGCTTCCAACGCCTGGTTACCAAGGTAACTGCACTGATCCCCCAGTCCGCCTACCCACGTTGTGAATTGATCTTAGGCAGACGAGATCAAACAGTGGTTGGGACCGTACTGCAAACCGAGTTCACCGGGGGTGATACCACACAAATATGCATGAAAGAAAATAAAATGAAAACTCAAAAGTTCAAAGTATCAAAGAAAAAGGTAACAAACTTTATGTCTAGTTGTTCGATACATAGGACTGCATCTATCTCCCGACCCGTTCTATGGATTGTGACACGTCGTTTTCCGTAAGGCAAGTTTTAACACTTCAAGTTGTCTGCTCTCTAAGAAATTGGTGTTTCGGTTGGTCTTTGGACGAAAGTCAAAAGAAAAAACTTATTTCGGTGATCTGGATCTAAGTCGCTCTTCAAAATAATTGTTCTTGGGTTGAAGAGAGGTCCGGAATGTGTGTGAATCTTGGTCAGCTATCTGCGAGGCTTGCTTCAACTGAAGACTGACTCTGGGAACTGCTGGAACTCAACTCAACTCTGCTCGTTGTGGCTTCGTTTATATGGGCGCCGACCAAAACAGGGGTGAGTTTGTCGGCGCCGGGGGTTTCCTCGATAATTCTAAATACATATCCACCTCTCTGGTTAAGAATTTCCACCTTTTTCCATTTTTGGGAACCTTTCCTCAATCCCACCTTCTCATCATACTTCAGAGGGGCGTGAACTTCCCTCCCCACATCTTCGTAGCAACCTCTCTTACTCATCCTCCAGATGGGCTGCAACAGCCTTCCTCGTGCGTCACGTGATCACCACTCGACCAATGATGTCTCAGTCGGGCGTGGACGAATCCGTGGCTTTGTTTCAGGAAGAAAAAAAAAATATCTTGCTTAACTAAAAAAAAAAAAAATATCTCTTCTCTTTCCCTTTTCTTCCTCTTAATCGCCGTTATCATTTCTCTGGCCGCGAACGGGACAATATGACAATGGCGGTCATAACTCTTGTTCTACACGTGGTTTACGTCAGGTATTTTATCGCTAATTATCAGAATGGGTGGTCTTCCTAACACGGTCTCAAAAAGAAACATCTCTAAAGTTTCAGTCAGTCTGTCGCCTCGAAGAAAGAAAAAAAAACACTTCTAGGTTCCCATTCATTTTCCTTCGGTACATATTTCTGATAACATAATTTTATTATCGCAGGCCAAGGATGTTCCGTCGAAGGAAAATCGTAGGTGGTCCTTAATTTTTCATATCTGTCCAAAGTCCCTTTAGTTGCTTGTTTTTCGTCACTTATCGAAATAACATTTTCATTTGAATTTTTTTTTCCTTGGCCAGCCGGTCTGTAGTTGATAATAAGATGTCTTCCCGTACCAATAGTTTGTTTTCATATCCGTAGATAACACAGCCGATGCCAAAACATATCTGATACTTTCTTTCCTTCCCTTTCTTTTTACTCAGAATTTCCCTGTCATTGTAATGACACTCTTTCGCCATTTGTTACTTATCAAAATATCCTTTTATCCATTGTCTCTTAGCCGTGTGTGTGTTCTTGCTTATCAAATGCCTGTTCTTTTCCTCTTTTCTTTCTTTTCCCTTTCTGCCTCGTTCAATGGTGCCACATCAAGGCAACTGAAGATGTCGATTGACATTAAATTTGAATAGTTGGAGATTAAAGCTATCAGGGAAACAGGAGTAGGGAAGGGAGTTCTACAGGCGAGAGGTGCGAGATATGAAGCTATTGGAGTAGAAGAGACGGCTACATTTAACAGTTTCATCAGTGAAAGGGTGAGAGTGGGATGCCAGCCTCTAGGACGCTTGAATTCGCGAAGTCCGGGAACCAACGGAAGCAGCTCATCGGATGAATAACCATGAAAGTAATTGTAAAAAAAAAACAGAGAGAGGCGACGGCACCTCTGTGGGAGAGCGACAGCAGACGAGATGCCAGATCAGGGCCAGTTTTATTGCATATCTCTCTCTGGATCTTATCAAGAACCCCGAGGCAAAGAAAAGGGTCTCCAGATCATATATGGCAGCAGTACTCCATGCAAGGGCGAATATACTATATATATTAGGGAATTACTAAGACACTGGAGAATGTTATATATATATATATATATATATATATATATATATATATATATATATATATTATAAATTCATGTGTGACGTCATGAGATGCGGTGCGATTTTCGCTTCTGGCATCTAATATGCGCGTGTTTATCGTTGCTTAGAAATCATCTATGTAAACATTGACAGACTATCATCACTGTCTTGTCCGTATATTGTTTAATATCTTGTAATTGACATCTTTGATAATGGCTTATGTAAGCCGAAAGCTTACATTGTATTAAAAAATATGGATCAATATTGTGAATTTCTTTCTTCGTTCAATGATAATGTTATTAAACTTATCAGACGTTACGAAAAAAATTACATAAAATAAATAGACAGCACTTGTCTATATTATTTAATGAAACGTGTATGAATGAAAAGATGCTGCCTAAATACACACAATATATATATATATATATATATATATATATATATATATATATATATATATATATATATATATATATATGCTATAACGTATTTGGAAGGAGATGGCCTACCGACTCGACGTATCGCGTCACAGTTTGTGCTCATATTGAACATTTGTGAAGCTTTGTGAAATCAGTTATAAAATCGACGTCCCCTTGGATAACTTGTTCGAATTTTGATCAATAAATCTTTTATTGTTAAACTTGAAGACTGGGTAATTTCATTTGCCTGAGACATGTAGTTACATAGAGATTCAAATTTTAAATGAGGTCAATTCAAGAAATATGCACCCACTAAAAAGCAGATTTGAACATGACACAAAAAGTAAACGAGGAGGTGTGTCTGTGCAGGGCAAAGGGGTCTGGACGATCACCAGTATCGGAAGATATGGTTAATCAGGTTCGGGAAATTCTTTGTGCGAAGCCATAGAAAGTCTGTAAGAATAGCATCTATGGAAAACTCAGATTAATCGTACATTTTGCCGCTGGAGAATGTTACGCAAGACATGCTACAGCGTGTTTGGCAAGAGCTGGACTACCGACTTCACATGTGTCGTGTCACACGTGGTACGCATATTGAACATATGGGAAGCTTTGTGAAATCGATTATAAATCGACATCCCTTTGTATATCTTGTTTGAATTTTGATAAATAAATCTTTTATTGTTCAATATGAAGCCTATTTATCAGGTCATCCCATAAGTTCTGTCCAAATTTAACCTTTTTTTTAAAACTAACAAAATTTAAAGAGTATTTTATAACGTCTAATGGAGCTGAACATTATTTTTATGTTTAGACGCATTTAAACTGATCAAATTTTATTTCAGAGAACAATAAAATTAAATTTTGTTTGATTAAAACCCTGCTAACATGGAAGTACTCAAGAATCATTTGAGACACATAATGCTTTATGAGTTCAAGAAAGGAAACTCAGCAGCCGAAGCGGCTAGAAACATTCACTCAGTTTATGGAGAGGAATGTGTGAATGAAAGAACTTGCAGAAGATGGTTTGCAAAATTCAGAGGTGGAGATTTCACCCTTGAAGATGAAGATCGAACCGGACGTCCAGTTGAGTGTAATGAAAAGCTTCTTGTGGCAGCCCTTGAAGAAAATCCTGGTTTATCAGTTGAGGAATTGGCAGTGGTTGTCAGTTCAAACCATACAACTGTTCATCGTCATCTTCAACAACTTGGAAAAGTTCCTAAACTCGGAAAATGGGTGCCTCATGAATTGTCTGAAAACAACCTCAAATCCCGAGTTGACATCTGCTCTTCTCTCCATTCTCGCTAACTTGTTTTACCTTTTTTGGATAGACTTTTAACTGGCGACGAAAAATGGATCTTTTATCGAAATGTTAAGCGTCGTAGACAGTGGCTTGGTAAAGGGGAAGGACCCCAGCCATAGCCGAGAAGAGAACTTCATGGGGAAAAGGTTCTTCTTTCAATCTGGTAGGATCGCCAAGGAATAATCCACTTTGAATTCTTACCACCTAATGCAACAATTAATGCTCAAATATACTGTCAGCAGTTAGAGCGTTTGAACCAAGCCTTGAGGAAAAAAAGACCTGCTCTAGTGAATCGAAAAGAGGTGATGTTTCATCAGGACAATGCGCGACCCCACACAGCAAGAATCACGTCACAAAAGATCGAAGAACTTGGTTGGGAGAAAATTCCTCATCCACCTTATTCTCCCGATGTTGCTCCTTCAGACTACCATTTGTTTCGTAGCTTACAGAATCATTTGGAAGAAACAGCTTTTGTAACACAGGAAGAGGTTAAAACTAACATTTGTGATTTGTTTGAATCAAAGCCAATAGAATTTTACAGTAATGGAATTAGTAAGCTTGTTAATAGATGGAAGGAAGTCATAGATAATCAGGGAAAATACATTGTTGATTGAATCTGTAATTAATTGTAACATTTGGTCACTTGTTTTCTTTATTCAAAATTCGGACAGAACTTATGAGATTACCTGATAATTTCGTTTGCTATGCACATGAAGTTACTCAGATATTCACATTTTAAACGATGTCAGTTTTGTGGGGTATACTCTTTATATCATTTAGCAGCACTTATGAAATTGGAGGGGATTATAGAAATTGCGTGTCTCTCAGTGTGTGATGGGGCAGAACAATATCTTCTGCCCTGAAATTCCCTGACAACCCAAACCTTACAGATTTACCTGGGATAGAACTCCTACCGCTATTACAATAGATAGGCAACTCTTTGAAACGCAGTGTATGCCCGAATAAGATTATCTTTGCATCAAATGTGCCATCGTGTTTAATGCGTGTTGGATGGCGCCATTTTCAGGCAAACATGAAAAACTTCTCGCGTGCAATGAAAGATGACGTGTTTCTCACACGCTCAAGTCGAAATCTCGTTCGTTGGTCTCGCTCGATACAGAAATGAATACAGTTATCGTAATTTAACTTCCTTGGCTTTCGAGTCACGAAATCAATGTGCAAAAGTTTTTTTTTTCTGTTTCATTTGAAAACGATGTGAACAGGACTGTCCTTGCGTGCCGATGTTAGTTGTAATGGGTCTTGTCCAAAGGAATATTTTGGTTGACATATCTCATGCCTCAGACAACCGATCCATATCGAATATTGGTGTGTGAAAAAAATTTCGCAGATTATACATACACACAAAAATAAATAAAATAATAGTATACTGGAGTGGACTGAAAAGTTCAAAGGCTGACTATGAATGAGTGATGCTAGATATAGGAAGTCATGTAACGCTTTATTTCATTTTTTTTTTTAAATTAATAACTAGACTGTTTCTTTACAGATAAACTGACATCTGTCTGTTCATGCAGTGGAAACTCTCCTCTTCCTTTGCTCCAAAGAAATCCAAGATTGTTTCATTTGGGATCAAAAAGTTAATTGAGCATCCTCAAATAGGCCACAACATCAATGGAGAGTGCCATGCCAATTTGCTGAAGCAGTTACGAAACGCCCAGGAAAATTCGAGGAAGATATTGTTTCAAAGGGACAATGTTCCAGGACACAAACCCTTAGTTTCAATAGCTACTGTGCGTGACTGTGGATTTGAATTGTTTCATCGCCCTTTTTATTCTCCTGATTTGACTATAATCTGTTCCCCAACATGAAAAAACAGTTGTCGGGGAACCAGTATCACAGTGATGATGGAGTCATATCTACTGTTGATTAATTTTTTGACCAACAGGATGAAAGGTTCTTCACCAATGGGATCCAAGCACAAAAACACAGGCGGAAGACGGGTATGTTCTCCAAGGGGGGTATGTTAAAAAAGAAAACTCAATTGTCAAATTGTCCAAATTCCATGAGAGTATCTTGGTCAGGCTATGAACTTTTCCGCCCCACTGCCTCATATTTTGGCCTAAGGCCATATCACGTTGGAACTCCGGTTCTTGTGTGATCATAGAAATTAAGTAGCGTCACACCTGGTTTGCTGAGCAGAGTTCCAATTCATATCGGGTTCGTTATGTTTCACTTATGTATACGCAAATACCGTTGGGGGAAGGCATGAGTCCATCTCTTCTCCCCAGCTATGTGTTAAGCAGTAGATAATTGTATCAGTAAAATTTATCAGCATCTTCAAAAAATTCCTACATTCTAAAAATATTTTCCAGCTTTAAATAATCTGTAAATCGTTGGTAAGCCGAAAAGAACGCAAAAATCAAATAGTGTATTTTAACCCAAGTGAAAGGCATGTTTTTCGGTCGCACTTTTTGTATAGGAACTCGTTCTCAAAATACGCTTCAGTATGAATGATATATTAAAAACAAACCGAAATAAATAAATCGGAGTGCCAATGAACGAGATAAGCAACTTATTTAACAAGTCAAAACCTTTCGATATGTCCATTATCAAGCTTTTTAAGATTTTAATGAGAGAGAAATGAGAACAACTAGATACAGAGAAAAGATATTTACTGCGAACTCTACAGGACCCAGCAAACTATCAACGTTTCCTCAAGTGTGGGGAGAATTATAAAAAAAAACCCATAAGAGACTGACATACAAACCAAATATAAAGACTAAAAGAAAAACAAACAAACACTGATTCCCTTACGGACAGTGGTATAGTGGATCACGCCATCTAGTGGTAGTGAGTTCAATCACTGGTAATGAATTATTGGTTCGTTTTCTACGGCTTATCAACCCTTTGCAGGTTATTTAAAGCCAGAAAATATTTTTAGATTGTAATTTTTTTTCAGTCACGTCTTTAACCACTTTGTCCTTGAGGTTAGATCCAGTGACTAGACGCAAAGAGTTGTGAGTTCAATACTAGGCCACAGCAGTCGTGAACCAAAAAAAAAAAAACTGGAGATTTCAGTTAAAGGGAAATAACAGAGACACCCGGAAGAGGCATGTCACGTGAAACTCTAAAAGTCTACCCCGGTGGACGAAATGAAACGTTGTGAATATGGCAATGAAGATGAGGATAACAGTCAGAATAATGTAAATAATGCAAGTAATCATAAAACCTCATCTCAGAGATATAGACAGAGATATAGACAGAGAAATATGACATAAAGGCCGGAGAGTACAACGGCCGAAACGTTGTGAATATGGCAATGAAGATGAGGATAACAGTCAGAATAATATAAATAATGCAAGTAATCTTAATACCTCATCTCAGAGATAATTTCCTAATACACCAGATAGGTTGGTCCATTTTGCTAGAATGGACCTGCCCAATACATTTACATGAGTGGTCTTTATTCACCCATATATCTCTCCATAGAATGACACAAGTCAGTTTTAGCTTTGGCTACACTTGCCTACTTGTGTGTTAGACCAATGGCAAGCTAACCAATATTCTATAAATGCAAGAAATCATAATACCTCATTTCTGAGATATAGATATAGACAGAGGAATGTGACATAAAGGCCGGAGAGTACAACGGCCGAAACGTTGTGAATATGGCAATGAAGATAAGGATAACAGTCTGAATAATGTATATAATGCAAGTAATCCTAAAACCTCATCTCAGAGATGTAGACAGAGAAATATGACATAAAGGCCGGAGAGTACAACGGCCGAAACGTTGTGAATATGGCAATGAAGATGAGGATAACAGTCCGAATAATGTAAATAATGCAAGTAATCCTAAAACCTCATCTCAGAGATCTAGACAGACATTAATATTTAGTAATAAAATATATAGAGTTATGATCCTCAAAGATGCACTCATACGACAAAAACAAACCATCCCCCAAAGAAAACAATTATTGTTGTATAACTACCCCCAGTCTCTTCTGTGGGAGGTCTTTTTGGTGACGGGGTCGATTTCATAATGTTGTAGCTTCTGTCTATTTCCTTTCTTCACTCCACCGGGTGATTGCTAGTTGGTTTGTTCGGAGGCAGAAAGAGAACAACAACAAAACTTGACTTACTACGTTATTAAACACATTGACGTGTACATTTTTAACCAGCCAGTGGGGTCTGTATCCCACCTCACTACGGAGCAGGCCTCGGGGACACGATTTTACCCGTCGACATTGTTCGATATAGAAATCTTAACTCCTTGTAAACACTATCTTTCTAACATTCCTACGTTCGCCTCAGCCTTTTGGAATAATCTGCACTGTCTTCAGACTGACACCCAAAGACTGAAATGTTTGCATTGCAGCTTCTCGTACGATTGCCAAGCATTACAGAATTTCCTTTCGAAATTTTAGACGGAATGTATTGCGTCATTCTGCTCTTTTTCTCCGAGACGGTGCCCAACTGACCCTACTACATATCGCAGTCAACAAAATCAAAAACAAACAACGCGCATCTCAAAAAATTAAAAAATATAAAATGCCGACAATTTTACACATCGTTCGCACACACACACACACTATATATATATATATATATATATATATATGTTCAAAAAATGTATATATATATAGATATTCAAGAAGAATATGTGCATATATATATACATTCAAGAAAAGTAAATGCATATATATATATATATATATATATATATATGTATATATTAGGTTGGTGCCAAAATAATGTCGTTTTCACACATATGTTACTATGTGAGAAAACGACAGTTTTTGCACCAACCTAATATGTTTAAGAAGAATAAATGCATATATACATTCAAGAATATATATATATATATATATATATATATGTATTTATTCTTGAATAAATATATATGCATTTATTCTACTTGAATATATATATATATATATATATATATATATATATATATATATATATATATTTATATTCAAAGAAGAATAAATGTATATATATATATATATATATATATATATATATATATATTTTATATATATATATATATATGAATAGAGAGATGGGGGCGTGTGCGAAAGAGAGACAATTGGATAGACACTGAACAAATATGTTATTTAAAATCTAACGAGTTATTTATAATTAGGACGCAGTGCCTAATTGATTTATAGATTGCTTGATAGATCGATGGGGATCAATTCAGCTCGGCCAAATCTATTTCTATTGGCTTCTATTTACGCATGTTTCCATCGAAGCGAAAGAACAGGCGTCTTTTGTTCAAGCATGCTTCATTGGCATGCATTTTGCGCAAAGAGGAAATTAAAGGAAGGTACGTTAGCTTCACATTGCGGCGAATTTTGGGGCATTTTTTTTTTAAACATTTCTTTTTTTTTTTCTAATTTTGAGTTTTGCCGGTGCCAAAAAGAACAATCACAACAGCAGATAACGTGCTTCCTATAATTGCTGAAAGGGGAAAATAATACATGAACACAACTAACCAAGGACACATATAAGCATAGGGACACGGACATGCAATATATATCAAAGATTCATATATATATCATTCACTTTATATATATATATAGATATATTGAATGATAAATATATGATTCGTTGCATGAATAAAACCACAAAGCATGCACATATATATGTGTGTGTAGGTGTCTGTGTGTATAGGTATGTGTGTATGCTTTCTATATATGTGTGTGTATGCTTTCTATATATGTGTGTGTTGTGGGTCTATTGTGTCTGTCTATATGTCTTATATACTCATAAAACATATGCACATATATAAAGTCTGTATTAAAATTTATTCTTTAAGACAACTCTGAAGGTGATCTAGCTATTCTTCTTAGTCTGTTTATATCGGAGTTTATTCATATCTATCTACCTATATCAGTTTGTTCATATCTATCTATCTATCTATCTATCTATCTATCTCAGTCTGTTCGTATCTATCTATCTATCTATCTATCTCAGTCTGTTCGTATCTATCTATCTATCTATCTATCTCAGTCTGTTCGTATCTATCTATCTATCTATCTATCTATCTCAGTCTGTTCGTATCTATCTATCTATCTATCTATCTATCTCAGTCTGTTCGTATCTATCTATCTATCTATCTATCTCAGTCTGTTCGTATCTATCTATCTATCTATCTATCTATCTCAGTCTGTTCGTATCTATCTATCTATCTATCTATCTCAGTCTGTTCGTATCTATCTATCTATCTATCTATCTATCTCAGTCTGTTCGTATCTATCTATCTATCTATCTATCTATCTCAGTCTGTTCGTATCTATCTATCTATCTATCTATCTATCTCAGTCTGTTCGTATCTATCTATCTATCTATCTATCTATCTCAGTCTGTTCGTATCTATCTATCTATCTATCTATCTATCTCAGTCTGTTCGTATCTATCTATCTATCTATCTATCTATCTATCTCAGTCTGTTCGTATCTATCTATCTATCTATCTATCTATCTCAGTCTGTTCGTATCTATCTATCTATCTATCTATCTATCTCAGTCTGTTCGTATCTATCTATCTATCTATCTATCTCAGTCTGTTCGTATCTATCTATCTATCTATCTATCTATCTCAGTCTGTTCGTATCTATCTATCTATCTATCTATCTCAGTTTATTCATTTATATATATTACACTATATATATATTATATTACACACACAGACACACATATATATATATATATATATATATATATATATATATACACATTTTTCACATGTATATCTGTATCTATGTCAGTCTGTACATATCTATCAGTTTATCCATCTATCTATCTATGTATCTATCTATCTATCATTTGTATCTGTCTATCTCTGTTTTTTATCACTCTCTCTCTCTCTATATATATATATATATATATATATATATATATATATATATATATATTAATCAGTTCAGGCGACTGACCTATATCTCGTAATGACAACCTTGAATCAATTCATGAATCTTTTTAACATTTTATAAGTTTTCCGATGATCGTACTGTTTTGTGATTCTTTGGTATTTCCATGTTTTATGCTTTGTCAGAGAAAGACTTTGAGCCCCAGAGGAGATTTAGTAAAATGCGAAAAATCTTTACAGAATCTTTTAAATGTTTGTGAATGACTATAAATAAAACGGGCCTTTCGCTGATTTTCCTTTCACAATTGTAATCATACACATAGTAAACTGTTTATCAATTCCGATTCATATCAGTTTACAAACACGCAGGCGTGCTCGCACGCACAATCACACACACCTATATATATACATATATATATATATATATATATATATATATATAAATCTGTGTGTGTATGTGTGGAGAGAGAGAGAGAGGGAATACATATGTACATGCGGGTATTGGTATATATATATATATATATACATATTGACAAAAACAAAACTGCTCACGGTCACGCACGCTAATCCTACACAACATAGAATGTGTGGTTGTGTGTGTTTGTGTGTGCGTGAGTTTGTGTGTGCGTGTACATATGTGTATACTAATACCTTAAAAAACAGTATGCGTGTATGGATATGGAATATACGTATGCACATATATGTGTGTGTTTGCGTGTAGGTGTCTGTGTGCTGACAAAAACACAAAAAATGGAAATAGATCTACAAACACACAAGGGTCATTAAAATATAAGAATACAGATATCCTTCCTCACCCTTTCACGGACCAGTCTTAATTGTTTTATTACGCTTCACGCAGAATTCTTTCACTGCCAGTTCAAGAAAGACATTTGGGTCACTAGCACACAAAATGAGAATGTCTAATATCGATAATATTTAACATTGAAAAACATAAGAAAATTTAATTCCTTTTAATAATATGTAGAAATATCCACTTTTTGCCTGATGAAGGTCGCGAGGCCGGAAAACCGTGTAGCAGAATTATGGAAAATAAAGCATAAAATATTTAAAAAAAAAATCCACATTCCAACCAAAAACGTTTGCGGTTCTTCGCTTCTTTTTATTATTCACACTTTTCTCTCGTTGGAAATACTATAACCTCTTCCCTTTGTACCCACACACACACACGCATATATATATATATATATATATATATATATATATATATATATATATATTATGTAGTATTATTTTAATTAATACCTATGCTCTGGCGGTGTGAAAAAAAATTTGGATAATCCAATTTGCAAAATAAAAATATAATTGAACAAATCATTATCAGGAGAAAATTATTAAAAAAAATGAAAAGACTGAAGACATCCGTGTTAGTCGAAAATAAACAATCAGCATCGTAATGTCTGATCAAATGAAAATCACCGACAGATTAACATTAAGTAAAAACTTAAAAGCGCTCAATACCCTAAGTAGTGCAAATCTAAAAAAGATAGCGAGCCAGAACCTACCTACCTGAAACCAGTAGTAGCCTGAAGGTTTGTTAGGTAAAACCATGTTAGGTAGGTTCTGGACCACTAGGTCATATATATATATATATATATATATATATATATATATATATAGATAAATAAATAAGAGAAATAAAAAGAGAAATAAATAAGAGAAATAAAATGAAAAAAAAACTGAAATTAATAATAATTGACAATGGTTCATCTCAGAAATTCAGACAAATTAAGACTATTACTACTTGGTTGAAAAGCAAGAGAAATAAGATGAAAGAAATACTAGTGAAAAATGAATAATAATTGCCAAGGTTTCAACTAAGAAATTCAGACAACTTAAGACTATTACTATTTTTAAAAGGAAGAGAAATAAGATGAAAGAAATACTAGTCAAAAATGAATAATAATTACTGTTGTGTCGTGGCACAATAGTAAAAATAAGAAAATCAAGTCGAGGTTGGTTTAAGGAACAAGTGTATTTAACATCACAGATACAAAGGTAGGAAACGAGTACTACTCAGCTAGGCAGTTGTAGTACTATCGCTGCTTACACCGGGTAGGTATTACTGGCACTATATATAGTGAGAACCGGTGTAATTCCCTTGTGTTAGGAGGCCGGTGTAACACCCCCTTTTGAAAATATCCCGTCTGGGGATTAATAACTTTTTTGTTTTGGGTTCACCCTAATCAACTCCGTTGATTTCCGTTTTCTTTTTTACCTCCTATTCTCAGGAGCTGTCTCTGGTATGGGCACCTGAAAAGTATCAAAAACTGTGTCCATGATGTCCTCCTCGGGCGATCTGGTCACCTCACTGTTCGAGTATCTTTTCCGGATTTGGTTAGTGTGACGTTTGTGCACGAAATCTGGTCCCTTAATCATATAGACCATGTTGCCTATTTGTTTCTCAATAGTGCCGGATTCCCAAAAGATCCTATTATTTCTATGAATCTTGTAGAAAACTCTTTCGCCAACTTTATACCGTTTTTTTGTTATCGTTTTTTTGAGGTTTGGCCTATCCTGGTTTGGTAACAACTGTGGAAAATTGATCTAACCTTGCGTCCGAACATGAGCTCAGCAGGTGTCTTCGACGTTTCGATGTTTGCATTCGGAGTGACCCTGTAAACTTGTAAGAACTGTTGGATTGACTTATCCGTCGGTGATCCACTAGCTTTTCTCAGGGCTCTCTTGAACGTATCTACGAATCTCTCCGCTTGCCCATTACTTCTTGGGTGGTATGATGGAATGGTTATATGCTCGATTAGATAATCCTCGCAGAGATGTTTCAATTCGGTAGACGTGAATTGCGTTCCATTGTCTGTGACAATGCAGTCTGCAACTCCAAACCTAGCGAATAGTTCATACAGGAAGTTAATAGTTGCTTCGGATGTGGGGTTCTTGCATTTCAGTACTTCCGGCCACTAAGATAGACTGTCTATAACAATGAGATAGTAGAAACCATCTAACGGTCCAGCAAAATCCAAGTGAATTCTCGACCAAGGTCGGTCCGGTTTTGCCCACGATCCGAATTGAGTCGGAGGAGCTTTCATAGCTAATGCGCATCCTCTACACTCCCTGACTTTTTCTTCTATATCCTTATCCATGTTTGGCCAGAAAACAAAAGAGCGTACAAGGCTTTTAATTCTCGATATGCCTGGATGTCCTACATGGAATTCCTTGAACATTCTTTTCTGTAATGTCGTAGGAATTACGACCCTGTCGCTATATAACAGGACGTTATCACAAATTGAATAAATTTCCTCATCCAGTTGGTTACTGTTGATTTTTTCTTTCGTGCTTATAATAAATTCGTCCACCTCTGCCTTACTCTTAATCTCATCAAGCGTTACTGGAAGTTCTCTTATAGTGTCACATAAAGTATTTTTTACTTCAACTTCCGCTTGAATGGCTTCTATTACCATATCCTCCAATTGTTCTGTGTGCTTAGCTATTAACCTTGATAAGCCGTCTGCATGACCAAGTTTTTTAGATGGTACATACTCCATTTGAAAATTATAATTCAGAAGAATGGTATCCCATCTTTGGAGTCTATTAACCGTATGTTGTGGTAGTCCCTTTTTCGATCCAAAAATCGTTAGTAAAGGTTTGTGATCTGTTTGTAACAGAAATTGTCTACCGTCCAAGAAACGATGAAATTTCTTTACTGCGAATATAATGCTTACCGCCTCTTTCTCGATTTGCGAGTAGTTCTTTTCGGGTGGTAAAAGTGAACGGGATGCATGGGCTATGGGTTTTATTTTTCCATCATCCATTTTGTGTAGTATGCATGCTCCTATGCCATAGGCACTGGCATCGCTTGCAACTATAATATCACGCTTGGGATTATAATGTGCCAGAAACAAGTCAGACGTTAATATATCTTTAATTTCCTGAAATGCTTCTTCGCACTCTTGCGTCCAGACCCATTTTTGGTCCTTCCTTAACAATTCATTTAAGGGTGATCTTAGTTTATGCATATTTGGCACGAATACATTGTAATAATTCGCCAAACCTAAGAAACTTTGTAGAGACGCAATATTTTCTGGAGCAGGCATGTCCCTTATTGCACTCGATCTATCTGGATCCGGCCTTCTTCCATGTTCATCGATGATTTGCCCCAAGTATTTTATTTTTTCTATGAAAAAGGTACATTTTTCCTGTTTCAGTTTAAATCCATAATCCTGGATCCTTTTGAATACTTGGTTTACATGAGCTTTGTGTTGTTCTTTGCTAGCGCTGTTCATTAACACATCGTCCAGGTACCCTACTGCGAAGTCCAACCCACTTAACACCATGTCCATTGTTTGCTGTAAAATCGCAGGGGCGACTTTGACCCCAAAAGGAAGTCTGTTAAACTTGTACAATCCCTTATAGGTATTGATGCATAGCAGCTTTGAACACTCCTGATCGACTGGGATTTGTAAATACGCGTCACTGAGGTCGATTTTAGAAAAATATTTCCCTCCACTCAGTTTCGCGAATATTTCTTCAGGGCTCGGAAGAGGATAATTGTGATCCTTTAATGCATTATTTAAACCTGTTGAGAAATCGGCACAAACCCTAATCTCCTTGCTCTTCTTTTTAATGTAAACTGTTGGCGTAGCCCACTCACTGTGATCAATTTTTTCGAGGACACCCATGTTTTCGAGTCTTTCTAATTCACCGTCTATTTGTTCTATAGCGGCGTATGGAACCTTTCTTTTCTTTTTGAACACTGGCTGTTCATTTTCTTTGACTTCGAATTTTGCTACCGCTTTTGTACACCTTCCAAGACCGCCTGTAAATACGTCTGGAAAATTCTCTTTTAACTCCCTCTTAAGTTTTTCTGCTTCCACATTCGAATCCTCAACTTTTTGACAAAAAGAGCTTAAAGGCAGATCCCATAGTCTACATTTTTCGAACAGATCAGTTCCAAAGAGGTTATTTGATTTTCGCGTGACAAAAATTTTCGCTTTTTCGGTCTTATTCTGAAAAGAAATATTCGTCAATAATTCTCCTTCGAAGGTGATTTTTTCACCACTGACGCTTCTCGCCGTTTTATGTGATTTAATCATA
>OZ010612.1:51928405-51943405 GCA_963932145.1 Acanthosepion lycidas
TATATATATATATATATATATATATATATATAGTAAAGGAAGTGCTTTGTTCAGTAGCTAGAGTGTAATTAATATATATATATATATATATATATATATTGTGTGTATTTAGGCAGCATTTTTCAATCATACATGTTTCATTAAATAATATAAACAATTCTTCGTTTAATGATAATGTTATTAAGCTTATCATAAGTTATGAAAAGAATTTACTCAAAATAGAAAACACTTGTCTATATTATATATATATATATATATATATATATATATATATATATATATATATATATTTATATTAGGTTGGTGCAAAAATAATGACGTAATAATGTCGTTTTTAGACGTATTTTTTAACATCAAAAAAGGACATTATTACGTCATTATTATTGCACCAACCTAATATATATATATATATATATATATATATATATATATATATATATATATATATATATATATATATATATGGGGTGTCCAAAAATTACTGCAGTGTAACCCGGATATAAGAGCGTTGTCTGGATCGGAGAAGGAGTCTCCTATATCCGGGTTTCTCTTATATCCGGGTTTGGTCTATTATATAAACATTAACACAGGCTCTAATTTGGGACCAGAGAAAACCTCTCTTATATTCGGGTTTCTCTTATATCCGGGTTTCTCTTATATCCGGGTGACACTGTATTTCAATGAAATCCGATGTTTTTTAAAAAAATGCATCATCCGTGTGTATTTTTAGTTTTAGAAAATCTGATTTGTTTTTTTATAAAATGTTAATTAGTTTATGTCCCACCAGATGGTACCCTACTCTAGCCACGCCCTTATCTTTGAAAAGGTCCAGCCAGAAGACAATAGAGTATAGCTGCCATATCTTACTTGGAGTTGTATATTTTCCCCCTTTTCTAGTTTTCCAGTTCAAAAGTGCTAACCCGGCCTTGTAGGTGATGACTTTTTTTCTACCGTAATTCCTGTAGGCAAAATGTCGCAAACGTCTTGCTACTCTGTCCCCACGGTTTACATTTTTGATTTCCACCAGTTCAGACCTTTAGATCTCAGACCAGCCATGCCATGTACACAGGAGCTAACTAACCTCATTCCCATCGTATCTCATTGGTAAAAAGGAAATTCCATTCGGGGAACAGACTCCCGAGAGGATGCTTTCCTCGATCACTACAATCTTAACTTTTTACAAACTTGGATCAACCGTTATCTATCCTACATATATTACAAGTTACGTCAGCAACCTGATATAAACTCTTTTTATAAAAAAAAAGCGTTTTTGAGTAAACATACAACTTTAAAATAGATATACAGAAGTTTTCTAATTTAACGACAAAATTCAAATTAACTGATAAACTTTAATACACTTTAGTACACCTGATAATTAAGACGACATGAAAAAAAATGAAACCGTAAAATCTTGTTTGATAGTCATAAACATATCCCATCAATTTTATCCCTTCACTACGAAAGGAAAGCAAGGACATTTAGAGCATTTTGTTTTCACAGTTGGAAAGAAACTCCAATTAAAGACATCCCAATTGAATGCACCTATTCCATTGTACATGATACTGCTGGACTATCCAAAGGGAATTAAATAACATTGAACATGACAGACAATCAAGAACATTTTTTTACCATAGTTCTTATCTTCATGAAGGCTTTATATCTGCTGTTTGTTTATTAAATGATTTGATTAAAATACTTGTTGACCTTGGTATATTCAATCATGTTATTTTTAAAGACGTAAGGTCTGATTGTTATTGCAAAAATAGTATATCTTAATAAATAGACCAATATTTGTTGGTTAAAATACCAATTGAGATGTTTCTACGATTTTATTTCCAGCAATATTGCCATCGGTCAAAATCATATATACAGAAAACAAATGAAAAAAAAAATTAGGCATTTCTGTACAGCAAAAACGGCAGGTAACCAAGAAAAAGTAAGATCAGTTTCAGATTCAGTGCCCTCAAATTAGTTAAAAATCATGTATGGTGTCTCTACACCATTTCATTTTTATTTATTTTTTTTTTGTTAACTAGTGTCATTTGTCATCATCTACTTGACATTGTTTATCTGAAAAAAAAATGCAGGGATTAAATTTGGTTTGAAAGTAAGGACTCGAAAGTAATAGATAAATAAATACTGGGAAAGTGTGTGTCCTCAAATACAAGGAAATGGTATGTCGTCAAATATTGAGAAATATTATGCCCCCCCAATACTGGGGAAGTATATGTCCTCAAATACATGGAAATGGTATATCCTCAAATATACAGACATATTATGTCCTCAGTTACTGGAAATATTATGTCCACAAATTCATGGAAATGTTATGTCCTCAAATACTGTGAAGGTGTGTGTCCTCAAATACACGGAATGGTATTTCTCAAATACTGTGAATATTATGTAATCAAATACCGTGAAAGTGTGCGTCTTCAAATACACGGAAATGGTATTTTCTCAAATACTGAGAATATTATGTAATCAAATACCGTGAAAGGGTGCGTCTTCAAATACACGGAAATGGTATTTTCTCAAATACTGAGAATATTATGTAATCAAATACCGTGAAAGTGTGCGTCTTCAAATACACTTAAATGGTATTTTCTCGAATACTGAGAATATAACGTAAACAAATACCGTGAAAGTGTATGTCCTCAAATACACGGAAATGGTATTTTCTCGAATACTGAGAATATTATGTAATCATTTACTGTGAAAGTGTGCGTCTTCAAATACATGGGAATGGTATTTTCTGAAATACTGAGAATATTATGTAATCAATTACTGTGAAAGTGTCCGTCTTCAAATACACGGAAATGGTATTTTCTCAAATACTGAGAATATCATGTAATCAAATATTGTAAAAATATGTGTCTTCAAATACACAGAAATTGTATTTTCTTAAAATCCTGAGAATATTATGTCCTCAAATAAACTGAAATATTATATCGTCATACACTAAAAAATATGTCAAATGCTGGGAAAGGATGTTCCCTTAAAAAGACGGGAATGTTATGAGCTGAAATAATTAAACATATAGTGTCCTCAAATACTTGCTAAGTGTGTCCTCAAATACACGGAAAAGTTTTGTCCTCAAATACTGAGAAATATTATGTCCTCAAATACGGGGAAAATATTTGTCTTCAAATACACGGCAAAAGGAATGCGTTAATACGGCATAATATTCTGTCCTCAGATACTTGAAAATACTATGTCTTGCAATACACAGAAATGTTTTGTCCTCAAATGTTGAAAAATACGTCTTGAAATATATGAAAAGTTTGTGTCATCAAATACAGGGCAATGTCATGTCCTTTCGTAATGCTCGTTGTAGTAGAGACATTGTAATCGCAGATGTAACTATATTACGACGTTGAAACAATGCTGGTGCCAGACACCTTAGAATAACTCTCGGACTAATAGTACTTGCTCGATAATACTCGTTCGAATAGTAACCACCGAATAGTAATCCGTATAGAGATAGATTATAGTGAATAGATTAGGGAATAGTGTTCAGTATAGTAATAGAGGATAGACTAGAAATGGAGATCCGTATAGTATAGAGGATAGACTAGAAATGAGGATCCGTATAGTAATAGTGAATAGAATAGATATGGCGATCCGTATAGTAATAGAAGTTAGAACAGAAATGGCGATCCGAATAGAAATAGAGGATAGATTAAATATAGTGATCCGTATAGTAATAGAGGATAAAATAGAAATAGCGATCCCTATAGTAATAGTGGATAGAATAGAAATGGCGATCCCTATAGTAATAGTGGATAGAATAGAAATGGTGATGGGTATAGTAATAGAGGATAGAATAGAAATAGTGGTCCCTATAGTAATAGAGGATAGAATAGAAATAGTGGTCCCTATAGTAATAGAGGATAGAATAGAAATAGTGGTCCCTATAGTAATAGAGGATAGAATAGAAATAACGAACATTTAGACACCATCTACTTCCTATACATATGCATTTCCTATAGGGTCACGTTATCCAGAATTCAATACTGGGGTCACCTGTGTTTGCTCACAGGCGATCTATGTTAAAAACTCAAGCGTCAATACGGCACTATATTCCTATATAACAATAATAGCTGAAGTAAATCAACAATGCTTTGTGGCAATTGTTTATATCGACTTGAAATGTTTCGTTAAAAAATTAAATAATTTAACACATTAAAAAGGATGTTAAAAAATATATGGTGAATTTTATATAGTGTTTTTCGAGTCTTCAAAACAAACTCATGGATTTGGGGAAAAAAGACCCCAAAGAGACATCAAAATCTACAAAAGGTTTCCACCTTTGATAGATGTACCGAGTATGATTTGTAAGGTATATAAATGTTGGTGGAAAAAAGAAATATTGAAATCGATGGTCACAAAACACTGCCTGGGCCTTCATTAAGTATAGGCGTGGTGTTTGGAGGAGAGTACACGTCGGCCCTGGTAAATATAATTGGTAATGCATTTCTATATTAAAAATCATTTACAGTGAATTCCTATATTAAGAATCATTTCCAATGCATTCCTATAGTAAAAATCATTTCCAATGCATTCCTATAGTAAAAACCATTTCCAATGCATTCCTATAGTAAAAAACATTTTCAATCCATTCCTATAGTAAAAATCATTTCCAGCGCATTCTTTTAGTAAAAATCACTTCCAATGCATTCCTATGGTAAAAACCATTTCCAATGCATTTCTATAGTAAAGATCATTTCCTATGCATTCATATAATAAAAATAATATCTCATAAATTCTTGTAAAATTCATTGTCAATGCATTCCTCGAGTAAAAATCATTTCCAATTAATCTCTATCTAGAAAAGGCAGAATGTGTGTGTGTGTGTTTGTGTGTGTGTGTGTTTGTTTGTGCGTGTGTGTTTGTGTGTGTGTTTGTGTGCGAGCGCGCGTGTGTGTGTGTGTTTGTGTGTGTCCAACGAATGCACGGCCGCAATTTTCGACGGATTTGCACGAAAATTTACATTCACATGCTCCAAGTTAGTGGAAAAGCCAAGACCGACTTTGCATTTCCCAACTCCCATCGATAGTGGAAATAATCGATTTCTTCATGCTTCGACGGCACTTTTCATGTAGTTTGCGGCCATTTTGTACTGGCCAGAGTGAGAGCCAATAGCTGGCTGCCACGAATAGGCAGGAATATTTTATTGGCCAGCGTGAGAGCCAACAGCTGAATGACACGAATGCTAACCAGCATGCTAGCATGCAAAAAAAATCGATAGCTGCATTCGTCACAAGTGGGAAAAATTTAAATCTGCATGGCACTTTACTCCAATTGGCTCATTCGCTTGCTTAAACTCAACGTTGATTCTGATTCCGCAGAATTGGGTTGGCTGTGAAAAAGTATTTGTCGTTAACATTCTTTTTTCATTCGGTTTTTCCAGTTACAAGTCTTTTTTTAAAGCTGATCATTTTGTGTTCATTTTGTTTAGTTCTTTTTTGTAACAGATTTAATGTTTAGTATAAAGCTTAGAAAAAATTTGCAGTGTGAGATAGGCAAGAAGTAAGGCATGTAGCAACATCAGCATGGTAAAGGGCTCTCCTTTAAAGGCAAGGAAGGGCAAAAATATTTTAAGTCAAGTGATAGCGATTGCTGTATGAGTCGTACGATTTTATAAACCAAACACGGGCAAAGCCGGGCCATGCTGCTAGTTACTATAATAAAATTCATTGGCAATGATTTTATCTGATAAAAATCATTTCCAGTGCCTTCCTATGATAAAAATAATTTCTAATAAATTCTTGTAGTAAAAATCATTTGCAATGCATCCCTATAGTAAATATCATTTCCAATGCATTCTTATAGTAAAAATCATTTTCAATGGATTCCTATAGTAAAAATCATTTCGAATGCATTCTTATAGTAAAAATCATTTCCAATGCATTCCTATAGTAAAAATCATTTCCAATGCTTCCTCATAGTAAAAATCAATTCCAATGCATTCCTATAGTAAAAATCATTTCCAATACATTCTTATAGTAAAAATCAATTCCAATGTATTCCTATAGTAAAAGTCATTTCCAATGCATTCCTATAGTAAAAATCATTTCCAATGCATTCTTATAGTAACAGCCATTTCCAATGCAATCCTAAAGTAAAAATCATTTCCAGTGCATTCCTATAGTAAAAATCATTTCCAATGAATTCCTATAGTAAAAATTTCCAATGCATTTCTATAGTAAAAATTATTTCCAATAAATTCTTATAGTAAAAATCATTTCCAATGAATTCCTACATTAGGCTATCAATCAAAATGGCCTGTTCTAAATAAACTCATTTTAAGTGATGTCCGTGATATGAGGGTCAAATAGTTTTGAGGTTAAATGAAATGTGGTTTCGTTGACACTGGAGCTGTCCGTTATCAGGACCTTTGCATTCGCCACATATTTAACGGCCTGGGAAATGAAAGTTGCGTATCGCTGTTCAAACCTAGACGGGGAAAATTTTCCTTCATTTTGTAGTACTACTTTCTATAATATATTGTGGAAATTATTTGGTATCGCTCGCTGTCTCTCATATAATTCCCTAGAAAGAATCATTGAAGAATTTGATATCGATCTGGAAAAGACAATTTTACAAGGACATGTGTGAAATTCGGTTCGACATTTTTACATCCGGTTCAACCTTCACGCTATCTGTGAAATAAAATGGTGGCGGAAAAAAAAAAGTTTTTTTTTTCTGCTGATTTCATCAAATAAACACTTGTTCTTCCCTCACTAAACCCACCTCGTATCAGAAATAAATTTTATTGTTAAATTCCTTTTTAAAAAGTCAGAAAATTTAATCGAATAGGCTGAAATCAATAACCTCCCCCAAATCTATGAAAACACACTTAATCGACGAATCTTAAGGGAAAACTTTTTCACGCGCTTATAATAGAATTTACAATGGATTTTAAGATCAATATGGATAATAAAAATACAGTTGTATCAGTAATTAATAGAACACCGGGAATGAACTTCGGTGTAAAACATTAGAATGCATATTGTAACACTAATCGTGTATTAAATTGCCTGCGAAAGGCTAATACGTTGCCAGTCATTTTTAATAAAACTTGTTTAAAAGAGGCAATGTTTTCAAATATACAATTATTAAATTGCATGATCAGGTGGCCCAAAAGGAAAATAACACTAAGAAAATTACAAGGACACATGAAAAATAAAATAATAAAATTAACAGTAGTACCTTGTATGACATTTTTAATGAAAAGTATATATATATAAATATATACTTTCGTATCGAGCACTATTTTTTAAAAATAATAACAAAAATACTAAGGAACTTTGGATTATTTACCAAACCAGTTTCTTTCCTATTTTCTACAATATTTTCACACACACACACACACACACACACATATATATATATATATATATATATATATATATATATATATATATATATATATATACATATATATATATAAATATATATATATATATATATATATATATATATATATATATATATATATATAAATATATATATATAAATATATATATATATATATATATATATATATATATATATATATATATATATATATATATATATATATATATACTTATTTAAAAATATGGCTCCATCACTACACAGTAAATACCTTGTTTGAAAAACAGAAGTCAAAAACTGCAAATTCAGTTACAGAATTAAATTAAATTAAAGTCCCTAGTTCTGTTTCAGATTGAAACGATTTTTGAAATAAATTATTTTTGAAATTTACTGAGTTTTATAAGCACATGCATTCTATGGCTATGGGGAAAATCCAGTCATTTTAACAAGGGGCGAGGGGGTTATTTGCATTGAGCACTGTTTTGTAAAAATAAAAATATTAATAAGAACACAGGATTTTATATCTCACTAATCTTTCTCTTTATTATAATATATATATATATATATATATATATATATATATATATATATATATATATATATATATATATATATATATATATATATATATATATACAGAGAGAGATAGATAGATAGATAGATAGATAGATAGATAGATAGAGTTAGTTAGGTAAATGAAATAACTAGATATTAGCGACCATATACGCGTACTTGCGTGCGTAAGTTGGTAAACAAATAAACAATTACCAAATTTACCCAAGAGATGTTGACATAATAGTGCTCAATGTTATTCGACAGAGCTAATAAATATAATTTAACAAATACACATATACCTACGTTTGATGTGCAACTCGAGTTTAGTTGATTACGTATGTCATCGGGCTCAAAATATAGCTCTCTCTCTCTGTCTCTCTCTCTCTCTCTCTATATATATATATATATATATATATATATATTTGTGTATATATATGTGTGTGTTTGTATGTATACATATATATATATATATATATGTATATATACATACATACATATATATATATATATATATATATATATATTGCCTGTCCGCTGTGTCTCGCATGAAACAGCCTGTCGCCTCTGAGTGCTGACTTCAATGTTGCATTTATATTTATATTTACATACGCTCTGTCTCTGATATCGACACTTTATCCCATGAATAAAGCACACCACAAAACCATTAGGTTGCTGCAAAAATAATGTCGTTTTCTCACTGTAACATATGTGAGGAAACGACATTATTTTTGCACCAACCTAATATATATATATATATATATATACACACACACACATTAAGAAATGGACAAAGTCCGACAATTTATTTATTAATGTTTAACGTTCTTTTTAGAGATATTTATTTATGTTTAACGTTCTTTTTAGAGATACAAGTATTTAAGTAAATGCTCTGTTTAAAATAAACAGTATTAAATAACATTTACCGGCCTGAATGTCCGAGAAATTTTCATAGAAAATATTCGTCCTTGGACAGGATTCGAACCTGCATCCTATACGGAACCGACATTTTGTAGCAGAAACGGTTAGGCACACCGGGCTAAATGGCGGATCCGTATAGGGTGCAGGTTCGAATCCTGTCAAAGGACGAATATTTCCTATGAAAATTTCTCGCACATTCAGGCCGGTAAATGTTATTTAATACTCTTTATTATAAACAGAACATTTACTTAAATACTTGTATCTATAAAAAGAAATGTCTTTAATATATATATATATATATATATATATATATATATATATATATATATATATATATATATATATATATATATATATATATATATATATATATATATATATATATATATATATATATATAACCGTTTGGTTCACTTTCGTAAAGTCTTTTCTGTATATATTTTCGTGGCAATTGTTCTGGTGTTTTTCACCTTTGTATCTCAACTTATGGATAGTATTAAATTAGGAGCGAAACCTCATCCTTTTACTGTTGAAACTGCTAGATATAACAGCAAGTTCTATTTTAAAAGATTTCTTTCTAGAATTTCCAGCCTCTGGAATATTTTTCTAGCTTCAACTACTATATTCAAATATTTCAATGGAATGGCCAGCTTCTATCTGGAATCCGTCGTCTGGAAACATTTCCTTTTTATCTGTTCTTTTTTTTCTGTATCTTTTCCATTATCTCAGCTTCCTTCAGTCTCAGTAATCACTTTGCGTCTCAGTGACTTTATTGCCTTGCCTGGAGTGAAATGATAAAGCTTAACAGGAAAATGAAAATTAAGTCTTTCGTGCTAACAATTTATCTGAAAATGTTTCGGGCGTTTTTTAGAGAGGTATATTTTATTTTTTATTTTTTTATTCAAATAATACTTTGCTCTATTAACGTATGTGACCCAGACAACAACGATGGCCAGAAAGAACATAGATAATAATAATAATAATAATAATAATAATAATAATAATAATAATAATAATAATAATAATAGATTCGGGCACGTGTTATGTGTAAAAAAAAAATAAAAAAATAAATAAAAAAAATATAAGCAAAAAAAAAAAAAAATACAAAAGGAAAATCTTGATAATTCTATGAACATCTATGTAATATCGATTTTCTTCGTAGTTGAAACAAAGATCGAATCGCTTCGGTTCAGCCAATATCATTCCTGTACGCGAAACGAATAATTTATTTATTTATTTATTTATTTATTCTTCATGCGTCCTGTCCCTTCAAAACGTTTGCGATCATGGCTCTCCACATCTTCCTGTCTCTTATAGCTCTTAATAAATGTTGTCTTTTTGTTATTTCTCCTTAACACTGTTTCGCTATCCATTTACTCAAGCTCATTCTCCTTTTTCTTCATTGTGCCGCGTCCCTTCAGATCGTTGGTGGTTATGGCTCTCCACATCTTCCTGTCCCATGTAGCTCTTAATAAATGTTGTCTTTTTGTTATTTCTCCTTAACACGGTTTCGCTATGCATTTACCCAAGCGCGTTCTCCTTCTTCTTCACTGTGCCGTGTCCCTTCAGATCGTTGACGATCTTGGCTCTCCACAATTTCCTTTTATTTAAGCTCTTAATAAATGTTGACTTTTTATTTCTCCTTAACGTTGTTTCGCTATCCATTTACTGAAGCTCATTCTCCTTTTTCTTCATTGTGCTGTCTCCCTTCAGAACGTTGGTGGTCATGGCTCTCCACATCTTCCTGTCCCTTGTCGCTCTTAATAAATGTTGTCTTTTTGTTATTTCTCCTTAACACTGTTTCGATATCCATTTACTCAAAATCATTCTCTTTCTTCCTCATTGTGCCGTGTCCCTTCAGAACGTTGGCGATCATGGCTCTCCACAATTTCCTTTTCTTTGAAGCTCTTAATAAATTTTGTCTTTTTGTTATTTCTGTAAAACCCTTTTCCGTTATCTATTTACTGAAGCACCTTCTTCTTCTTCTTCTTCTTCTATGTACTGTCTTCACTCCGGATGTTGGCGATCATGTCTCTCCACTATTTCCTGTCGTTTGTAGCTCTATCAAGTATGTTACAGCCTGCATTCCTCTGCCCGTCATTTTCTTAATCTGTCCTTGAGATATTCCACATCTGATATGAAAAGGGCGACAAATGTTGGACACTGTGATGCAAGGTTCTTCTTTCTATTATCCTGGCCTTTCATAACATAGACGATCATAGCCTTCCACATCATCCTGTCCTTTGTAGCTATTAATAAGTTTTGTCTTTTTGCTATTTCTCCCAAACATTAACATCTATCAAGTATTCTCATTCCCTCAATCTGTTCTATAGGTATCAAATTTTCCAAGCCTTCTTTCCTCATTACGTGTCCCAGAAATTTCAACTGCCCTTTTCTGATGTTAAGCATCAGTTTTCCTTTTTGTTTCCTTATTCTCCAAAATTTCGTAGTTGTTTACATGTTCGGTTCATGGTATCCTCAGTATCCTTCTGTAGAACCACTTTTCTGTTGCTTCAAGTCTCTTCTTCACCTTTGAGGAGATTGTCCTGCATTCACTGCCATATAGGAAGATTGATATTACATAGCAGTTAATCTCTCTTTTCTTTGTATTCTCACAATCCTTCTATAGAAACACATTTCTGTTGCTTCAAGTCTCTTCTTCACCTTTGAGGAGATTGTCCACTATTTACTGCCATGTAGGAGGACAGATATCGCGTAACAGTACAATACTTTTTTCTTTGTTTCTAACGAAATTTTCCTGTCTCTTAATACTCTGCTTATCTTTTGGAATGCATCTTTGGCCATGCCAATGCGTCTTCGGATCTGAATATCGCATATTCCTTCCTCTGTTAGAACAATTCCTAGATATTTGAATTTTTGCAATTGTTTGATTTTAGTATTTCCGATGTGTAATTTGCATTTTTGTTTTATCCTTTTGCTGACATCTCCATGCATTTTGTCTTCTTGAAGTTTATCTCGTTTTCCTTCGCTAACTTCTCGAGGAGATTTTGTAGTTTTCTTTTCGTATCTTTTATTCACACTGTGTCATCTGGCATATCTTAAGTTCTTGAGACGTTTTCTGCCAACAACAAATTTCTATTAGACCATCTAATTCTCTCAGAATTGCCTCACTTTTTTGTTTGTTAGCTTTGTTTTGCTGCATGTCAATGGCTTATTTTTACACCTGGTAATATTTTATTTTCCTAAATATATTGCTAGTAATATTTTATTTTCATAAATATATTGCTAGTAATATTTTTTTTCAAAAATGTATTGCTGGTAATATTTTATTTTTCAAAAATATATTGCTGGTAATATTTTATTTTTCAAAAATGCATTGCTGGTAATATTTTATTTTTCAAAAATACATTGCTGTTAATATTTTATTTTTCAAAAATGTATTGCTGGTAATATTTTATTTTTCAAAAATATATTGCTGGTAATATTTTATTTTTCAAAAATGTATTGCTGGTAATATTTTATTTTTCAAAAATATATTGCTGGTAATATTTTATTTTTCAAAAATGTATTGCTGGTAATATTTTTTTTCAATAATTTGTTGTTGGTAATATTTTTTATTTTCAAAAATATATTGCTGGTAATTTTTTTCTCAAAAATATCTTGCTGGTAATATTTTATTTTTTAAAAATGTAATGTCGTTAAATTTTTTTTCAAAAATATATTGCTAGTACTATTTTTTTCATAAATGTATTGCTGGTAATATTTTTCCTTCAAAAATATATTGTTGGTAATATCTTTTCCAAAAATATATTGCTGGTATTAAAACCTATTTTAATACTTTCATAAGATTTTGACCCCGTTCGGAATGGCGTTAACTATTTGTCCATAACTAAGACCCTGACAGGTGCTACCACCCAAGATAAGGCCGGACCTGAGAACACCCGCAGTTAAGAGGTGGTTCTACGCTCCTCAAAACCTCCTGATCAAATCCCTTGCTGTCGGATGTAGTTTACCGTCTTATCTAGAAGGTGGTTGTAGTTTATCATCTTATCCAGGACACGGATGAACTACATTTATTGTCTTACCCAGGACGCGGATGTAGTTCATTGTCTTACTAAGGACACGGATGTAGTATATTGCCTTGCCCGGGACGCGGATGTAGTTTATGGTCTTACCTAGGACGCGGATGTAGTTTATCGTCATACCCAGAAAGCGGATGTAGTTTATCGTCTTACCCAGGACGCGAATGTAATTTATCGTTTTGCCCAGGAAGCGTTTGTAGTTTATCGTAATACCCAGAAAGCAGATGCAGTTTATGGTCTTACCCAGAAAGTGGATATAGTCTGTAGTCTTACCCAGGACTCGGATGTAGTTTATCGTCATACCCAGAAAGCGGATGTAGTTTATCGTCTTACCCAGAAAGCGGATGTAGTTTATTGTCTTACCAAGAGCGGGAATTGAATTGCTGTAAAACATATACTTATTGATTATCGCTTGCGCAATTCTGGTGATAAGATTCTGGCCGCGAACAACAAATCACGTTAGACCGTCTAATTTTCTCAGATTTGCATCGCTGTTTAGGTTGAACAATTCCAATGATAAGATGTTTCTTTGTCTTACACCCTTTTCTATTTTTGTATATGTGCTAGAAACCCATAAATCCACTGGATTTCATTTAAAACGCAGTTTATGATACAAAATGAAGAGGTAACAATATTATCAATTTTATTATTAATTATATTTTAATTTGCATTTAATGACATCAATATAATTTAATTCAATGTCTGAACATTTTGAGTAATAGTACAAAACAGGCGTAATTTAAGACTTTAGAATATTTTTTTTTATTATTTATCAGTTAATTATAATTAAACTTTTTTTCCAAAAAGAAACTGAATGAAAAATATCCAAAACGCATTAATGCAAATATATCCTGATTTAAAATATGAAAACAGATTATTTTACGATATCAATAAATGTTTTACTTCTTTATATTAGAAGTGAAATTTGTCTCATAAAATGTACTTTGAATACTAAAATAATAATACGAAAAACTGATAAAGAAGGTTTAATGTTTGACTCGTCTTTATAGTTAACCTATAGTATAAAGAAATAGACTAATTGTTTAAAACAGGTGTAGTCTTTTTTTCAAAATAATAAGGATAATTTTTAAAATTATTTATTAATTAGTATTAAGTCATTTTTTCGGTTCGAAAACAATGAAAAACACTAAAACCACTTCATGCAAATCAATCCTAATTCAAAATAGGATCGATTTGGTTGGTTTGGTTAGGTTTGGTTTATGGCATATTAAACTCAATGGGTTATTTAATGCCGACAAAGTTTTTATTGCTAGCAATATTTTTCCTTAAAAAAAAAATGTATTTCTGATATTTTTTTCAAAAAAGCATTGCTTATAATTTTAATTTCTTTAAATTTATTGCTGATAATAATGTACTTCTCATAATAATTTTTTTTTACAAAGTATTTCACGTTTTGAGACCGGTACCTTAATCGAGGACACATGACACAGTGGATAAAGGCGTTGGTTAGATCCAGTGACAGGATCCAAAGAGTGTGAGTTCAATACCTTGTTAAGACGGTAGAGAATTTGGATAGGGAATTAAGCAGGAGAAAACTGGCATCAATTAGAACAGTCTAACCCAGTGAGTGAAATTAAGGCTTCAATTCGACATTCCAACCATCTGAAGAAAGCCAGCGCGTACAACGGGCGAAGCGTTGTAATAAATATGGCGATAAAGATGAGGACAATAGTCCGAATAATGTAAATAGTGTACATAATACCTCATCTCAGAAATATAGACAGATATTGAAAGGCCGAAACGTTGTAATAAATATGCCGACAAAGATGAGGACAATAGTCCGAATAATGTAAATAGTGTACATAATACCTCATCTCAGAAATATAGACAGATACTGAAAGGCCAAAACGTTGTAATAAATATGGCGATAAAGATGAGGACAATAGTCCGAATAATGTAAATAGTGTACATAATACCTCATCTCAGAAATATAGACAGATACTGAAAGACCGAAACTTTGTGATAAATATGGCGACAAAGATGATGACAATAATCCGAATAATATAAATAGTGTACATAATACCTCATCTCAGAAATATGGACAGATACCGAAGGGTTTTTAATAAATATATTTTATTATACATATTTGTTTCTTCCTCGCATTTAT
>OZ010612.1:51950905-51968405 GCA_963932145.1 Acanthosepion lycidas
TTATATAATTGTAGGACTTAATCTATTTGATTTTGTACATATAATACATTCATGCACACACACACACACACACACACACACACACACACATATATATATATAATATTCTTAATAATTTGATAAACTATGGTTGAGCCCTTCTAAAATTTTCGCATAATAATCAAATAAACGGGCATTGGTTTTTACGATTCCTATTCATTTATTTTTCTCTCTCTCTATTTTTTCTCCTGTTCTCTCACAATCGGCAACTGTGTCATAATGGCTTTAGTATTTTCCATAAGATGAAGAGACAAAAGACAATTGATACTATTATGGAGAGCAGTTTCCTTTTAGAGGTGTGAAAATTAACAAGACATTTCTTAGACCAGTTAACAAGTAATCATAGGTCATTATTAAGATCACTTACTAATTTGACCCTATGAAACCTATCGGACTTAACATTAAGCCAAGGCTGGTTGAGTTATTAGCATGCATAACGGGTTGAGTACTAATTACATCGGAGAAGTCCTTGATGAAAATTTGGAATAATGTATGCTAAAGGATTTGAGCTATTGTCAAATACTTGACCCCCAAACTGGGATCAATCGCTATAAAAGTTTAAAAATAGATTTTAATACCAGTAATACATTTTTGTGAAAGGCTATTACCAGCAATACATTTTTGAAGAAAAGTTATTACCAGAAATACATCTTTTTAAATATTACCAACAATACACATATTGCGAAACTGTAAATCTAGGCTTTAATACCCGTAATATATTTTTTGCAAAAGCTTATTACGAACATTAAATTTTTGAAAAAAAATTATTACCTTATTTTTTAAAAATATTACGAACAATACATTTTTTGAAAAAAAGAATATTAGCAGCAATACATTTTGGAAAAAAAAATATTACCAGCAATAAAAATCTTATGGCTAGGCAAAATTAGTTGCCGTGTAATATAAACCGTATAATTAATCAATTCCTTTATCCTACTTAGATTGTAGTCTTATTTGTTCAAGCCCTTCATGTGAAACACTCAGATACCATTATCTATTATAATAGATTTTCTTGAAGTTGGTCTTAAGTTACGTTCCTTTGTCACCTCCACTTTTTCGTTCTGTCGCTATTCTTTTTCACCCGAGATATATTTTGCTGCTATATTAAACGAATAACAATTTTAAAATGAAAAGGTATCGAGCAAAATCTGATTTATATAATCCCAGGATGAATCAATAAATCATAGATGCCATTGAACGTCTAAAAGATAAAAATAAACGATTAAATAACTAGTTCTATTTCAGTTGTGATATAATAAATTTGTTAGCTTTCCACATGACTAAAAGCAAAAGGTTTGGAAGGCATCTCTTATTAATATTTGAAAGAGAAAAGAAGAAATTGAAGAGAAAAAAACAATCAGTATAAAAAAAAAAACGTAATAGCAGTTGATTGGATAATGATAATTTCGTGAGAAAAACTGATTAAAAAAACAGATTTTATAAATTTCTATAATGGCCTCGATTTTACTTGACTTCGATTTTAGTTTTGAATTTTTTATCTTCCGTTTAGTGTATCTTGATTCATTGCTCCAATGTTTTTGCTTCAATGAATGCTGTCATTGTTTACGGCACCAGTTAAACTAGTTACATCTGTTAGCTTTCCACGTGACTAAAAACAAAAGATTTCCAAAGAAATATATTAGAATTTGTTATGAGCAAAAAAAAAAAAAAAAAAAAAAAATGAAGCATTTGAAGGGGAAAAACCAATCAGTGTTGGATAAGGTAATAACAAATGACTGCGTAATGACAATTTCGTGAAAAAAAAAACAAAAACAAAAAAAAAAACGAAAAAAAAAAAATTGACTGAGTGTTAGGTTATTGAATGTCTGTTATGGTCCGGTTCCTTGTACCACGGTGATGCTCAAAGGTAGAACCAATAAAGAAGAACGCGAACACAGGTATGGAATAACAGAGATATATTACAAACAGGAATATATACAGAGAAGTAGAAGTGTTAGGTTGGTTCAAAAATAAATATTTGTTTTTTACTATGAATATTTATTTCTGGAAATATTTCTTCTTACTCTGAAAATCTACTTCTGGAAATTTTGTTGTTTTTTTCCTATTAAATTCTCCTTCTGGAAATACTGATTTTTGCTATTAAAAGTTATTCTGGAAATACTGTTATTCTACTATGATAATCTATTTGTGGATTTGTTTTTTTTACTGTTAAAATCAATTTTTGGTATTTTAATATAAATATCTATTTCTTATACTTTCCTAGTGTTTTAAACCTATTTTGGGGATTCACTATTTGCCAATAGCTTGAAACTGACAGGTTCTACCAACTTGGGTGAAAAAAAAAATACGAAAATAACTCCCTCTAGAGGCCTTCTTGACGGATGTATTAGGTTGGTGCAAAAATAATGACGTAATAATGTCGTTTTTGACGTATTTTTTAACGTCAAAAAACGACATTATTACGTCATTATTTTTGCACCAACCGATAGTATGAACAATCAGGTTTAGTAGAGAGAACAATGTAGTCTCGACCAGTATCACTATTCCAATGTCTTGCAGTAATTGTCTGAACGCGACTCTGTTTCGGACTGCCTCTGACTCGAGGCTTCACTGACTTGAACTACAGCAGAATGTAATAGCAACATACTGCAGGAAAAAATGCCTCGTCAGTCATTTATCAAAAGATGCATGATCGTACTGGACGTGTATCACGTGTGATTAAATGATTAATAACGATTGGATAATGACAATTTCGTTAAAAAACAAAACTGATTGAAGAAAAAAGATTTTATAAATATCTTCTGCTAGTAACTGTTCTGTTATTGAATGTCAGAAGTTTCTCGTAGAAAAAATGGTTACTTTCAGCATTATTATTCATTCTAACGGGAAACGAAGGCGTCAGCTTTAATTAATACCCTGAAGATACGGCTTAAAATCGTTGAATCTACGCATATTTGTATCAGAGGCAATATGCCATTTGCTTGAAGACGCTTAGGTGTGTCGAGTGCAAGTGAATGTGTTAAGAATCATTTGGATTACTATTTTGTCTGCTTTTTATTAATGTACAATGCCAAAAACTGTCTGCAGGCCAATGTTCCTCTACAATTCTATTCCAGAATGACCAAATATTTGACAAGCAATACGGCAAACGACGACAAGATTGGCAAACCTTATAAATATTGAATGTAACACGCTAGCAACAAAAACAAATTGATTCAATTCTACTCCAATATTTGTGTCTCGTTTCCCGCCTGTTGAAAACCCTTCCGTTTACTTTGCTTCCCTGAAAACTAGACTTCAAAAATTTAAATGTAACGGCAATCGCCATCTGTCTTCTTGCATCCCGTTCATGTTTTATCCTTTCCTCAACCCCCACCCTATACCCAGTCATTTTTCTTTCACTTTCACTTCCTGTAATCCCTTGCGTCCTAGTGTCATTCTCATCTTGCATGGGGGGGGGGAAATGATTAAAAACAAATAGACTGGAAGGAAACATCAGTCCTTGTTAAGAAGCACTATAATATACGGTTGGTGCGAAAATAATGACGTAATAATGTCGTTTTTTTACATTAAAAATACGTCAAAAAACGACATTATTACGTCATTATTTTTTTGCATCAACCTAATAGATGACATGCGAAGACTAATTTCTTGGAAAATGTTTTAACAAATATTTTTTAGAAGTTTTAACTGACTGTGGACCTAACGGTTCGTTTTGCAAATGCTGAATGTTTTCTATATGGAAATAATTCATTTTGAATTTACGTTAAACAGAAAAAACAAAACGAAAGCGTGATTTTAAAGTGATACCATGATATTATGGTTAAAACGATACTAACACCACCTTCCAAGATCTGTCTTTGTAAGCGTCGGATAAGACCAATAGGGTACTTTGGCCATATGTGGGCTGCTGCTACTCAATACCACCCTCGACAGAGTTAAACAAAGCGTTTTCACGGCCTTTTGGTTGATGAATTATTCTCCACTCAACAACCATTATCCAACATCCCACAAATATATTGCGACGAGTATAGCAGATTTTCGGACGAGTTGTTACTAGATTGGCATTTAGGTCCCACTCGTTTACTGTTAAAATTGCTAAATTCAGCCGTCAGTGAACTCAACAGCTCGGTTTGTAAATGCTTTCTGAAATGATTCGTCTTGCCATTACGCTAAAGAAAAAAAAACGAAAGCGTGTTTTTTAAAGTGATAAATGGAGAGTATGTTTTAAAACCATACTGCTAAGATCTGTCTTTGTAACCGTCGGATCAGACCAATAATAGAGTACTGTGACCATATATGGACAGCTGATTCCCATTTCTAACCCTCCAGTCTCGACAGAGTTAAAAAAAAGCGCTTACACGGCCTTGTGGGTGATGAATTATTTTGCAGTCAGCAACCATTATTTCACAGAAAATAACATCGCCAGACTCTAAACATTATATTGCGATGAGCATAGAAAAATTTCGGACGAGTTAGATTCCTTAGCGCCACCAGTGTGTTACTAGATTGGCATCTCGGTCACACTGGTTTACTGTTGAAATGGCTAGATTAAACCGACAGTGACCCTAACGGTTCAGTTTGTAAATGCCGAATATTTTCTGTATGGAGATTGTCATGGCTCCTTACCTATAACTACAGAATGGACTCTTTCTAACACTATGTATACTACGCCTCTCAAGAGAGAGGGACGAATCGAGCCGAGCTCTGAGCAGAGAAGAACCGGGACGAAGCTCCGCCGAAGGGCAGAGTCTCGTTCGGGGAGGTTGACCAACCCGATTCCGTTTATACGGGTTCTACGGGCATTTTTTGGCCGAGCCTATGGGCTCGGGAAACCCACGTTAAACTCTGCCTTGTGTCACATGCAACCCTTGTGGGGAGTGGCTAGTTACCGAATCGAATCTAGGCGATAGTAGTTCACTCCAAACCAGACTGACAGTCATACTAACACCTTTCCAGATCTTGTATTATTATTTCGTGTAATATACCTTCGTTATTTCTACTCTTGTGTTCGTGTTGTTCTTCCTTGGTCCTAACCTCGACTATAACAGAAATGGTTCGTGTTGCCAGAAATTTAAAGGAAAAAAAAAATGAAAGCGTGAATTTGAAAGTGATAGCAAGAGAGTATGGTTTAAAACCATACTAACCGCTTCTCTGTCTTTTTAAACGTCAGATCAGACCAATAATAGGGTACCCTGGCCATATGTGTGCTGCTGATGTTGCCCAATTACCACCCTCCACCCTCGACAGAGTTTTTTAAAAAAGCGTTTACACGGCCTTGTGGGTGATGAATTATTATCAACACTGCAAACATTATCCCACAGATAAAAAAAAAAAACGCCAGACTCTCACTAATATATTGCGATGAGTATGGTAGATGTTCGGACCAGTTGGATTTCTTAGAGCCATCAGCGTGTTACTAGATTGGCATTTAGGTCCCACACTTTTTTTTATGTTGAAATAGCTTAATGCAACCAACAGTGAACTTAAAGGTTCGGTGTTTAAATGCTTTCTGCATATTAATTGTTGTGGATTCCTGGATGGAATCTGGTACCAATAAATAACAAACGCCAAAAACGGATATAGGAAAATAAATGTATTAATGTAATAATACAAACTGGTAATGCAGGTTAGTAGTTCAAGGAATGCGGGTTAGTAGAAATATATATATATATATATATATATATATATATATATATATATATATATATATATATTCTTTGGTATCGACGTATCAGTGTATGACTTCTTAGTGAGTCTGTGAATCTTGCTCAATACGTTCGGGCTCGTTCGTCGGTCTTTCACGTTCTTCTCGTTCGCTCTCTCGGATATTCACAAGCAGTAGTATATGTATACCCTGGGCGAGTCCATTTGTGTCAAAAGTGGAGAGCCCCTCAACAGAAATGATTCTCTTGCCATTATGTTAAAGGAAAAAACAAAACGAAAGCGTAATTTTAAAGTGATTCCATGAGAGTACGTTTTTAAACCATGCATTCCGCTTATATTAACATCAGAGGAATAGGCAATATGCAAAAAGATTCAGAGACATCGTGCGCCAATTAATGCATTAAAAGAATTACTCGAAGGAATATTTTGTCTGTTTTCAGTTAATTTACAACGGTAAAAATTGCCTGCAAGCCAATGTTCGTCTTCACAATTTTTTTCCGTTAGGACCAAATATTTGCCAAGTAAGACAACAAAAGACTTCAAGATTGGCGCGACTGACAAAGAGTAAAATTGCTACACTAAAGTCAAAAATAAAAAAGAGTATAAAGTATAAAGAGTGGATTCGTTAATAAGCAGAATTGTCGCATTTGGGCTTATGAAAATCCAAGGATGATTATTGAAAAACCACAGAATCCACAAAAGGTCACAGTTTAATCGTCTAATGATTTTTTTTTTCTTTTTCTTTCAGATTTAACAAATTATGTCTTTAGCAATTTCAACCATGGAAAGATTAACAATCAAACGACGTGATAAAGCTATCGAAGCCTATTAAAAAAATGGATGTTAAAATGATAAGTTCCCAGGTCGCATCATCTCTGGAAAAAGCGAAGTCAATTGGCCACCAAGATCGTGCGACTTGACGCATTTAGATTTCTTCCTTTGGGGTCATCTCAAAAGTAAGGTCTATGCCAACAACAATTCAACAGCTGAAGGATGAGATAATAAAGTATATTGGTGAGATCGAGGAGCAACTATGCAGAGACGTCATCAAAAATTTTGACCATCGAGTGGAGGTTTGCCGCCGAATCCTTGGCGGACATTTGGGCGATATCATTTTTCACACATAATTGCCATGACTTAAATAACCTGATACAATAGAGAAATAAATAAATGTTCACTAATAACACTGATTTATTTACTGCTGACTTTGATCCGTCTTAATGAAGCACCCTTTATATATATATATATATATATATATATATATCATCGGCATCCGTCCGTCTCGCACTAAGTGCCGTCCATCCGCCTCCAGGTTTGAATTCAGTGTTGTCCTTCTCCTAGGCCAGTTGTCATCCAAGGCTATAAAGACCAGTCAATCCTGCTATTTACCCATAGCTCGAGGGAGAAGAAGAGGATTCATACCTTTCCTAAGGGTATTAGCGACTATAATGAATTCGACTGTAATTCGAACTCGGCTCTCCGATTCATCAATCCAAGCCGCTATCCATTACTCCACCGTGCCTTATATACTTCATATTTAATTCATCGAGTCTAGAAGAAACCTCAACAGAATGCAGACAGCACTGGACGGCCGTTTCGTCCTATATTTGGGACTCCTCAGCAGTGCGCATCCACTACCGAGAAATGAAAGATCCGTTTAGGTGAAACCTATTTGGTTTGCCTGGCTCTTTAAGATTTATTTTAGTTTATCGCTCTATTTAGAATGTTGAACCTTCTACGTATTTGTCTTTTTACTCGTTTGCGTTTTTTTTTGTCTTTGGACAAGGGCTTAAGCTCCAACCTTAAGCGCTTGGCGATTGGTTTCGTCTTGTTTAATGTTCTTGGTTCTTCCTTCTTTTTTTTACTATTTTTTCTTCGGGTAGCGATTTGTTCTACTAAACGTGTACTACAATCTATCTATCTATCTATCTATCTATCTATCTATCTATCTATCTATCTATCTATTTAAAGAAAAACAGACCACTATGATACCATTATGATAATTTATTTCACCAGAGCCCTTTTAAAGGGCGCCGGATCATCAGATAGCACCTCCAGAAATGAAATGAAACGAAAAATGAAATTAAAAATTATGAATAGTATAAGTTTTTGTAATTTAACAGAGAGTGTAAAAGGGGTAGTTAAAGAGACATGGTAGAGTATAGGGAGGGATTAATTTCATATCTCTCTCAAGTATACTTAGCATTGGGGGAGGAGGAGTGACCAGACCATGACCTATTTAGACGGTTAACTTAACGGTAGTGATATATTGTAATGAGAGTGGAGAAGGGAGAAAAGAAAAAGGAAAAAGAAAGAAGAGGGACAGGGAAGTAAAGAGAAAGAGGCTGAAATTCGGTTTTAGCAATTTATGTAAAGAATAGATTTTAATGCTTGATAGTAATTTAGATGTCTAAAAAACACCGGAGAAATTAAGCTGATGCTTGCTATCAATTTAAATATTTAATTTTTTTTTTTCAAATAGTTTAGGGATTTAATAAAAGTTAAATACTACATACCAAGTTCTTCATAAGCTTATATATATATATATATATATATATATATATATATATATATATATATATATATATATATATATATATATATGTAATGAAAAACAAACCACTTTAATGTACCATTACGATAATTTATTTCACCTAAATCCTTTTTTAAGGATTCAGGATCATCAGGTAAAACTTCCAACAACGAATTGAGAAAAAAAAAATGGGATTAGAAATTGGTGGGTAGTGTAATTTTTGTAATTTAATAGAGGGGGTTGAGAGTGGTAGTTAAACAGACAATATAAAGTATAGGGAGGGGTTAATTTTATATCTCTCTTAAGTATGTTTTATATTGGAGTAGGAGGAGTGACAGAAACTTGACCTCTTTAGATGGTTAATAAAACGGAAATGAATTGTAGAAAATGCATACAAGTGAGTCTTATGGTAAAGAGAGAGATAAGGGGGGAGGGGGAAAGAGAGATGGAGTTGTTAACAAAATTATGTAAAAGATAGTTTACAATGTTTGATAGAAAATTCGATGTCTGAAAAAAAATTTGTTATTAACTTAAATGTTTAATTTATGTAACATGAGAACAAATGGAGTATAATTCCAATGTAAGTAACAATTAATTTAAAAGAGAGATCAATACAGAATAGATCTAAATATTATTTATCTTAGGATATTAAAACAAAAACATGTTAAAAATTGCAATTACAATTTCCGAGAAAACAGCTGACATCATTCTAAAGTGACAATTATCAAATAATTATTATTATTAGCTATTTGGGAGAATTAGTTCTGGCTGATATATATATATATATATATATATATATATATATATATATATATATATATATGTTTGTCATGTTGAATTGATAATGTTAATTATATTTTATGAATATGTCCTGAAGATGGTTTATTAGACCGAAACGTCCGACGTTGACATTATATTAACATCGAAACAGCATAATTGCATATAAGGATTTTTGTTTGTTTTTTCCGTATATTTTTCTTCATATATATATATATATATATATATATATATATATATATATATATATGTATAGTGAGAACAAATGAAGTATAATGCTACTGTACGTAACATTTAATTAAAATAGATCTCAATGGACAGTAGAGTTAAATATTATTTATTTTCGGACATTAAAACAAAGACATGTTAAAAAACACTGCATAATTACAATCTACAATTTGCGAGAAAACAGCAGACATTGTACTAAGTAACTATAATCAAAAGTAGCTCTTAAAAGGAATTCTCAATACGTTTGTGTTTTATCTTCTAGTTTTATTATGTTGAAGTCTTTTAATTTCAGGACAGAATTAAATTGTCTTGTAGCACGATGTTAATTATTAAATACATTTTGTGTCCTTTATTGCAGTTATCAGACCAACCCAACAAATATTTGCAGATTAGTGAAGGATAAACAGGCTGGTCACATTTAGTGCTTCGAAAAAAATACTAGTGATGTTCCATCATCACAGAGAAAACCCAGAACTTTCACCGTTCGCGAGGAAGAGTTGTTACCTAAGGAAGGCCCCGAGTGACTATTGTCGTAGGAGACAATGGCATAGTGGATAAAAAGCGCTGGTTTCTGTATTTAGCGACATGCTGCTTGTGTGTTCAATACCTGGTTCGGGCACTGTGTACTTCAAACCAGCGCATAACGATAACTAAAAAGTATTAAATAAAATATAAGAATTAGACAATATCCCTAAACATTAGCAGCCGAACGAGAACAGTATGCCCCCGTAGATTAAACAAAGTGTTTAGAAGTGAATTCTTAGTTGGTTACCCGGATCGACATAGCCACGAGGAAGGCCGGAGTGTACAACGGCCGAAACTAGCAATAAAAAAAAGATGAGGACAGTCGTCTGAATATAAATTGTGTAAATAATATTTTTTCTTATTAGAATTTAAAGTGTACCCCATAGTTTTATATATATCCAATATGAAAATTTATCAGAGTTAACCTGTAGAAAAGACAATATTTATAAATATACTACTCTCCCAAATAAACCTACACAACAATATCGTAAAATCAAAAGAAAATGGTTGAATCTGCCAACACAGTTATAATGACAATATTCTCCACACGTGACAATAACTGACGTTATTTTCAGTTAACAATAGGAAAATAGCGTTCTCTACATTCCTCCATTTGCTAAGAACATTCTGTTTTTTGTTATTATTAGTTACTTCCTTTAATTAAATTCATTTCGTTTTGGCTTTGAGAAAGTCCACATTGAGAAATGCGTCAGCAATAACTACAGTTTTCCTATTGTCATTTTATTTATAAATATCTCTAATAATAACAGTGATGTTTGTTTAACGGCATATCAACATCCTTATGGGTCATTTAATGCCGAAATTTAATTTTCTTTACAAAAATTGCTGGTATTTTCACTGTTAAATGTGTATTTATACTTTCATAATTTGTGACGTTGTGGTGTAGTGGATATCAGCTCGGAGAGCCGAGTTCGAATTCCAATCGAGTTCATTAGATTCACTTACGCACAAATAGCCTTGGGAAAGGTATGAATCCATCTCTTCTCTGCTCCCCAACTATGGGTTGATTAGGAGGACAGACTGGGTTCTTTAGCCTTGGTTGGCAACCAGTCTACCGCGGGAAAAATATCTGCTTCGTCAGCCATGTATCGAAAGATACATGCTCGCCCAAGCTGAGTTTCTGATTGAGTGTTTGACTCCAGTTTGGGGGTAACTATTTCTCCATGGGTAAGCCATTAACAGGAGCGGGTTAGAGGACAATATCAATTAAGAGGTGGTTCCATGTTTCTGAAAATCTCCAATCTCCCGATCAGAGGCCTTGCTGCCGGATGTAGTTTATCATCGGGACGAATTTGTGGTTTTATCATGATTGTCTTTCAATTGCAGGACAGAATTAAATCGTATTTTTTTATTGCATTATTGAAGATGTCATCTTTGTCTCGTAGCACGATGGTAATGATTAAATACATTGCCTGTTGTTTATTGCAATTATCAGACCAACACAAGAAACATTTGCAGATCAGCAGAGGATAAACAGGCTGGTCACATACAATGTTTCCAAAACCAAATTCGTCATGGTTTGAATAGGAGGGCAGACTGGATTCTTAAATCTTGGTGGGCAACGAGTCTACCGGAGAAAGAAATGGCAACGTACCGCGGGAAAATATCTACCTTGTCAGTCATGTATCGAAAGATACATGATCGCTAAAGCGTGTATCACTCATGGCTGATTTTCCGATTGATTGTTTCACTCCAATTTGGGGGTAAATATTTGTCCATAGTTACGTTTGAGGGTGGACCTTGTTACAACAGCAATTAAGAGGTAGTTCCATGTTTCTCAAAACCTCCAATCTTCCGATCAGAGGCCTTGCTACCGGATGTAGTTTATCATCAGGACGAAGATATTTTCATCCTGGAGTAAAAAGGTTTGAGAAAACACCGATCTATATTCTTTTGAACCCATTTATCAGTGAAACGAGAAAGCTGCTGATGTTTTACTAAAGTGAAAATTATCAAAATTAGCCCCCAAAAGAAAGTCTAAATAAATTTCGGATGGTAATTTCTGGTTTTATTGTGAATATGTCTTTCAATTTCAGGACAGAATTAAATTGTATATTAAGTCGTATATTTTTATTGCATTATTGGAAATGTTAACTTTGTCTTGTAGCACGATGTTAAAGACTAAATTCTATGCATTTTCTTTATTTCAGTTATCAGACCAAGAAACTGACCGCTGACGTCTATTGTGCAAAGTAATAAATACGTACAATCAAGAGGTAAATAATTTAATTTATATGAACAAAGAGAAGGCTATTTGGGAGAATTGGTTCTCGCTGAGCTGAGATCTTTTCGGCATACATCAGTATGCATATATATATATATATATATATATATATATATATATATATATATAAAGAAATATAGTCTTAAGGTGTGCTATATTTATGGAATAAAATGCTCAATATCAGAGATAGAGCGTGTGCAGTCTGTTTCATGCTATATGCAATCGTCAGGCCACGATGCATATAGCATGAAACAGACTGTCGCCTCTAAGTGTTGACTTCTATGTTCACTTATATATATATATATATATATATATATATATATATATATATATAGAGACATTTTTATGTTATACATTCTTTTTTATAGATACAAATATTTAAGTTAATGCTCTGTTTATAATAAACAGTATTAAACATTTAATGACCGAGACATTTTCATAGAAAATATTCGTCCTCCGACAGGATTCGAACTTGTATCCTATACGAAACGGGTCATTTAGCTTGACGTGCCTTTACCGATTAGAATTTTAAATACAGTAAATTCGACCATGCTAACCGGGCGCTCCTCTGTGGCCAAATCGGTTAAAGGCACGTCAAGCTATATGATGGTTCCGTATAGGATACAGGTCCGAATCCTGTAGTTTATCATCAGGACGAAGATTTCTCTAAGTTTATCATGATGTAAGAAGGCTTAAGAAACACTGATTTGGTTTCTTTTGAAACCAGTTATCATAGATACGAGATAGCGGATGATGTTGTACTAAAAGTTACAATTATCGAAAGTAGCTCACAAAAGAAATTCTTAGTACCTTTGAAAATATATATATATATATATATATATATGTGTGTGTGTGTGTATATGGGTAACATGCGAACAAATGGAGTATAATTCCACTATACGTAATTTTTAATTTATTAGGTTAGTGCAAAAATAATGTCGTTTTTGACGTTAAAAATACGTCAAAAAACGACATTATTTTTGCACTAAACTAATAAAACTGAGCTCAATATAGTGTAGAGCTAAATACTATTTATTTTAGGATATTAAAACTAAAACAATTTTAAATCCCTACACAATTAGAATTTAAGTGAAACCGCCTAACATTTGTATTTTCTGGTTTTCAATTTTTATTTGTATTTTCTGGTTCTCATGTTATCTGCATATATATATATATATATATATATATATATGGCCTGACGATTGCATATAGCATGAAACAGACTGTCGCCTCTAAGTGTTGACTTCTATGTTCACTTTTATATACACACACACACACATATATATATATATATATATATATATATATATATATATATATATATATATATTAGGTTGCTGCAAAAATAATTTCGTTTTCTCACATAGTAACATATGTTAAAAAACGAAATTATTTTTGCACCAACCTAATATATATATATATATATATATATATATATATATATATATATATATATATATATATATATATAAAGGTAACATGAGAACACATAATTCCAATGTACTTAACATTGAATTTAAAATACAGAGTAGAGCGAAATATTATTTATTTTAGGATATTAAATCAAAAACATGTTAAGATCGGTACACCATTAAAATTTACGAGAAAACATCTAATATTACACTAAAGAGACAATTATCAAAAGTAGCCCTAAAAATAAATTCTCAAACCTTTTGGATTATATTTTCTGGTTTTATTACGATGACGGCTTTTAATTTCAGGACAGAATTAAACCCAATATTTAATTATATATTTTTATTGCATTACTAGAAATGCTAACTTTGTCTTTTAGCACGATGGTAATGATTAAATTCTTTGCGTGTTCTTTATTGCTCGTTATCACACTAATACAAGAAACATTTCCAGATCAGTGGAGGATAAACTGGCTGGTCACAATCCAATGTTTCCAAAAGCAAATTACTGATGTTCCACCATCATCGAACTCACCTCGAACATCCAGCGGTCACGATCTACGGATGCTTGCAAAGGGAGGTGCCAGTCCTTGAACATCTCTTGGGACTTAAACTCAACCTAGACCTTAAAGATGGTCGGTTCTCTGTACAGCTCCTGACTTCTGCTGCTTTCATCTATATCTACAAGAGCCAGTTCAAACCGATAATGGAGTCCTTCTGTCATTTATGTAGAGGGAGAGCTACTGAAAAAAATGAAGGGCTTGAAAAAGTCATAACTTGTTCGTTTTCAATATTTTTTTTTTCTTTTTCGTTTCTTGCAGGTTATAGAGCATCCCTTGGAGATGGAAATAGCTAGGTATGATGTCCAGCAACGAGTAAAACTTATTGTGATTTTCTATTCCAAGGAAAAATCAATTATTCAATTATTCAATTAAGCAAATAAGAGATGTTCCATCATTAACGAGCAGACCCCAACCGTTTAGCGGTCATTTTGAACGGATGCTCGCGAAGGGTAGTACTGTGCCTTGAGCGCATTTTTGGGACTTAAATTCAACCTAAACCTTAAGTGGAAATCTTAATATAAGATCCATCGTAAAAGATGCCGGAAAAATGGTCGGTTATCTGTACAGCTCCTGACTCCTCCTGCTTTCTTATACCTATACAGGAGCCAGATCAAATCGAAAATGGAGTCCTTCTGTCAAATATGTATAAGGTGAGCCACTGAAAAAATAAAGGGTTTGAAAAAGTCATAACTTGTTCGTTTTCAATCTTTTTTTGTTTTCCGTTTTTTGCAAACTATGGTGCATCCCTTGAAGATTAAAGTGACTCCGTATGATGTTCAGCAACGAGTAAAACTTTTTGAGTTTTTTTTTTATTCAAATGAAAGATAAATTATTCAATCTCAGAGAAAATACCGGCAACACTTTATTGTTAGAGTATCTATAGCCATAACATCAGTCGGCGATCTTCCAGAAAGAGGTCCTAAGCGCACTGTGCGCACTGAAGCAGGGGTAGAAACTGTACGGCAGAGTGTCTTTGAGGATCCATCAGTTTCTACCCACCGTCGTTCTGCTCAACCAGGCATCACCAGAACATCGATTCAGATGATTCTGAAACTGGATTTTAAAATGTTTCCATACAAGATTCAAATGGTCCAAACTTTACTACTCCAAGATAATCATGAATTTGTAAAAGTTATTTTTGTTTTATATCATTCAGTCTTACAATGATGACTTTGTACAAGAGCTGCCACTCTTCACTATTCAGTCTCAGGGGTGACGAATTATTTTTCACTCTACAGCAACTGAAGCGTCGTAAGCCTCTCTCTGCTCTATCGTTTCCATGGAAACTGGTCATATGAACACCATCCTTTAGTCCCATCAATTCTAACCTTCAAGGAAAAGCTTGTATATTTTAGCTAACAACCCTCGTCCCTTTTGTGTTTCTTTGGTGAGTTGCAAGTTCGACTCGAGCAGATTCTCAAAAACCGTTGCTTTGTGAAACTGACTCTCAAGTGAATATTTTCCGTTTCTCTATAATCTTAATCTGTTCGTGCGTTGGACCAACTGTTGTCTTCACAATATCACCCCGTAGAGTGCATTTAAAAATGTTTCTATACAAGTGGCCACTCAGTATATCAAATACAAATCTAGAAAAACATTAAATTGAAAAATAAAATAGAAATCTAATGGAATTATATAGATTTACACTATTTATATTCGGATTATTATCCTCATCTTTATTGTTATCACAACGTTTCGACCGTTCTGTCCTCTGACCTTCATCCGGTGTGTATCGTTCTGGGTAACTTTTAGGAACTTCTGAACTGAACCCCTTCTCTTCCCTATCAAACCCCGTAGTCAGCATTTTAAAGTGTTTCCATACAAGATTAAAATGATCAAAACTTTACTACTCAAAGATACTCATGAGTTAGTAGAAGTTATTTTTGTTTTATATCATTCAGTTTTTCAACGACCACTCTGTACACGAGTTGCCATGTCTTCACTATCCAGTTTCGATAGAATCGAAAAGCGTCTCTACGTCTTCAGGGGTGACGAATTTTTTTTCCCCCTATAACGACTAATCCATGGAAACGAGAATCGCAAGCCTCTCGCTGCTCTGTCGTTTCCATGGAAAGTAGTCGGATGAACGCCATCAGTTCTAAACTTCACGGAAAGGCCTGTATATTGTAGCTAACCACCCTCGTCCCTTTCGTGTTTCTTTGGTCAGATGTAAATTCTACTCGGGCAGATTCTCAAAGACCGCTGCTTTTTGAAATACTTTCCGTTTCTCTATAATCTTAATCTGTTCATGTCTTGGACCAACTGTTATCTTCCCTATATAGCCCCATAGACTGTGCCTCTTACATCCTCTATCTCGAGTGGCTCTTCGGTTTTGTAAAAATGAACATTATTGCAAAAGCAGGTAAATAAAACAAAACAAAAAAAAACAAACTAAGTACGGTGAATGCTAACTAGTTGTAACAGAGTCGTATAAATTGTCTGCAAATGGAGGTCGTTCACCAGAACTCCGTTGCGTGGAGACTTGTATTCTTCTGAAATATCTATAACTTTGGAACTGTATCGATGTACACATATGGGTCATCCTGTGTACAAAGATACACCGTATATGTTAGTATCTTTGTGTGACGGTCTTTAAATCTTTCTGGCAACGATTAGAATCAGACGGATTTATTTTATTTAACTCCACTTGTCAATTACGGATTAACATTGATATACGAGATCATATACTTTTCCAAGCAGACGGCTAAAGGAAGAGTCGTCGAGAAAAAAAAAGAAGGAGTGCGTAAGTAGGTATAATCACAAAGAAGATAAGGAAAGAAAGTCAGGTAAATAAAACGGAATGAAACACAGACAATAAAAAAAATGGCGGTCAGATTATAACTTGTAGTGAACAGCCAAGTAAGAATATTTACACCGTTTTTTTTCAGGAACTTTAAAGTGCTGAGCCTCGTTTTCATACGCTGATATCAAAATGGTGGAGGATGGTTTGGTTTAGGAACAGCTATATGTATTTTTGTTTAATGCTAAAAACTTTCATTTTGCCTTCTCAGCCTGCTCCATCGATCTTACACTTTCTTAAATAAACTTCTTCTATTACTTCTTAAACATTACTTTCAAATGGAAAAATACGTTTTTATTCTTTTTTACATTTTGCATATTCTTTCTTTCTTTTTCTTTTTTCTTGCAATTGTAAATCACTTTGCTTTCTTTCTTTTTGTTGTTCCATCTTTTGTTGCCTTTTCAGTTTAATATTTTTTTTGTTTTCTCTTTTAAAAATAATTCACTCCAAGCAAGGCGATAATACCACTAAGACGCAAGTGGGTGTTACTGAGAGTGAAATAGTGAAAATATTTTAGAAGCAACCTGAAACCCAATTTGAAAGACATAATATGGGATAAAGCTCTATTCAAAAGACATGAGAGGAGTGTGAACAGGACGATGGGCGAACTTATCTACTCCTATTCTTCTCCTTCTTTCATTCTTTTTTCTTTCTTTCTTTTAAAACAATGCATAACATTCTTAATGAGTTTCAGTAAATGGCTGGCAAAACAAGATTTAGAAGAAACACCAAAATTTATTTAGAGCTACA
>OZ010612.1:51973405-51993405 GCA_963932145.1 Acanthosepion lycidas
CTCTAAATTACAAACGAAACTCAAACATTGTGTAAAATTTTAAAAGGACAACACATTCTGTTATGGGACCTTACCCATAATAACATAATGGACTATTCCATACGTAATAAATACTGCGCCTCAAGAGGAAGCAGAGAGTTCAGTCCGAAGTCGGGCGACCGGCTGATCGGTTGAACTCTCTGCCTACGGGCGGGGAGGAACCCGAAGGAGGCTACGCCGAAGGGCGGAGTCTCTTTCGGGGAGGTAGACCGACCCTGAACCCGTTTATACGGGTTCAAAGGGCATATTTTTGCCCGAGACCACGGGCTCGGAAACCCACGTTAAAACGGCCTTATGCCACATGATGCCCTCGTGGGTGGGGGTGATTAAATTACGTTCAGCCCGAAGTCGGGCGACCGGCTGATCGGCTGAAGTCTCTTCTTTTGGGCGGAGAGGAACCCGAACGAGGCTACGCCGAAGGGCGGAGTTTCTTTCGGGAAGGTAAACCGACCCTGAACCCGTTTACACGGGTTCAAAGGGCATATTTTTGGCTGAGCCCACGGGCTCGGAGATCCCACGTTAAACCGGCCTGGTGCCACATGATGCCCTCGTGGGGTGTGTGACTAAATACCGTTCAGTCCGAAGTCGGGCGACCGGCTGATCGGCTGATCGGTTGAACTCTCTGCCTTCGGGCGGGGAGGAACCTGATCGAGGCTACGCCGAAGGGCGGAGTCTCTTTCGGGGTGGTAAACCGACCCTGAACCCGTTTATACTGGTTCAAAGAGCATATTAACGTGGGCTCGGAGATCCCACTTTAAACCGGACTTGTGCCAGATGATGCTCTCGTGGGGGGGGGTGACTAAATACTGTTCCGTCTGAAGTATGAATTCCATGTGAAGTCTGAGTGAGCTCTGAAGTCTGGAGTGAGGTCTGACAGAAGTCCGTCATGAGTCAGTCAGTCGAGTCATAGGCAGTCCGAAACAGAGTGGTGTTCAGACAATTACTACTAAACCTGATTGCTCGCACTAACACTTTTCTACCTCTCTGTATATATTGCAGTTTGTAATATATCTGCGTTATTCCATATTCGCCTTCGAGTTCTTCTTTATTGGTTCTACATTGGACTATCCCCGTGGTACAAGGAATCGGACCATAACACATTCATTACACAATTATGTAAAGTACAAATACAAAGTTTCCACAAAGACTCCTTTTAGTGCACTTATTTAGGCAGGATAACAATTTCAGATAGAAAGGATTACCATCGAAATTATAAGGGGGGATATAAAGGGATTATATTCAACATGAACTAAAAATTACAAAGAAAAGATCAGAATATATTAGGTTGGTGCAGAAATAATGTCGTTTTCTCACATAAAGTTGAACGTCAAAAACGACATTATTGTTGCACCAACCTAATATTTTGATGTCTTTTTTAAAAGTCATTCATTTTTCTTCTTTTTTTTCATCACAAGAAACACAAAGTTAGCAGAAAAAAGTACCAATGATTTATTATTTAAACATACACACATATATTTATTTCTTTCATTTTTTGTTCTGATGAAGCCTAGAAAGGCGAAACGCGTAATGAAATCTAGTTTCAATGAGGTTGTTTTCCATTTGTCATATTCCTTCAAAATTTTGTCTTATTTCATACACACGCACAATCAAACATCTCTGTTCTGATATGTGTTTTTATGTGAACATTCTGAAGTTATGTTATCGGCGTACGTTCGATATTATATATACTCACTAATATATATATATATAATATTACATGATAATTGGAAGGGATAATTCCGAGGAGGATATAAATTCAAAGAGAGCTCAATGTAAGAACAGAGCAAATATAATAATGAATCAGAGTCCTTAGAAATTCGTGGGTTACAGATTATTTCATTGGATCAGGGACCCATCTCTTCAGACCACAATTTGGGGCCAGGGTAGTTTCTATACATTTATATTTTGGAGAATGTAAATAAATCTGAAATACATACATGTGTATGTAATAAGAATCCATTTATTTTCTAAGGCTTATCAAAAAATTGCATGTTATTTAAACCCAGAAAATATTTTCAGCTGGTAAGAATATTTTTTTTCTTTTTTAGATAATAATAGTTTTATGATATAAAAAGGCTTAATAACTAAGACATAGCTGGGTTGGGGGAGGTGGATTCAGAAGTAATCAGAATTTAATAAATAAACAAGAAATTATAAGGGGGGATATAAAGGGATTATTTCCAACATGGACTAAGAATTATAAAGAAAAGATAAAGAATATATATTGATATCTTTTTTAAAAGTCGCTGATTTTCCTTCTTTTTTTCATCACAAAACGTACCAGGTTAACTGAAACAGTGCTAATAATGTATTAGTTAAGCATACATGCACACAAATATTTCTTTCTTTCATTTCTTTGATCTGATGAAGCTTAGAAAGGTGAAACGCGTAATCAAATCTAATTTCAATGAAACGGTTTTCCATTTGTCGTATTACTGTCGACACGGAAACACACGAGAATAGGCCTGAAAACATAGAAATCTTTTACATTCGACCGATTCCGAAATATGGAATAAAGATTTATCTGAAATTCATTTCAGAAAATTCTTCGCTTTCGAGCCATTCCAAAAAAAAAAAAAAAAAAAAAGAACCCCAAATAAAATAAACATTTACCTAAATTTCAAAGCAGAAAAGCTGGGAGAATTTAAAAAGAAAAAGACAGGGACTAAATCTTAACTTTTTTCTTTTCCTTTTTTTTTTTTTTTTTTTTCACAATAGTCGCACAAATTGATTTCTTTCATCACAAGAAACGTCAGTTTCACGAAAAAATTAGTAACGATTTATGATTTAAGCTTACATATATATATCTTTCTTTCGTTTTTCATCCTAGGAAGCCTAGTAAGAAAGTTTTTTCCATTTGTTATATTTTTCAGACTTCTGTATCCTATTTCATACACACACACATATGCACACGCACAAACACACTCCCGTGCTGATGTTGCTACATGCCTTACTTCTGCCCCGAATAGGCAGAAAGATTCTACTGGCCAGCGTGAGAGCCAACAGCTGACTGACACACATGTTAACAAGCATGCTAACATGCAAAAAAATCGCTAGCTGCATTCGTCACAAGTGGGAAAAATTTAAATCTGCATAGCACTTTACTCCAATTGGCTCAGTCACTTGCTTAAACTCAACGTTAATTCTGATTCCGCAGAACTGGTTTGGGTGTGAAAAAGTATATTGTTGTTAATATTCCTTTTTCATTCGGTTTTTCCAGTTACGAGTCGTTTTTTAAAGCTGATCGTTTTGTGTTCATTTTGTTTAGTTCTTTTTTCGTAACAGATTTAATGTTTAGTATAGAGCTTAGAAAATATTCACAGTGTGAGATAGGCAAGAAGTAAGGCATGTAGCAAGAACAGCACGGCAAAGGGCACTCCTTTAAAGGCAAGGAAGGGTAAAAATATTTTAAGTGATAGCGATTGCTGTATGAGTCGTACGATTTTTGAATCAAGCACGGACAACGCCGGGCCATGCTGCTAGTGTATATATAAGGCTCAAACACTAATATTTCATGGTTATAATTTATTACATTGGAATCGCAAACCCGATCCAATTCATCAGACATACAAATTAAAAAAGAAAATTTTCTTTTTGAATTTGTAGGTCTGATGAATTGGATCGGGATTACGTTTCCATTTATATATATATATATATATATGTCTGTTTATTTTATTTTAATACTTTCATCGTCCTCTTAATGTTGATATTAAATTCATTAAGGAAGTCGCCCTAGTTATTTTCACACTCCAAGTTCTCCACTGCTTGAACCGGGAATTGAATCCGCACACTTTGGGCCCTGTCACTGGATCTAACCGACGCCTTTATCCCCAGTAAGCGAGATAAAGGGTTCAGTTCGACATTCCAAACACCTGAAGAAAGCCGGAGCATATAACGGCCGAAACGTTTTAATAAATATGGCGACAAAGATGAAGACAATAGTCCGAATAATGTAAATAATGTACATAATATCTCATCTCAGAAATATAGACAGATACTGAAGGTCCGAAAGGTTGTAATACATATGGCGACAAAGATGAGGACAATAGTCCGAATAATGTAAATAGTGTACATAATACCTCATCTCAGAAATATAGACAGATACTGAAAGGCCGAAACGTTGTAATAAATATGGCGACAAAGATCATGACAATAGTCCGAATAATGTAAATAGTGTACATAATACCTCATCTCAGAAATATAGACAGATACTGATGGCCGAAAAGTTGTAATAAATATGGCGAAAAATATGAGGACAATAGTCCGAATAATGTAAATAGTGTACATAATACCTCATCTCAGAAATATAGAGAGATACTGAAAGGCCGAAACGTTGTAATAAATATGGCGACAAAGATGAGGACAATAGTCTGAATAATGTAAACATAAACATGTGACCATAATAGCTCATCTCAGAAATATAGACAGATATAACAGTTCTTGCAAAGTATTAAGACATTTAAGGAAAAGTACAATCAGTACAATAATGGAATTTTACCGAATTCAACCAAACCTTTTTGGATATTCCATAACACTCATCCTAGCATGCCTTCTGGTTTTCAAAACAGTCTGCAGTATTCCCTCTTGGGATCACTACCAGTTGCCTGTTGACGTTCTCTTTAAGTTCAGCAACAGCGTTTCAACCGATGGTTCCTCGTTAAGGAATAGCAGAATTCCCAGGAAACCATAGAAAGTTGCGTTATTTCTGCAATCCCCACTGGTTCCTTGGGAAGAAACGCCTCAAATGTGAAGAATCCTGTTGAGTATTAACTGATACGAAATATCCAATAGACAAATGTAGAGGAATAAGAAATGATCTACCATGTGCAATGAATAAAGCAGACGATGCAAAATTCCAAGAGTGCAGAAGTACTGAATAATGACACGGTGACTTCTTCAGTACATTTAGAGTAGGAATCGTTTTCTCTCTAATTTCGCCCTTTCTTTCATCGCTTCCTTACTCTCGCCCCTCTTTCCTTCTATTCTTTCCTTTCCATAATTTGAATATTCAATTTCTTTCTATATTTCATAGGGGGTTGAATTACTTTTCTCCAATAGTTTTTCGATATCTATCTATCTATCTATCTATCTATCTATCTATCTATCTATCTAACTTCTTTATATCTACCTTGCCTTCATTCTCATCTATCTATCTATCTATCTATCTATCTATCTATCTATCTATCTATCTATCTAACTAACTTCTTTATATCTACCTTGCCTTCATTCTCATCTATCTATCTATCTATCTATCTATCTATCTATCTATCTATCTATCTATCTATCTATCTAACTTCTTTATATCTACCTTGCCTTCATTCTCATCTATCTATCTATCTATCTATCTATCTATCTATCTATCTATCTATCTAACTTCTTTATATCTATCTTGCCTTCATTCTCATCTATCTATCTATCTATCTATCTATCTATCTATCTATCTAACTTCTTTATATCTATCTTGCCTTCATTCTCATCTATCTATCTATCTATCTATCTATCTATCTATCTATCCCATTCTGTCTATATCTATCTATCTATCTATCTATCTATCTATCTATCTATCTATCTATCTATCTATCTATCTATCCCATTCTGTTTATATCTATCTATCTATCTATCTATCTATCTATCTAACTTCTTTATATCTATCTTGCCTTCATTCTCATCTATCTATCTATCTATTGATCTATCTAACTCATTCTGTTTCTATCTATCTATCTATCTATCTATCTATCTCAACCTATTGTATCTATCTGTCTCAACCAATTCATATCTATCTATCTATCTATCTATCTATCTATCTATCTATCTATCAAGCATTCTTTATCGTATATCACTCTTCATTATATATATTGCATTCATTCCCATTTATCTGTCTATCTAATTTTAATTTTTTACATTCATTCATTCTTTCTTTCTTTCTCTGAATTTTTTCTATCTATCTATCTATCTATCTATCTATCTATCTATCTATCTATCTATCTAACTTCTTTATATCTATCTTGCCTTCATTCTTATCTATCTATCTATCTATCTATCTATCTATCTATCTATCTATCTATCTAACCCATTCTGTTTTTATCTATCTATCTATCTATCTATCTATCTATCTATCTATCTATCTATCTATCTATCTATCTATCTAACCCATTCTGTTTTTATCTATCTATCTATCTATCTATCTATCTATCTATCTATCTATCTATCTATCTATCTATCTCAACCTGTTGTATCTATCTAACTTCTTTATATCTACCTTGCCTTCATTCTCATCTATCTATCTATCTATCTATCTATCTATCTATCTATCTAACTAACCCATTCTGTTTCTATCTATCTATCTATCTATCTATCTATCTCAACCTATTGTATCTATCTGTCTCAACCAATTCATATCTATCTATCTATCTATCTATCTATCTATCTATCTATCTATCTATCTATCAAGCATTTTTTATCCTATATCACTCTTCATTATATATCTTGCATTCATTCCCATTTATCTATCTAATTTTAATTTTTTACATTGATTCATTCTTTCTTTCTTTCTTTGAATTTTTTTCTATATATCTATCTATCTATCTATCTATCTATATATATATATATATATATATATATATATATATTCTTTGTCTTTTTAATTCATTCATTCTTTCTTTTCTTCTATATGTTTATTTTTTTTAGTTCGTTCATATATTGCTTCCTTCTTTCTTTCTTTCTTTCTTTCTTTCTTTCTTTCTTTCTTTCTTTCTTTCTTCTGTATTGTAAGGCTTATTTTCTTTCTTTTCCTTGTTTTTACATTTAGTTTCCGTAGTTTCCTTTCTATCATTCTATCTTATTTATTCGCTATCTCTATCTTTCATTTTCCTCATCATAATAGTCCTTCCTTTTCTTTTCCTTCTACCGTTTTACTTATTTTGTTGTCCTTCCTTCTATACTAATCCCCGACACGCACTGATCGGCTCTTGCTTACAAGTAAACCGTCCCTGACGATAGCTATGGCTTTTCTGTTTATTTATTTTTTGGAAAAGACTTTTTTTTTCTTTCGGCGTCAGTGGATCACGTGGCAGCCAGTCGATTTCTCCAGATAACAGAGAAATCAAATCAGCTTCTTCATTCAGCTGTGCGTAACGTCCGCTTTTCTCTGTCTTCTTGTTCAGCGAATCCGACAGACACTGATACTGACACACCACACGTTGTAAATGCCTATCTGTCTGTCCTGGGCCTCGTTTTTCTGTTTCCGACGCTGCAATGATGATGTTTACGTTACTGATTCCTTATCGGATCGAACTCTATTACTGACAACCACCTGTTCGATTATCCCTTCCTTTTACATTCCTGATATGTTAACCAACAGGTAAAATATCGAGTATTCTGGGCGGAAAGTGAGACACCGAGATTCAAAGATGTTTAGGGATGGCCAAAGTTGCATTGCAGAAGCTAAGCAGAGTATAAAGATACAGAAAAATTTCGTTAGAAAAGAGTACCGAAGTCCTGTGTGGCAGTGAATGCTGGACAATCACCTCAGAGATGAAGAAGAGACTTGAAGCAATAGAAACAAAGAAAAGAGTACTGAACTGTTATGTAATATCAGTTCAAATATATAACAGCGAATGCTGGATAATCTCCTGACAGATGAAGAGACTTGATGCAATAGAAACAACGAAAAAAGTACTGAACTGTTACATGATATCAATCCTCCTATATGACAGCGAATGCTAAACAATCTTCTCACAGATGAAGAGACTTGAAGCAATAGAAACAAAGAGTATTTTACTGTTACTTGATATCAGTTCACCTATATGGCAGTGACTGTTGAACGATTTCCACACAGATGAAGAACAGAGTTGAAGCAACATTTTCTCCATTTGCATCTTTTTAGAACATCTACATTTCACTCAGGGCAAAAGCTGAGGCAAGAAGGGATAGGAAGTGGCCTCAAAAATTAGATTCATACCTTTTTAGTTCGGATCATTTTAAATTCAACTGTAAAATATACAGAAATATCTAATTTTCTCATGTTTTTGCTTACAAACTGACATCAAATTGTTACTATTTCAAGAATAAATCCAAATAAATTTGATATTTTTTCTACTCGATGCATTGATTTGTAAATATATTGCTTGTTGATCCTGTAGAATTTGTGAAGCTTTAGTCGTTAATTTAACTCGTCTGTCTATACCTTGTGAATCTGCCAGTAAATTTGGTAAAGTCGTTCAGTTCTCATGGGCCACTTTGCAAGCGCAGAATCAATTTTGTGAGAGGTTAATCAAATTTGACCAGTGTGTCACTTAAGAGTTGATAAATGTTATTTTTTAAAGGGTTATATTTTTCTGATGTAATCTGAATTAAATTTTAAAATTAGTCTTGTAAATTGACATAACTAATTAAGTATGAATTAGTGTTTACTTACATTTTTTTTTAATATCCGTTTCCTTCGCCTCCAATTCATATTTTTTAAAGCGTTTCACCCCATGCAAGGTGGGAAGCCACTAGGACGCAAGGGGTTACAAAAGATTTGGAGCAAGATCAGATAGGAGTAATAGAGGAAAGGATGAGGAGAAGGATAGTGGATAGATCAAGACAACTGGAGATGTCGATTGACATTGCATTTAAATAGTTGGAGATTATAGCTATCAGGGAAACGGGAAAATGGAAGGGAGTTCTACAGGCGAGAGGTGTAAGATATGAAGCTATTGGAGTAGAAGAGACGGCTACATTTAATAGTTTCAACAGTGAAAGGGTGAGAGCGGGATGCCAGCCTCGTAGGGCGCTTGAATTCATGAAGTCTGGGAACCAGCGAATGCAGCTCCTCGGAGCAATTGCCATGAAAGTATTTGTAAAACAGACAGTGAGAGACGACCGCGAGTCTGTGGGAGAGCGACTGTAGAAGAGATGCCAGATCAGATGCATATCCGCTTCTGGATCTTATCAAGAACCCCGAGGCAAACAGAGGGGTCTCCAGACCACATATGGCAGCAATACTCCATGCAAGAGCGAATTGTTGATTTGTAGATCTAAAGAATCGATTCCGGGGAGAAAAATTTCCTGGCGCGGCACAGGGAGCCAACTTTCCTTTCATTTGATTTCAATTTTCATATATTTTAAGTCCAACATTCTGTATTTTGGTTGACTGTTTTATTCTTTGAAAAATGTTAAAGTGTTTCACTGATCACCGGAATGAAATTCTAACGTTCCATTTTAGAACCTAAACTTAATCTTTAAACCAGTTTTCTCAAAAGACGGAAACGATTTAGAAAAAAATATGTTTTTGGTTATTAATCATGTTAAACACCAACTTTCAAATTGACTGCGTGATGCACGCTTATGCGATCAAGTATCTTTCGATACATGACTGACGAGGTAGATTTTTTTGCCGCAGTAGATTGCCATTTCTTTCTGCGGTAGACCAGTTGCCATCCAAGTCTATATAACCCAGTCTGTCCTGCTATTTACCCATAGCTGGGGGGAGAAGAAGAGGATTCATACCTTTCCCAAGGGTATTAGCACGTAAGGAAACATAATGGATTCGACTGAAATTCGAACTCGGCCCTCTGATTCCTCAATCCGAACCGCTATTCATTAATCCACTGTTCCCTAATGTACATGTTAAAACTTTCACTCAGTTAAGATGAGAAGACATGAATGCCAACCAACCACCCCAAGGGTAACTGGGTCAAAAATGGCCGACATTCTGGCAATTTTAAACCGAAGGTCAGTGTATTTCTTAAGCATTTGAATATCGTCGATGAGGAGGCGTTTTCTTCTTTCTTTGTAAACAACGATGGTTTTTGTTATGGTGGCTCTTGTTACAATAATATTCACCCTTTACAAACCTCATTAGACTTATTTAAAAAAAAAACACGGTAACGGTTTAGAAGAAATTATTTTATCTCATTATTCATAATTTTAAACCCTAACTTTCAAAGTGAGTGCAATATGACTGTCTGAAAACGCTCCATTGATAACTGGGTCAAAATTGGCCGGCATTCTGGCAATTTTAATCTGAATTTTCAAACTGAGTGCAATGCCACGTTTCCAAAATTGCCCGGTTCTATAGTGACATAGTTTCACATCATCTTTTCTAAAAATATTTTCATGGTAATTTCTCTGATAAGCTTTCCTCTTTGGCAAATTGAATTAACGAATTTAAGTGCAGTACAAGACTGACAGCGCTGTCTCATCACTTAACTGTTAAAATTGTCAGATATTTTGTTCTCTGGCACTTCAGGCTTGTGGGACACTTCCGGCTTCTCACATTCTTATCAACTAGGATCTTCAGAATGTAAATGCAACTTTGATAGTCAGTTTCTGTCCAATCAAATTAGTCCAGTATGTTGCTTTAGAGTTGATAAAGGTCATTTTTTTTAAAATATATTCTTTGGTGATTAGCTATTTCTGAGACAAAAAACATATTTTTATTCAATATATATATATATATATATATATATATATATATATATATATATATATATATATATATGAAGAAATATAGTCTTAAAGTGTGCTTATGGGATATAGTGCTGAATATCACAGATAGAGCATGTGTAAATATAAAAATGAACATTGGAGTCAACACTTAGAGGCGACAGGCTGTTTCATGCTTGACGCAATCGTCAGGCCACGGTGGTCTGACGATTGCATCAAGCATGAAATAGACCATCGCCTCTAAGTGTTGACTTCAATATATATATATATATATATATATATATATATATATATATATATATATATATATATAAATATTGATAATATTAGTGGTAAATATACATATATATGCAAAATCCACAGGTGCATATACACACATGTATATATATATATATTTTTTTTTTAAATTAAAAAATTCCGAGAGGATAGAATCCAGGTAGAACTCAATGTCCAGGACAGAGTAAGGATATAATAAAAAGGCTTAAACACTAATATTCCATGGTCATAATTTATTCCATTGGAATCGTAAATTCCACAGGTGCATATACACACATCATTTACGATTCCAATGGAATAAATTATGACCATGGAATATTAGTGTTTATGCCTTTTTATTATATATATATATATATATATATATATATATATATAGAGAGAGAGAGAGAGAGAGAGAGAGGGAGAGAGAGATACATACATACATAGAAAGATAGATCGCTAAATAGATAGATTTGAATGAACGTAGCTAGATATGAACAGTTTGAGTAAGATATGAAACGAGTGAGATTGATAAATAGATATAAAAAGAGAGAGATAGATAACTATGAACCGATTCATATATATATATATATATATATATATATAAATGTCTTAAAATAATTGTCGGACTTTGTCCATTTCATAATGTGTGACGTCATTTGTTTACATTTGATACACCATGAGCAGATATGAATGTACGTGAGAGATTCATGAAAGATTGAAGTTTAAATACTGCAAGTTCGGATGCTCCTTCGTGGCCAAATCGGTTAAAGGCACATCAAGCTAAATGACGGTTCCGTATAGGATACACGTTCGAATCCTGTCGGAGTACGAATATTTTCTTTGAAAATTTCTCGGACATTCAGGCCGGTAAATGTTGTTTAATACTGTTTAATATAAACAGAGCATTTACTTAAATATTTGTATCTATAAAAAAAGTGTCAACAATAAAATGTCTTAAAATATATATATTATAAAACAGAGCAATAGTGGAATAGATAGATAGATATGAACAGAGAAGCAAGTATATCAATAAACTTATATAGTTGTAATTATTTGAGAAACACAAATAATCAATATATAAACAGACTTAATAGCATGGTATATTTTCTTTACTTATCTGTTCTTAAATATTAAGACCATCCCGAAATAAAAAAAATAAAAAAAACAAAATAAAAAAACACACATTTTACAAGGATCGGTAGTGAGTGGGTTGGAGGATGGTTTATATGTATCACCTGACTTCGCCATCAGCTGGCACCCCAATATTTACGCGTCTGACAATTGTCTGTAGTAAATTTGCTGACTTTTAAGATGGCGACCCGATATTGCGTTCTCGTAAAGATTTGGGCCAAATAATCGAAACATCCTTCTTTGCCCTGCCGAGTGGTCAGATTAATGACTAGGAGATTGGTTTCCACTTTGAAATTTGAGCAGACAGATCGTCGGAGACTTCCTAGAATTAATTCCAACTGTTTTTATGATTAAGGCCGAAGTCTGACTTGGAAGAGAAAAGTTGAGAGAAGCTAGAAATGAAAGTACATTTCATGGTGAGTTGCGATGTTATTATTACAATGCAAACAACTGCTCTTTTTTTTTCGATTTTCCCCCTGATTTTTCTTGCTTAGCTTTAGGCTCATTTAATAAAAGTCTTCATTTTCTCTTCTTGTCTGGTTTTGCTTTAGAAACCATGCTTGAACATTTGTTGTTATTCAAGTTCAGTCCAGACCCCAAGCTTACGGCCTCATCAATTGAAGCACTAGATCTCTTACGATCACGGAAGTTAAACAACGTCGAGCCTTATCAGTACCTAGATGGGTAACTCCTTGAGAATGCTAGGTGCTGTAAGCTTGGGTGGGCGAGTGCTAGGGCTTATCATGTTGAAACTACCGATTCATTTATTTAAAATTCTTTTTTTTTCTTTTCTCTTCTTGTTTTGTTTTGATTTATAAAACGCGATTATCAACCTTTGTCAAGTGTTGCTGCTATAGAATGACAACGACAGAATTTTCTTCATAAGAAACCACATAAGTTCTTTAGATCAACTGATGAGGTGTTAAGGATTAATGCTCAAAGAGTCAATGAAATTTTTGATAAGAATCGTGAAGCTCGCTCTGTTTGCTTTAGATATTTGGCAGACCTTTGACAGGGTTTGTTATGTTGGTCCTATTGACAAGTTGAAAGTTGATGGTATTTTTGGGTGAATCTATGAACAGATTAAATCTTTCTTTTCACAGAAAAATGATGGAAGACGCGAAGAAGATAGATAGATAGATAGATAGATAGATAGATAGATAAAGAAGGTGAGGAAGATAGATAGATAGATAATGAAGGACGCGAAGAAGATAGATAGATAGATAGATAGATAGATCATGACGAATGCGAGGAAGATAGATAGATAGACAATGAAGGACGCAAAGAAGATATATATATATGTAGATAGATAGATAGATAGATAGATAGATAGATAGATAGATAGATAATTAAAGACGCGAAGAAGATAGAACATGAAGAATGCGAAGAAGATAGATAGATAGATAGATAGATAGATAGATAATGCAGGGTGCGAAAAAGATAGATAGATAATGAAGAACGCGAAGACGATAGATAGCTTGATAGATAATGAATGATGCAAAGAAGATAGATAGATAGATAGTTAGATAGATAAAGAATGCGAGAAAGATAGATAGATAATGGAGGACGCGAAGATAGATAGATAGAAAGAGAGATAGATAGATAAAGAATGCGAGGGAGTAGATCGATAATGGAGGACGCGATGATAGATAGATAGATAGATAGATACGAACAGACTGAGATAGATAGATAGATAGATAGATAGATAGATAGATAGATACGAACAGACTGAGATAGATAGATAGATAGATAGATAGATAGATAGATAGATAGATAGATAACGAAGAACGTGAAGAAGATCGATATCAGTTGGCACCACAATATTTACGCGTCTGACAATTGTCTGTAGTAAATTTGCTCACTTTCGAGATGGCGACCCGATATTGCGTTCTCGTAAAGATTTGGGCCAAATAATCGAAACATCCTTCTTTGACCTGTCGACTGTTCAGATTTGTAACTCGGAGATTGGTTTCCACTTTGAAATCTCAGACTTCCTAGAATATTTCCAACCGTTCTCATAATTAAGCCCGAAGCCTAACTAGGCAAACAATATTTGGAAGAAGCGGGAAATGAAAGAATACTTTATGATAATTTGCGATGTTATTTATTATTACAATGCGAACTGCTGCTCTTTTTTCGATTTTCTCTTGATTTCTCTTGCTTAGCTTTAGGTCTATTTGATAAAAGTCTTCCTTTTCTCTTCTTGTCAGGTTTTGCTTTAGAAACGAAGCTTGATCGTTTATTGCGACTCAAACTCACTCCAGTCCTCAAGATTACGGCCTCATCAATTTGAAACACCGGATCTCTTACGATCACCGCAGTAAAACAACGTCAAGTCTGGTCAGTACGTAGATCGCTGCTGGCTTGGGAATATCCGGCGCGGTAAGTTTGCGTGTGCGAGACGCATGGCTGACGGCTTAGGAATATCCGGCGCGGTAAGTTTGCGTGTGCGAGACGCATGGCTGACGGCTTAGGAATATCCGGCGCGGTAAGTTTGCGCGTGTGAGACGCATAGTTGACGGCTTGGGAATATCCGGCGCGGTAAGTTTGCGTGTGCGAGACGCATAGTTGACGGCTTGGGAATATCCGGCGCGGTAAGTTTGCGTGTGCGAGACGCATAGTTGACGGCTTGGGAATATCCGGCGCGGTAAGTTTGCGTGTGCGAGACGCATGGCTGACGGCTTGGGAATATCCGGCGCGGTAAGTTTGCGTGTGAGACGATTGGCTGACGGCTTGGGAATATCCGGCGCGGTAAGTTTGCGTGTGAGACGATTGGCTGACGGCTTGGGAATATCCGGCGCGGTAAGTTTGCGTGTGAGACGATTGGCTGACGGCTTGGGAATATCCGGCGCGGTAAATTTGCGTCTGCGATACGCTTGGCTGACGGCTTGAGAATATCCGGCGCGGTAAGTTTGCGTGTGCGAGACGCATGGCTGACGGCTTGGGAATATCCGGCGCGGTAAGATTGCGTGTGCGTGACGCATGGTGAAGGCTTGGGAATATCCGGCGTGGTAAGATTGCGTGTGCGAGACGCATGGTGACAGCTTGGAGATATCCGGCGCGGTAAGTTTGCGTGTGCGAGACGCATGGCTTACGACTATATGATGATGAAACTATCTGTTTCCGTACGATCATCTCCGTCGAGCTTTGTCAGTATCTCGACGGATGTCTTCTCTCGTATACAAGGTGCTGTAAGCTTAGATGTACGGCAAGTTTGGATTAAGTCCGTGTCTGGTTAAAACTAGTGATTTGCGTACGATCACAAAAATTCCAGCAAGATCTGTCGTGGTCAGTATATAGATGGATATCTGCTTGGACATACCGTCTGATGTAAGATTGGATGTGTGAGAGGTTTAAAAACGAACAAAAAAAAACAAATGTTGAAACTACCGATTCTCGTAAGATCACCGAAGTTAAGCAACATCGAGCCTGGTATGGTGATAGCTTGGTAATACCAGCTTGGATGTGCGGGGCTGTAATAAATAATGGTTCGGAATGTTTAATCTGAGAGTCGAATTTCAATTCCATTTGGGTCTGTTATATTCACTTACGGGCAAATAACTTTGGGAACGTATTAATTTACATCTTCTGTCCCCCATATATGGGTTAATTAGTAAGACTTGCATTAATAAAAACTTTATTATCTCCCCACTCAAAAAAAATAAAATTGCGTAAAAATATTAGGAATTCGACATTGAATAAAGGATATAGCAGGGGTGGCCAAACTTGCTTAATATAAGAACCACATACGATAAAGTTCAAATGGTTGAATCCAATTATTATATAGTATCTTTTTTACACTCACTCCATTACAACAGCCTAATACATATCCCTCTACCTTGGGCGGCTCATGTGTCTTTAGCTGAACTTCTATATGCCGTGTCTCTTCAGGATTTTGGTGTTCTTCCCAATATGATGTCCTTTGTTTCTCCCAGTAAAATTATTCTTTTTGCGATCTCTTCTAGTACCTTATCTGCCATCCAGCTACACAAGCTCGCTAAGTATGTCAAGCGCTATTTTGATCTATCTCTCTTGTCGTCAATATTTCCTACGAGTGTCGAATTTTCCAAGCCCTTTTTCCTCATTATTTACCTTGATATTTCGTCTGTCTTATTCTGATCTTAATTCGTTTTGTTTCATCTTACTGAAAAACATCTTCGTTGACAAAAAGAAAATGGAAACGTAATCCCGATCCAATTCATCAGACCTACAAATTCAAAAAGAAAATTTTCTTTTTTAATTTGTATGTCTGATGAATTGGATCGGGTTTGCGATTCCAATGTAATAAATTATAACCATGAAATATTAGTGTTTGAGCCTTTTATATACACTAGCAGCATGGCCCGGCGTTGTCCGTGCTTGATTCAAAAATCGTACGACTCATACAGCAATCGCTATCACTTAAAATATTTTTACCCTTCCTTGCCTTTAAAGGAGTGCCCTTTGCCGTGTTGTTCTTGCTACATGCCTTACTTCTTGCCTATCTCACACTGCGAATTTTTTCTAAGTTCTATACTAAACATTAGATCTGTTACGAAAAAAAGAACTAAACAAAATGAACACAAAACGATCAGCTTTAAAAAACGACTCGTAACTGGAAAAACCGAATGAAAAAGGAATATTAACAACAAATACTTTTTCACCACCAACCAGTTCTGCGGAATCAGAATTAACGTTGAGTTTAAGCAAGTGACTGAGCCAAATGGAGTAAAGTGCCATGCAGATTTAAATTTTTCCCACTTGTGACGAATGCAGCTAGCGATTTTTTTGCATGTTAGCATGCTTGTTAACATTCGTGTCAGTCAGCTGTTGGCTCTCACGCTGGCCAATATAATCTTTCTGCCTATTCGGGGCAGAAGTAAGGCATGTAGCAACATCAGCACGGCAAAGGGAACTCTCTTAAAAGCAAGGATGGGCAAAAATAATTTTAAGCCAAATGACAGCGATTGCTGTATGAGTCGTACGATTTTTGAATCAAGCACGGGTAACGCCGGGCCATGCTGCTATTCTATAATAACCTAGTTATTTCAAAGTCATCGATAGAAGAAAGGCCAACAAATCAACAGCTCAACCGATGTAAATAGTGAAATTATTTACGTTATCTCATCTCAGAAATAGAGACAGTCCCTGAAAAAGTACTGTGTGTAACAACGGTCGAAATGTCGTGAATATGATAATAAAGATGAGGACAACAGTCCGAACAATGTAAATAGTGTAAATAATTACAATACCTCATCTCAGAAATATAGACAGCTATAGAAGAAGGCCGGAGCGTACGACGGTCTAAACGTCGTGAATATGGCAACGAAGATGAGGACAACAGTCCGAACTATGTAAATAGTGTAAATAATTACAATACCTCATCTCAGAAATATAGACAGCTATAGAAGAAGGCCGGAGCGTACGACGGTCTAAACGTCGTGAATATGGCAACGAAGATGAGGACAACAGTCTGAACAATGCAAATAGTTACAATTCTCACCACAGAAATATAGACAGATTTTAATAATAATAATAATAATAATAATAATAATAATAATAATAATAATAATAAATAGAAAGGCCTTTGTTTCCTGTTTTAATATTCTGATGAATCTTAATTCTAAAGTTGATAAATGATTAAGCTCATGACGTGTTCTACAACAATAAAATATTCGTAGAAATTCCCTTGTCGCATCGTTACATATTCGGTTAGCAACAATAACAAAACATTGCAATGACCAAACAAAAATATGAAGGTTGGTTGTTATTTCAAGAAGTAAGGGGGTACAAATGAAAAGATTTTAAATTGACATTTTTTGCCATTTCACTGAAACAGACGTTAAACACTTCTATCTTCCTTTTTTTTCTTTTTTCTTTCTTTCTTTCTTTCTTTCTTTCTTTCTTTTTTTTCTTCATTTTCTCACTCAGCCCAAGTAGCATCTGTGATTATGTGTTTTGTTTATCGAAATAGAATAGTCCATTATTTATGAATTATTTGAATGAGACATTAAATACTTCTGCCGTCCGTTCTTTCTTTCTTTCTTTCTTTCTTTCTTTCTTTTTCTTTCTTTCTTTCTTTCTTTCTTTCTTTCCTTCTTTCCTTCTTTCTTTCTTTCTTTCTTTCTTTTCTTCTTTCTTTCTTTCTTTCTTTCTCCCCTTCTTTCTTTCTTTCTTTCTTTCTTTCTTTCTTTCTTTCTTTCTTTCTTTCGTTCAATTTCTCACAGAAACCAAGTCGTATTTTTCCTCTTTTTTTCACGCGATCAAACCGAATAGTCCTTTATTTATGATGTATTGACCGGGCGTAACGGTCGTGTGAACTAACGAAGAGAGGAACATGTATATTTAAAGTACGATAATAATAATAATAACAATAATAATAATAATAATAATAATAATAATCTCTGACCTTAGGTCTCAGGTTTGGACACGGAAGAAAATGTTTAAATCAAAGGAAATAATAATAATAATAATAATAATAATAATAATAATAATAATAATAATAATCTCTGACCTTAGGTCTCATGTTTGGACGGAAGAAAATGTTTAAATCAAAGGAAATAATAATAATAATAATAATAATAATAATAATAATAATAATAATAATAATAATAATAATAATCAGAAGAAGAAGAAGAAGAATAAATACAAGTAAAGTGTAATACACGGAGTTAAGCTGCAAATTACTTTAAAAAGAAAGCAAAAGCAAATGCAACTGACCAGATAGAAAAACGATGACAAGATAAACAGCTTCACGGTCAATACTCTGTCCGTACCAAATAAACTGATGTAGACAAATCCCTTACCCATCAGTGGCTATATAGTACAGAGTTAAAAGCTGAAACCGAAAGTTTTATTCTTGTTGCATAGGACCGATGCTTTCTAACTAGAAATTATCAGGCTCACATACTGAAGAATTGTGTTAGCCAAAAATGCAGAATCTGTGATAAATATCCAAAAAAATTGACCATCAAAAACAAACAATCAACAAAAGCGTATAAAAGAAAGGAAATGTAATCAATCCTGACAAGACATCTCGACTTCAGTGACGCGGCTTTCTTTCTGTGTTTGCTAAAATTATTTTTTATGCCAACTGTTCTGATAATCTTTTTTTCTATAGAGCCCCGACTACAGCAATTTAAACGTGGAACTCGATTGGCAAGTATGTCTCACTCTCAATGTCATTTCTACTCTAACAGCATCTTTTTCAGTACTTCACACCTGATGAGTAAATTAGTAATAATTAAGTAATAGTTAATTAAGAAATTATAATTAAGTAATAGTTAAGTAAATTAGTAATCATTAAGTAGTAGATAAGTAATAAGGAAAAATTATATGCAACATCAATCGCCATGTTTTGTTTTCTTGAACCTTGTTCCTTTTGACTCTTTCCTCAATCCACTAATCCTTTTTTCATTCTCTTTCACTCGCCGTTACACGCTGCATCTTAGTGGCATTATCGCTTTGCTTGGGGTGAAATGATTAAAAAAAAAAAATTAATAAAAATACGATCATATAACAACAGACAACAATAACATAAAAAAAAAATTATATCCGCTGAAGTCCAACTAAAATATTAATTGTGAACAAATTCTTGGTATTGAAACAAAAAGCACAACCACAAAGAAAATAGATGTAATACTGTAACGAACGTAGGAAGCATCTAGAATAGCTGACATAACAAATTATTAATATCTAAACCCCCGCCCAGTGATCAACCCGTCGAAAACAACAATAATTGCATGCGATTTAATAAAAGGAGACAATCAGTAAGGAAAATATCCACCCGACTTAGATCGAAATTGACGGGATACCAAAGTCAGCGTTCGTTTACCGCTAAAGGAACATTGACATGGAATGAATCCCTTAAAGAAAAAATTCCGTGTAATATTACAACACTACACTGAACAATGATTTACAGTCAATATATACTGATTTTAAACGTAGCTTAGATGTGGCACAAGGTAGAAAGTAAGGGGCACCCAGTGAGGTTCGAACTCACTCTCCAGCCGTAACTGCTTTAGCGAGCCAAGCTTTATAACCGTTACTCTCTCCCTCTCTCTCGCTTTACTCACACACACACACACACACACACACACACACACACACACAAACATATACATATATATATATATATATATATATATATATATAGAGAGAGA
>OZ010612.1:51995905-52003405 GCA_963932145.1 Acanthosepion lycidas
CGGTTTAGCGTAAGTTTGTGAGTGAATCTAACAGAATCCCTTATCTATTCACGAGCACAGTCAGAAATTTAGATATTTATTTTTAAGCCGGTTGGAGAAACGGAGAGGTTCATGGGCCTCTGACACACAGACTTGCAAGGAAACGTCTGTAGGAAGAGTGATCATAAAGTGTCGTCTGAAATCCGACTGCACCTAAACGTCGAGGTCCCCAGAAATAGTTATTTTCTCTGACGGAATTACAAAGAACCTCCTCAAAACAGTCGTTACATATCGCTAATTTTTACAGCAACAGAATAAGATATAGGAAATATTGCTGGCATCAAATTAAACCAACTTAGTTTATACACAAAGACCTCGCTAAATATGCAGGGAAAACAATTTGCTTTCTGTACTGCTCTAGTAAGTAGCAGACACCAAATGCTAACCTCTACATTTACAGGCCTAAAATTGTGCACTGTTGTCATATTTCAATGGAAACTAACCAGTACTGACTTCTCAGCCACGATAGAGTCCAGAAGTCCACTTTTTCTCGCAACCAGCTATGGTTAAATAGCAGAAGAGACTTATTATTATAGCCTTGGATAGTGACTAGAAGATGGAAAACACGTAATTGCTCGGATGGAGGAATCGGAGAACCGATTGGAATTCCAGTCGAATCCATTACATTCACTAACGTGCTAATAACGTTGGTAAAGGTATGAATCCTCTTCGAGATTTTCCTTGAAAAGTAATGGATAGCGGCTAGGATTGAGGGATCGGAGAGCCGAGTTCGAATTCCAGTCAAATCCATTACATTCACTTACGTGCTAATACACTTGGGAAAGGTATGTATCCTCTTCTAGATTTTCCCGGAGGAGTAATGGATGGCGGCTCGGATTGAAGAATCGGAGAGCCCATTGCGAAATCCAGTCGAATCCATTACATTCACTTACGTGCTAATACCCTTGGGAAAGGTATGAATCCTTTTCTAGATTTTCCCGGAAGAGTAATGTATAGCAGCTCGGATTGAAGAATCGGAGAGGTGAGTTCGAATTCCAGTCGAATCCATTACATTCACTTACGTGCTAATACCCTTAGGAAAGGTATGAATCCTCTTCTAGATTTTACCTGAGGAGTAATGGGTAGCGGCTCGGATTGAGGTATCGGAGAGCCGAGTTCGAATTCCAGTCAAATAGTTTACATTCACTGACGTGCTAATACCCTTGGGAAAGGTATGAATCCTCTTCTAGATTTTCCCTGAAAATTAAAGGGTAGCGGAACGGATTCAGGAATCGGAGAGCCGAGTACGATTTCCAGTCGACTCCATTACATTCACTTACGTGCTAATACCCTTAGGAAAGGTATGAATCCTCTTCTAGACTTTCTCTGAGAAGTAATGGATAGCGGCTCGGATTGAAGTATCGGAGAGCCGAGTTCGATTTCCATTCGAAGTCATTACATTCACTTACGTTCTCATACCCTTGAGAAATGTATGAATCCACTTCTAGATTTTCCCGGAATAGTAATGTATAGCGGCTGGTATTGAAGAATAGGAGAGCCGAATTCGATTTCCAGTTGAATCCATTACATTCACTTACGTGCTAATACCCTTGGGAAAGGTATGAATCCTCTTCTAGATTTTCCTGTGGGAGTAATGGATAGCGGCTCGGATTGAAGAATCGGAGTACCGAGTTCGAATTCCAGTCGATTCCATTACATTCACTTACGTGCTAATACCCTTGGGAAAGGTATGAATCCTCTTCTAGATTTTCCTGGAAGAGTAATGGATAGCGGCTTGGATTGAGGAATCGGAGAGCCGAGTTCGAATTCCAGTCGATTCCATTACATTCACTTACGTGCTAATACCCTTGGGAAAGGTATGAATCCTCTTCTAGATTTTCCCGGAAGAATAATGGATAGCGGCTCGGATTTGGGAATCGGAGAACCGAGTTCGAATTCCACTCGAATCGATTACATTCAATTACGTGCTAATAACCTTGGGTAATGTATGAATCCACTTCTAGATTTTCCAGGAGGAGTAATGGATAGCGGCTCGGATTGAAGAATCGGAGAGCCGAGTTTGAATTCCTGTCGAATCCATTACATTCACTTACTTGCTAAGAACCTTGTAAAAGGTATGAATCCACCTCTAGACTTTCCCTGACGAATAATGGGTAGCGGCTCGGATTGAGGAATCGGAGAGCCGAGTTCGAATTCCAGTCGAATCAATTGCATTCACTTACGTACTAATAACTTTGGGAAAGGTATGAATCCTCTTCTAGATTTTTTCTTGAGGAGTAATGGGTAGCGGCTCGGATTGAGGTATCGGAGAGAGGAATTCGAATTCCAGTCGAATCTATTACATTCACTGACGTGCTAATACCCTTGGGAAATGTATGAATCCTCTTCTGGATTTTCCCGGTGGAGTGATGGATAGTGGCTCAGATTTGGGAATTGGAGAGCCGAGTTCGAATTCCAGTCGAATCCATTACATTCACTTACGTGCTAATACCCTGGGGAAAGGTGTGAATCCACTTCTAGATTTTCTCTGAAGAGTAATATATATCGCGGCTCGGATTGAAGAATCGGAGAGCCGAGTTTGAATTCCAGTCGAATCCATTACATTCACTTACGTGTTAATACCCTTGGGAAAGGTATGAATCCTCTTCTAGATTTCCCGGAAGAGTAATGGATAGTGGCTCTTATTGAGGAATCAGAGAGCCGAGTTTGAATTCCAGTCGAATCCATTACATTCACTTACGTGCTAATAGCCTTGGGAAATGTATGAATCCTCTTCTAGATTTTACCTGAGGAGTAATGGATAGAGGCTCGGATTGAGGAATCGGTGAGCCGAGTTCGAATTCCAGTCGAATCCATTTCATTCACTTACGTACTAATAATCTTGAGAAATGTACGATTCCTCTTCAGCTCCCTCGCAGCTAGGGGCAAATAGCGGCAGAGATTGGTTTCTATAGCCTTGGATAGCAACTGATCTAGAAATAGTACGACTCGTAATTGCTCGGCTTGAGGAATCGGAGAACCGAGTTCGAACTCCAGTCGAATCCATTACATTCATTTACGTGGTAATACCTTTGTGATATGTATGAATTCTCTTCTTCTCCCCCAAGATATGTGTAAATAGCATTGCAGATTGTGTTCTATAGCCTTGGATGCCAACTGGTTTACCGCAGAAAGTAATGGCAGTCTACTGCTGGAAAAAATCTGCCTCGTTACTCAGTAAAGATACATGATCACCTAAGCGTATATCACGCATGGGAAATAACTGACTTACTCCGCGCCTTGTACCCCGGTGAAGGATTCTATAAAATGACGTATGTTGACTTGTTTCTTGGCAGAAGTTTTTATCAAACTGTTGCAATTCGACTGGTACGGTCGATTTCATCTTATTCGTGCGATATAAAAAAATATAACAATGTAGACAGAATGTAGAAATACCAGTAGAAGTTTCCCGAATCTCCTATCAGCTGGAACAAAATCATAGCCAACCAAACGCCCAGAAGAAACAACTAGAATTGATAAGGCCCTAGCCAGGGAGTGTGAAGGGCAGCTATGATAAATTAGTACGGTGCTAGTCCAGAATAATACTCTGGTCAGTAGACTTGTAAATTGATAACGTGATCAACATTACCTCCGTAGCATGTGGGCGATCATGGGTCTCCCCAACTTCCTGTCGTTTCTAATCTCTATCCTGTCAACCATTTGCACAAGTATTTCTCTACCTCCCTATGTCCGTCTTGTATTCAACATGCCCTATGAATGTTAAATTTTCCAAGCTTTCTTTCCTCTTTTTTCTGATGAGGAATTTCACCTGTCTCTTCATGATGTTAAGTATAAGTCTTTTTCTTTTCTGTTTTCTCTAAAACTTCCTCATTGCTACCATTTTTGGTGTATGGTATGCCGTGAATCCTTCTGTAGTACGAGAATTCGGCTGCTTCAACCCTCTTCTACATCTGTGAGGAGACTGTCTACCATTCAGTTCCATACAGGAGGACTGATATTATATAACACTACAGTACACATTTCTTGGGTTCCCTTGCTTCAAGTCTCTTCTTCATCTGTGAGGAGATTGTCTAGCATTCATTTCCATATAGGAGGACTGATATTACATAACAATACAGTACACATTTCTTTGTTTCTCTTGCTTCAAGTCTCTTCTTCATCTGTGAGGAGATTGTCCAGCATTCACTGCCATATAGAAGGACTGATATTACATAACAGTTCAGTACTCTTTTCTTTATTTCTCTTGCTTCAAGTCTCCTCTTCATCTGTGAGGCGATTGTCCAGCATTCAATGCCATATATGAGGACTGATATTATATAACAGTACAGTACACTTTGCTTTATAACGAAATTTATATGTTTCTTATTTCTTTGTTTAGCTTTTGGAAGGCATTTCTCGCTACCCCCAATGTATCTGCAGTTTTCGGTGTAGTATTTCATGTCCTCTTTTAAAACATTTCTTAGATATTAAATTTTTCCTTCTAGTTAAATTTTGGTGTACCCAATTTGTAATTCGGATTTTAAACTGTCTCTTTTTCTAATTCGTTCTGTTTTCCTAGAATTCATGCTTTCTTGTTTACTTTTTGTATTTAGCTTTGTGTCTCCTAACAGCCATGTCATCTAATGCCTTAAGTTTGTGGCTGCCAATAAGGCATCCTGCTAGAATTTCGTGACTGCAAAGTTTGAATAAAGTCTGGCGAGAAGACACATCCTTGTGTTACAGTCTTTATATTGTTTTTTTTTCTACCTCTGTTGAGTTCCCTTTCTGTTTGTAGGCAGGCGATATTCTACCAATATAAGTTCTAGATTATTTTAATACCATTCCTAAATAAATCAAGCTTGTCCAGCAGTTCAAATATTTTTTTGTGGTTTGAATGTCGATAAATGAACTGTAGGTTTGAAGACAGTGCCAGTCACTCAACAGCGAAAAACGTCCGGCATCATATATAAAAATAAAAGTATATAATAATAATAATAATAATAATAATAATAATAATGAAAACTTAGATGGCGAAAGACAATACACAACTTATAAATTTCAAACCTGATATATATTTTTTTTATTTTTTCCCTATATTTGTTTGAAATAACGATCCGAAGGCGAAAATGAAATAACACAGTCGAATGAGTGTTTTTAGCGTATTAACTATGTGGAAATTTGTAATTTGCAATGTGTAGATCTCTATCTGTTTCTCTGGCAATCCAAGCGAATACTTTCGGGAACGTCGTCTTCGAGCTAATCTGGCGCCAAAACTGAATTAATTGTTGGCAGAAGAGTAATGCATAAACAATTTATCGATTAGTTTGTCCTGGACTGTAATGGTGGCGCCGGGAGAAGTGACGTCAGTCAGGGTGGAATAAAAAGGCCCGCCGTACTACTTGCATGAAAAACGAGCTGGAAATGGTAAAAAGCGATGGACGTAATGAAAAACTGATTCCGTTTTTACGATTTATTTTTGTAGCCAAAGTTACTTTAATAAGTTTTTGTCATTCAAGTATTCAGAACATCTGTCTGAGAAAAAACATCTTTCTTTCTTTATTTTTCTTTCTTTCTGATAAAAACATTTTCTTTCCTTCTTTCTTTTTCTTTCTATTTGATAAAAACATTTTCATTCTTTCTTTCTTTCTTTCTTTCTTTCATTCTTTCTTTTATTCTTTCCGATAAAAACATTTTCTTTCCTTCTTTCTTTTTCTTTCTATTTGATAAAAACATTTTCATTCTTTCTTTCTTTCTTTCTTTCTTTCTTTCTTTCTTTCTTTCTTTCATTCTTTCTTTTATTCTTTCCGATAAAAACATTTTCTTTTCTTTTCTATTTTCTTTCTTTATTTTTCTTTTTTCTTTCTTTTTCTTTTTTCTTTCTTTTATTTTCTTTTTTTCTTTCTTTCTTTTTTCTTTCTGATAGAAACATTTACTTTCCTTCTTTCTTTCTTTTTTCTTTCTGATAAAAGCATTTTCTTTCCTTCTTTCTTTTTTCTTTCTGATAGAAACATTTTCTTTCTTATTTCTTTTTTCTTTAAATCTGATAAAAACATTTTCTTTCCTTCCTTCTTTCTTTCTTTTTTTTCTTTCGGATAAAAACATTTTCTTTCTTTCTTTTTTTCTTTCTATCTTATGAAAACATTATCTTTCTTTTTTTCTTTCTATCTACTAAAAACATTTTCTTTCTTTCTTTTTTTCTTTCTATCTTATGAAAACATTATCTTTCTTTTTTTCTTTCTATCTACTAAAAACATTTTCTTTCTTTCTTTTTTTCTTTCTATCTTATGAAAACATTATCTTTCCTTCTTTCTTTTTCTTTCTATTTGATAAAAACATTTTCATTCTTTCTTTCTTTTTTCTTTCTGATAGAAACATTTTCTTTCTTCTTTCTTTTTTCTTTATATCTGATAAAAACTTTTTCTTTCCTTCTTTCTTTCTTTTTTTTCTTTCGGATAAAAACATTTTCTTTCTTTCTTTTTTTCTTTCTATCTACTAAAAACATTTTCTTTCTTTCTTTCTGTCTGAGAAAACTATTTTATTTCTTTTTCCTTTTCTTTCTTTGTTTCTTTCTTTGTTTCTTCCTTCCTTCCTTCCTTCCTTCCTTCCTTCCTTCCTTCCTTCCTTCCTTCCTTTGTATCTATCTTTATGTTAAAAATATTTTCTTTCTTTTTCTTTCTTTTTCTTCCTTTCTTTCTTTCTTTCTTTCTTTTTCTTTCTTTTTTTCTGTCGATCTGTTATTTTTTTATATCTATGTATCTATGTATGACAGTTTTTCGTTTCTTTCTTTCTATCTATCTATCTATCTATCTATCTATCTATCTATCTATCTAAATTTGTTTATATCTACCATTGTATCTATCTATCTATTTATCTATACTTTCCGTTCTTTCTATCTGACTGATAAAATATTTTCTATCTATATATTGATGGTAGACTTTTCTTTTCTTTCTATCTATTTGAAATTGTTTATAGCTATCTATCTATCTATGACTGTCTTTTCATTTCCTTCTTTTTATCTATCTATCTATCTATCTATCTATCTATCTATCGCTGTCTTTTCCTTTCTATCTATCTATCTATCTATCTATCTATCTATCTATCTATCTATGACTGTCTTTTCATTTCTTTCTTTTTATCTATCTATCTATCTATCTATCTATCTATCTATGACTGTCTTTTCATTTCTTTCTTTTTATCTATCTATCTATCTATCTATCTATCTATCTATCTATCTATCTATCTATCTATCTATCTATCTATCTATCGCTGTCTTTTCCTTTCTATATATCTGTCTATCTGTCTATCTATTTGGTTGGTGCAAAAATATCACGTAATAATGTCGTTTTTTGACGTTAAAAATAAGTCAAAAAACGACATTATTACGTCATTATTTTTGCACCAACCTAATATCTATCTATGACTGTCTTTTTCATTTCTTTCTTTCTTTCTTTCTTTCTTTCTTTCTTTCTTTCTTTCTTTCTTTCTATCTATCTATCTATCTATCGATCTATAAAACTGTGG
>OZ010612.1:52010905-52018405 GCA_963932145.1 Acanthosepion lycidas
CGCAGATCATAGACAAAGAACACCATTTGAAAATTCGTAAACTTAAGGAATGAGCACATATGCTAGGCCACAAAAATCTCCTGAGCCGACCAAGCATAGAAATGAATACAATATGGGAACCAGTAATAAGAGAAACGCGATAATAACAACAACAATTGCAATATGAGCTCTGGTAAAAAAACATACATTGATAACAGCAAAAACTGCAATATGAACACTGGTAAAAAAAACTGGTTGCTGAAGACATTAAGTTTATAATACCCAGAAATTCATATACAGATATCCTCAAGGACACATGGCGCAGTTGATAAAGGCATTAGTTAGATCCAGTGAAAGGGCCCAAGGAGTGTGAGTTCAATACCTGGTTAAGGCAGTGGAGAACTTGGAGAGGGGAGATAACTGACATCCATTAAACATGGCGCGTGGAACTAAAACAGTATACCCCAGTGAGCGAAATAAAGGGTTCAGTTCGACATTCCAACCACCTGAAGAAGGCCGGAGAGTACAACGGCCAATACGTTGTGATAAATATGGCGACAAAGATGAGGACAATAGTCCGAATAATGTAAATATTGTACATAATAACTCATGTCAGAAATATAGGCAGGTTTTTGAAATTTATTTAAAAATTCGCAGTGGTCTGACTTTTGCAGAAAAACATAGACTTATTTTGAAAGTCTTTACGATATGACACATTTTTGTTGGCTTATTTAATAGCAAAATCAGTCTTCGAATAAACATGTAAATCCTCATCTTCATTGCCATATTCACAACGTTTCTGCCGTTGTACGCTCTGGTCTTCTTCAAGTGATTAGAATTTCGAACCGAACCCTTTATTTCGCTCATTCTGGTAGATTGTTCTAGTTCCACGTGTCATGCCTCTTCCGGATGTCTCAGTTATTTCCCTTTAACTCAACTCTCCAAGTTTTTTCGTTCTCCACTGCTGTAGCTCGGTATTAAACTCACAACTTTTTGTGTCTAGTTACTGGATGTAACCAACGTCTTTATCCAGTGGGAAATGTCTCTTTGAGGAAAAGTTGTGAATATGACACTGAAGATGAGGATAACAGTACGAAAACTGTAAATCATGTAAATAATCATAATACCTCATCTCGGAGATACAGATATAAATTTTAAATTAAAATCTTTTTAGCTTGCCACGCAACAGCACCGACCATCAGATCGAAAATTTACCGTAAATCAGTAGTCCAGTGGTTTAGCTACTTCACGCTGCTGGCGAGTATTGTATCTTGTTAATGTTATAATGATTACCATTTCATTTTCTACCTCCGTTTTGGTTATTCTTCATTCAGTAACCTTTTCTATGTTACACCAGACAGATAGATAGATAGATAGATAGATAGATAGAAGGATAATGAATAGACTTACATAGATAGCTAGATAGATAGATAGATAATGAATAGACTTACATAGATAGATAGATATGAATAGACTTACATAGATAGATAGATAGATAGAAAGATACGAATGAGAAAGATAGATAGATAGATACGACTGAGATACGACTGAGATAGATAGATAGATAGAGATTAAGATAGATAGATAAATAGATAGATAGATGTGCACAGACTGGAATAGATCGATATGCACAGATTGCGATAGATAGATAGATACGACTGAGATACGACTGAGATAGATAGATAGATAGATAGATAGATAGATAGATAGATAGATAGATAGTGTTATATACAGCAACTATAAACACTAATGGGTATGTCCCAATCCTTATAAATACATTGGACACTGTTGTAAGTTGGGTAATATGATGACTAAGTAGTCCACCACTAGCAGTGGTTTACCTACTTCACGCCGCTGGCGAGTATTGTATTTTGTTAATGTTATAATGATTACCATTTCATTTCCAACCTCCGTTTTGGTTATTCCTCATTCTGTAACAGTTCTTAAGTTACAACAATCCCTCCCCTTAATAAGGATTTGTTCTTCTTGTTATTTTATTGGTCTCTGTTATATACCGTGCCTATGAACACTAATGGATATATCTCACTCCTCATAAATATGTTGGACACTATGATAAATAGCGGTAAAATGCTGTCTAATAGTCCAGTGGTTTACCTGCTTCATGCCGCTGGCGAGTATTGTATTTTGTTAATGTTATAATGATTACCATTTCATTTCGATCCTTTTGGTTATTCATCATTCAGTAATCTTTTCTCGGTTTCAACAGTATTCAGTGTTCAATTTGTGTTTGAAAAATGCATGCAACTGTTTCTTCTCTCCGCAATCTATGAGTTAAATAGAAAATTACTTCTTGGTTCTTTCGCCTTGCGTGGTAGCCAGTCTAGGACAACAAATCACTGAACCATTCTACTGTCTTCTTAAAAAGTCAAGGACATTCAGAGATAGTGAAGAAACGAAATCAAAGACTATCAAAGGAACAGCCACGGACGTTGCAAAGTATATATTTGTTTGTCGGAGTGAGCGCGTATGCAGACCCCACACATAGAAGTAGCGCACTTGAGTTGCTTATATTTAAGTCGGTCGCAAATGTCAAACCAAACTGAGTGCTGGGAGTATTTGGTGCGAATTTTAATAAAAATAAATTCTTTTATTTTGTGGGTAAATTAATATTTTGATTTGAATTAACACAAAAGATCCTATACAGCTGTTTAACCCATAGATGGTGGAGGAGAAGGTTAATTTATGCGTAAGTGAATGTAACAAATTCACCTCTCCAATTTCTCATTCCGAACCACCATTTTTTGTCACACACAGACATCCTACCTGAGGTCAGAATAAATGTTTACTTTTAACCCTTTTCCGAAAAATAGATGACTTCGACCTCTGACAGGATAGCGACCGAATGACCTGTTACAAAAGCCACTTAGCCGGTCTCAAGGAGCAGATGTCACTTGATTCATGACGGCATCAAGTTATCTATAATCAGGCGTGTCACCCCCTATAATTAAGGTACATTAGCATGCTCAATTTGCCTTCCAGTAATACGCCGGTAAAGAAATGAACACTTTAGTTTCTCACCCACCTCTTTCTTCCATCAGTCTAAGGTCGCATTAGTACAGGGGTGGTCAGCTCGATTTTGAAACCCGGTTCGCAATTAACTTTAGCGACGAAATGAAAACAACGATCAAAATTGAACAAGAGTCAAGTACTCGATTGTTTTTCTGTTATTTTCCAACGACAGAAAGAAACAATCATCAGTGCCGTGAAAGTAACTTCAACTTCGGCACCTCTAAGCACCACAAAGTGTGTATAGGATAAAGGAAACAGATGGGTAGCGTAATGGTTACTAATGGGGAATCTGGATCGAGTAAGCCGGGTTCGAATTCCGGTTTAGTCTTTGTTATTTATGTACGGTAACTATGAACACTAATGAGTATGTCCCAATCCTCATAAATACATTGGACACTGTTGTAAGTTGGTTAATATGATGACTAAGTAGTCCAACACTAACAGTGGTTTACCTATTTCACGCTGGCGAGTATTGTATTTTGTTGATGTTATAAAGATTATCATTTCATTTCCAACCTTCGTTTTGGTTATTCCTCGTTCAGTAACCTTTTCTATGTTACAACAGATAGATAGAAATGATTTATAGATAGTGTTATATAAAGTACATATGAACATTAATGAGTATGTCCCAATCCTCATAAATACGTTGCAAACTATTATAAGTGGGGGTAATATGCTGTCTATGTAGTCCATCACTAGCAGTTGTTTACCTACTTCACGCCGCTGACGAGTATTGTATTTTGTTAATGTTATAATGATTACCATTTCATTTCCAACCTCCATTTTGGTTATTCCTCGTTCAGTAACCTTTTCTATGTTACAACAGACAGATAGATAGATAGATATGAACAGACTGTGATAGATAGATAGATAGATAGAAATGATTTATAAATAGTGTTATATACCGTACGTACGAACATAATGGGTATGTCCCAATCCTCGTAAATACGTTTGACACTATTATAAGTGAGGGTAATATGCTGTCTATGTAGTCCACCACTAGCAGTGGTTTACCTACTTCACGCCGCTGGCGAGTATTGTATGTTGTTGAAGTTATAAAGATTACCATTTCATTTCCAACCTCCATTTTGGTTATTCCTCATTCAGTAACCCTTCCTGGGTTAAAGAAGAAAGAAAGAAAGAAAGAAAGAAAGAGAGAGAAAAACGTTTTATATACCGTACCTAATGAACCCTAATGAGTATATTTTAATCGTCATAAATACATTGGACACTATTATAATTGGGGGTAATATGCTGTCTACGTAGTCCACTATTAGAAGTGGTTTACCTACTTAACGCTGCTGGCGAGTATTGCATCTTGTTAATGTTATAAATATTACCATTTCATTTCCAACCTCCGTTTTGGTTATTCCTCATTATGTAACCGTTCCTAAGTTACAACAGTATCTCCCCTTAATAAGAATTTTTTCTTCCTGTTATTTTATTGGTCTCTGTTATATGCCGTGCCTATGAACACTAATTGGTATATCTCACTCCTCATAAATATGTTGGACACTATGATAAATGGGGTTAATATGCTGTCTAATAGTCCAGTGGTTTACCTACTTCATGCCGCTGGCGAGTATTGTATTTTGTTAATGTCATAATGTTTACCATTTCATTTCCAACCTTTTGGTTATTCATCATTCAGTAATCTTTTCTCGGTTTCAACAGTATTCACTGTTCAATTTGTGTTTGAAGAATTTAGGTTTGTCTCATTACAATGAGCAGTTAATGAAATTTACCCTGTGTCTACTGCAACAATATCATGTATCAGGGGACATGTAGACCACCGCCAAGAATCAGTTTACTACTAAAGCTTAGCTCTGAAAATATGATTCCTTGAACAAAATAAACAGCTTAAAGTTAGGGTCCTTGTCTCCGTTGTTAGCTGTATAATTAAAAGAAAAAAAAATTGTAGTTCCAACGAATTATTTATTTCATGGTAATATTTCAACTAGCAGCTGATAACCTTGGCTACTCCTTAATTTGAGTAAAACATTGCAAAGAAACTAGAAACGCTTAAGAATTCAAATCAAGAAAAAAAAACCGAGTTGATAACGTTTACAAATTAAGAGCAATTTTTTTACGCCTCAAAATTATATTACAGAGTAACCCGGATATAAGAGACCCGAATAAAAGAGAACCCCGGATATAAGAAAGATTTTCTCTGGTCCCAAATTAGAGCCATACTTACCTAAACAAAATAGACCAAACCCGGATATAAGAGAAATCCAGATATAAGAGACTTCGTCTCCGGTCCCGACAACTCGCTTATATCCGGGTTACGCTGTATAAATAAAAATTATCGTATATTATTATGACGGTCCATGGAAGAGCTTCCTTCTTTGCAAGATTAAGAATGCAAAAACGTCCCTTTTCAGAGCCACCCCTATTTAAATTGTTAACCCCCCCATTTGGGGATGTGCCTCAGTTGCACCCAAATGTTGTTACTAATATTGATTTTCGGGTGGGCTGACTTTAAACTTAAACTGCTCCAATTAAACGGCAAAAATTCCCAGTAATGAAACACCCGGTCGAAGACGGGTTATCTTGCTAGTTTGTCGATAAATTTGACTTGTCCAAACATGTTAGAACATGAAAGTCTAAAACTGGTCCTGAACTTTCTGGGCAACCCAATAAAAACTGGAGATACCAAAATCAAGCAAGTACAATAATTTAATTAGCTGAGAAGTGTTAATTAAAAGAAAAAATCTTTTAGTTCCAATCAATGAATTATCTTATGGAAATATTTCGACTAGCTGTTGATAATCTTGGCTTCTCCTTAATTTGAGTAAAACATTGCGAAGAAACTAGAAACGCTTAAGAATTAAAATCAAGGAAAAAACCCGAGTTGATGACGTTTACAAAGTAAGAGCAAGTTGAGGCGTAAAAAAAAAACTTGCTCTTTCTATGTAGACTTTATCAACACTATTTACATTATTCGGACTATTGTCCTCATCTTTGTCGTCATATTTATTACAACATTTCGGCCGTTGTACGCTCCGGCCTTCTTCAGGTGGTTGGAACAAGAGCATTCTACTCAAGTGAGCAAAATAAAGGGTTCAGTTCGACATTCCAACCACCTGAAGAAGGCCGGAGCGTACAACAGTCGAAACGTTCTAATAAATATGACGACAAAGATGAAGACAATAGTCCGAATAAAGTAAATAGTTTACATAATACCTCATCTCAGAAATATAGACAGATACTGAAGGTCAGAAACGTTGTAATAAATATGGCGACAAAGATGAAGATAATAGTCCGAATAATGTAAATAATGTACATAATACCTCATTTCAGAAATATAGACAGATACTGAAAGGCCCAAACAATGTAATAAATATGGGGACAAAGATGAGGACAATAGTCCGAATAATGTAAATAGTGTACATAATACCTCATCTCAGAAACATAGACAGATACTGAAAGGCCGAAACGTTGTGATAAATATGGCGACAAAGATGAGGACAATAGTCTGAATAATGTAAATAGTGTACATAATACATCATGTCAGAAACATAGACAGATACTGAAGGTCAGAAACGTTGTGATAAATATGGCGACAAAGATGAGGACAATAGTCTGAATAATGTAAATAGTGTACATAATACATCATGTCAGAAACATAGACAGATACTGAAAGGCCGAAACGTTGTGATAAATATGGCGACAAAGATGAGGACAATAGTCTGAATAATGTAAATAGTGTACATAATACATCATGTCAGAAACATAGACAGATACTGAAGGTCAGAAACCTTGTTATAAATATGGCGACAAAGATAAGGACAAAATGTAGGAAGTTAGGAGATATAAAAAAAAAATATTTTTCATGCCCCTAATGGACATATGCGATGATGGCCTTAGTATTGAATTGACAGATTCCTTTACAGTATTCACATTATGACATTTTTCTTTGGAGCAGAGGTGTCTAGAGAGGATAAACTTGTGTTGCATCTATCCTATTGCAGGCCCTTTTTTTTTAGGCTTAGCTCTGAAAAGCTCACACGGGAAAAATAAATTTATGGGATTGTTGTTTGTTAGAAATACGAGATTTTATAGTAATATTTTCTTCGACTGGTATATTGCTGGTTGCTTTGTACGTACTTTTGTTGATATACAGGTACTGAAATTTGCTTTTCTGTGGGTATGGTATTAGCCTTCATTTCCTAACAAGTACCATATTGTTGTTTTTTTCCTATTACCATATGTACGAGCGCTACACCAGAAGATTTCTTTGTTGCTGTTATGAACATTACTGTATGTGGAGATGTTGCTCGCTAAAATCCAACAGGGGCAATTTTCAAAATATGCTTAATGGAATGTGATAAAATGGATCTTCCCCAAAAATGTCTTGATAATTAAATGTTACCTTGCATCTATTTTTTTAAAGTACTAGTCTTTTAATTTGTGCTAATATTGGAAGTGTTTATACATGGTTAATAAGGATGCCACATGTGAAGGTTATAATCTTGAATTGTTGGTTGT
>OZ010612.1:52030905-52040905 GCA_963932145.1 Acanthosepion lycidas
AAACAGACTGTCGCCTCTAAGTGTTGACTTCTATGTTCACTTTTATATTTACACACGCTCTATCTCTGATATTGAGCACTTTATCCCATAAATATAGCACACCTTAAGACTATATTTCTTCATATATATATATATATATATATATATTTATGTTGGACTATCCCGTTGTATTAGCCGTATGAGGGTCAAGCAGCTCAGAATTAGCCGTGTGAGGGTCAAGCAGCTAGGAGCCGACAGCCTAGACACCAGCACATGAGATTTGATTATAATGGCGAAGGTTTTCTGCAGAACCAACCACACTTATTGAAGGGCCGAATACAGAGACCTGATGCACTACGTGCCACAAGATCCCTAAATGACCCTACGCAGGTTTTGAATTCAGAGTCATCCTTCTCCTTGACCAGTTGCCATCCAAGGCTATAGAACCCAGCCTGTCTTGCTACGTACCCATTGCTGGAGAGAGAGAGAAGAAGAGGATTAATACCTTCTCCTAATGATATTAGCATGAATGTAATAAATTTGAACTCGGTGTGTGTGTACTTACGAGAACGTATAAACATAAAAAAAATGTCTTAAGAAATCTTGTCGAACTTTGTCCATTTAATAATGTGTGACGTTATTTGTTTACATTTGGATACGCATTGAGCATATATGAATGTACGTGAGAGAATGATGGAAGATTGTTGATTGAAAACATTAAAATCGAGCTTCCTAAACGAACGATCCTCTGTGGCCCAATCGGTAAAAGCACGTCAGGCTATATGGCGGTTCCATATAGGAAACAGGTTCCATTGCTGTCGGAGGACGCATGTTTTCTATGAAAATTTCTCGGACATTAAGGCTGGTAAATGTTATTTAATACTGTTTATTATAAACAGAGCATTTACTTAAATATTTGTATCTATAAAAAGAACGTATAAACATAAAAATTGTCTTAAAAAATACTTGTCGCACTTTGTTCATTTCAAAATATATATATATATATATATATATATATATATATATATATATATAGAAGGCACGGTGGAGTAGTGGACAGTGGCTCGGATATTGGCTCTCTCTCTGTCTGTCTGTCTCTCTCTATCTGTCTCTCTCTCTCTCTCTATATATATATATATATATATATACATATCTATATCTGTTTGTGTGACTGTATAGATTTTTCACTCAGTATGTAACGCTATTCTAGATTTTGATTTCTGTTTGGTTGGTTATTCGTTATTTATTCTCCGATTTCTTCGACTTTATTTAATTGACTTGACAGCATATCCACCTTTAGGTGATTGATTACCGGCCGCAGATTCAATGATCACAATTACCAAAGGAACAGAATGATATATTGTCTTCTCGCCACCCCATTACATATGCTAACTGCGTATTAAAAGCGATGCCAAGGAACGTATGCAATAGAGAATAATGGTAAAGAACTGCCTAAAAAAAAATGCCAAAAACCAAAAAAAGGATAAAAGAAATAATATTGACTCGAACAGGAACGAAATGGTCTTTGAGGGAGACGTGGAAGAGGGTTGATAAGAGTAAAAGAATTGAAAAATCTCATTATGGTTGGTTTTTAACGGCAACATGCTGACATCAACATCCGGACGACAGTTTATGAGATAGCTGCTAATCATATAAAACGGATTCCAGTATCACTTACCTCATTCTGGAACAGGGCCGTGAGAACTAGAGCACTCTCTTCTAAGTGTTATTTCCTTTCAGAACATAAGCAAAATCATGGCTCTCCACATATATTAGTATCGTTTCTTGTCGGCACCCCACCCACACTTTTTCAAAAACAACCGAAAGAATGAGTCAAAAAAAAAAAAAAAAAAAAAAAAAAAAAACGTAGCCAACGATTGATATAAAACTGATTCAAGCCTCAAAGCAACGAAAAAAGAAACGGATGGCGAGGATCAATGTGGAGTAGCTGTTTACCATGTACCTTACTCTTTTTCAGCAGTTACACGTCTACTTATCATCTCTCAGTTGCGTCTCTCTCTTTAGACAGATTGCGCTCAGGGGCGACTCCGTCAAAGGACAGAGTCGCAACTGAGGAAAATTATACTGAAGAGCTGCCCAGCCCTGGGGAACAGCTGCCCAAGAACACCACATAACAACAAGATAATGATACTCGTTTCATGTGTCTCGATTTTTATTATTTTTACGAGTAATTTTGTATATATTTAATGTTAGTGGGGGTTATAATTATTTACTCCGAGTTATAAAAGCCCGAAACTTCGAGCGCCTTGTCGGCTGGGGCGTCGAAATACATCGACTGCACCTAGTAAGGGGTAAAAATCCCAACACCCAAATGAGGTGTCCTGGGTAAGATGATAACCTACATCTGACAGTAAGGAGTCTGATCAGGAGGTTTTGAGGAGCGTGTAACCATCTCTTAATTGTTGGTTTTCCCAGGTCCACCTTGACGCGAGGTGGTAGCAGTTGTTAGGGTCACAGCTATGGGTAAATAGTTGACCCACAAACTGGGGTCAAAATATTATGAAAGTGTAAAAATAGATTTTAATACCATTAATACATTTTTCTAAAAAAATTTCCAGCAAGGAATTTTTGAAGGAAAAAATTATTACCAGCAATGAATTTTGGAAAAATAAAAAATATTACCAGCAATATATTTTTGAAATAAATATTACCAGCAATAAAAATCTTGTCGGCATTAAATAACCCATTGAGGTGTTAATATGCCGTAAAACTAAATAAACCAACCAACCCAATCCAGATTCTATACAAACGCGCGTCAGTACAGGCTCAAAAGAGGGCTTAGGTTGCATGTGGATATGTTTGTCAACACCAATTATATCAGGGTTTTTTCCTGTTAGCAGCGGGACAGTTTAGAATGTCTAGGTAGATACAGGCTTCTCTGCAGCTAGGCGTCCTGGGTATGATGATAAAATACATCGGCGTCCTGGGTAAGACGGTAAACTACATCCAACAGCAAGGTCTCTGATCAAGAGCCTTTCAGAAGCGTGGAACCGCCATATAATTGCTGGTGTTCCTAGGTTCACTATGACCCAGGGTGGAAGCATCAGTTATGGCCCCAACTATGGGCAAATAGTTAACCCTCAAACTGCGTTTAAAATCATTCAATACATTTTTGAGGAAAACTTATTCCCAGAAATACATTTCAAAAAGATATTAGCAGCAATAAAAATCATGTTGGGATTAAATAACCCATTGATGTTGATATGCCGTAAACCAAACCAAACCAAACCAAACAAAAACAAACCAAACAAAACAAAACCAAACAAAACCAAACTGACACTTCGGATTTCAGTGTCATTCTTTCTCCCCTGCGTTAAAACACTTCCTAGGTAGTTAAACTGTTCTATTAGTTGATTTTTACCTGTAATTTGTAATTTTTTTAATCAGTTTAACCTAAGAAAGGTAGTAAAGCCACTAATACACAAGGGGGTTACCTATATTGACAGAAACATTTCTAATCAGCAGCAAAAGAAAAAATAATCAAGAAGGCAGTAGATAGCGACAGACATAGCATTTAAATATTTAAGATTAAAATTGGCTAGAAAGCATGGAGCCGGAAGGGAGTCCCACAAGAGAGAAGTGCGAGAAAGAAACTGTTAGCATAGAATCTACGGCCAAATCTAGCCAGCTCAAGTATAAATTGATGAGATCACAACCATAGCCTAGTACTGCGCTTAAATTTAAAAAAAAAGTCTACGTATCTTAACGAACAGCTCATCCGACTAATTGCGATGAAAGTAGACAATTGTGTAAATTAATTGGGTAACAGAACTAATTTCAACACGGAATCTCAAAAGGGTAATTTGCAGTTTAAGCCCCGCGCTCAGTTTTTAATACAAATTCCCCGAATAGTTCGATTTAGGTGTAAATGTAGATGCTTAATTGGAAAATAACAAAGAAATTTTGATAAAATCTACCGTTTTGGAATTATCCACAATAACATTTCGGACTTGTTCGAGTCGCGGCGGGTGAAGTTGAAATTAAATCCTGTACCCAAAGTAACTGAAACATCTGCTTTAGTTTAGTCTTTCACCATACGGTCAGATTTAGACCCACTTGAGTCTCAGTATGTAATCGATTTTTACTTTTTCCTCACATTAGGCCAGCTATTATATATACGTAGCTTATATTTTGGCAGTACATATATATATATATATATATATATATACATATATATATATATATATGTATGTAGGTAACTATACTCTTTTCGAAAAACCTTCGAATTTTTGATTTGCAAATAATAAAATCAATCTCGAAGGAAAAAAAAGGTTTGAAAAAAAGAAAGTTAGAAACATGAAAGTCTGTCCAAAAAAATCGCACAGATACACGTTTAAAGCCCAAAGAAAAAAACCCGACACGAGTAAAGAACTGTAGAGCAGACCTAGATACACCTAGTGAGCCAGAAAAACCTATCCAGGTTTCACCTAAGCGGATCGTCAGGGAAAGTTGTTTTTTCTGGCTCTTTAGGTTTATATATATATATATATATATATATATATATATATATATATATATATATATATATATATATATATATATATATATATATATGGCGTATATACTCGTGATTTTATCATGTATCTCGGGTATTATACAAGTTCCTTTTTTGAGAGACCAAATTACAATAGACTAACATCTTTTCCTATATCTCTTTATAGTATCTTCTAGTTAAATAAGTTAAAAAGAATGTAAAAGAGAATGATGAAAGTCTCGTTAGTAACGCTATACCAGTTGCTTTAAGCCGATCGAGAAACAACTAAAATCTCATCTAAATGGAAACAGGGGAAAAGATGCATATATTCTAGGTTTGTATTTTATAATACGATACTAATATGTGAATATTACATGCATTAATATTGGATACAGTTAAGGAAAATAGTTTGATCAAAATCATGTTTATTTTAAATACAGCTATACTGTAAATGGATATATAGTTAACGGCGTAGCCAGGGCCAACAGTATATACGCTAATTTTATATATCTTGTATGCTACCCTCTTAAAATTAGCTTCAAAATGAAATCTTCAAAAGTCGCATGATACGTGAGTATATACGGTATATATAACAAATTTATTCTGCTCTGTCATACAATTTTCCCAATAATGTTTTGATATATAAAAACATATATCGTTATATTATATATATATATATATATATATATATATATATATATATATATATGTGTGTGTGTGTGTGTGTGTGTGTGTGTTAGGTAGATGTAATGCACATTAAAAAAGAGGAAATGACATCTCCTGAAACACGTGTATTCCCTAAAATATAACGTTTAAAGAAATAATAATAACAATAATATATATATATATATATATATATATATATATATATATATATATATATATATATATATATATATATATACCCCTGACGATCCGCTTAGGTGAAACCATGGTTCGTTCGTCTAGCTCTTTAGGTTTTATATATATATATATATATATATATATATATATATATTCGAAAATTATAACAAAAACATATTTTTTTAAACTCTTATTCTACATTCAACACCATCACTTGATAAGACACCAGAAGTGTTGAAACAAAATGGCTATTTTTGTAGGGATTTTATGAAATATTTATCTTATTATTTTCGAATAAATAATTATAATTCCTCTATTGTGTACTGAGCATTCTTTTAATAATTGTATTTGTTATTGGAATTTATTCCGTATACACCAATCTTTATATATATATATATATATATATATATATTACTTTTAACATTATTACTTTAAACGTATATAGATATGTATATATAGTCAGAAAAACCGACCTAAGTTTCACCTACGCGGATTGTCAGGGCGGACTGGCTAAGAGGCGCAATAAGAACAGAAAATATATAGCCTACAACACAAAAACATGACCATGTGACCCCCCCCCCCACAAAAAAAAAGCAGTTACAGTTTTAGTTATTTTACTTTACTCGTATTGGAGGTTTTTTTTTTCTTCTTTGGACTCTAAAGTTTGATTCAAGACGATTATTTTTGCCGGAAGTATATGTTCTTAGTTCTATCTTTTTTTTTTACCCTTGGTTATTGGTTTGTTCATTTACAAGCTAAAACACCAAAGGTTTTGACAGACGAGTATAGCTGCTTATATTACTAAGATTAATAATATTATATATATATATATATATATATATATATATATATATATATATATATATAATATATATATATATATATATATATATATATATATATATATATATATATAGCATATATATATATAGCCTATATATATAGCGTATATATATATAAAGCCTATATATATATATATATACATATATATATAGCGTATATATATAGCGTTTATATATATATACACATATATATATAACGTATATATATAGCGTTTATATATATATATATATATATATATATATAGCGTATATATATATAGCGTATATATATAGCGTGTTTATATATATATATATATATATATATAGCGTAATATATATAGCGTATATATATATAGCTTGTATATATATATATATATATATAGCGTATATATATACATATCTATATATATCTATATATAGCGTATATATTTAGCGTATATATATATATATAGCGTGTATATATATATATATATATATATATATAGCGTATATATATAGCGTATATATATACATATATATATAGCGTAAATATATAGCGTATATATATATATATATATATATATATATATAGCGTGTATATATATATATATATATATATATATATATATATATATATATATTCATGAATTATTCATAGATAAAACAAATACAAAGGTTAATGATTTAAATGGCGAGAAATCCATCTTCGCGAACAATTCAAATAATATACAAAAATCCCGAATCTGTTTATGAATGAAAAGATCCTGTTTTATAAATTTCTGTTGCATTAGGTCTTTTTATTTTACAAGCTTTCGTCTGTTCCTCCAGACATCCTCAGGTATGAAATAGATTGTGTTCTTGTTTTTACTCTCAGTAATAAGTGGACAACGAAAAACAGGCTTGTAATACGAAAAATGCTATGAGAAATGTGTTATTGTTTTGTAAATTAATTGCACCTTTATTGAAATATATATATATATATATATATATATATATATATATATATATATATATATATATCGTATATTTTGGCAGCATAATTCCGCCAATGCATGTTTCATTGTATAATTTAGGCAAGTTTTGTCTACTTATTTTCTCATATTCACGGAGAAGCTTAATAGAAAATTCATATGTTGATACATGTTCATTTATTCCGAGAACTTTCCCCATTTGCACAATAACATCATGAGAAGAGGCGATTCGAAATGAGTAGACAAATCTTGTCTAAATTATTTAATGAAATATGCTTATATATATATATATATATATATATATATATATATATATATATATATATATATATATATATATACCACAGGTCAAAATCTTAAGAACAGATACAAAAGTGTTAAAAAAAAATATAAAATGCTGTTACTTTAATCAAAATATATTTGCGAAACATTTACATTTAATTAGAAAATGTATTTTATCAACAAATAAGTGAAAATTTTAAGCTTTTAATTGATTAATTTAAACAATCATTGAAAAAAAGATTTTTTTGGTTGGTCATAAAGATAAGGCCATGTAAATAAAAATAGAAAATACAGGACAAATAAATCACAACGACAATTTAATTCTCAACATATCCTCCATTTTCGCGAATTATTAGGTTGGTGCAAAAATAATGCCGTAATAATGTCGTTTTTTGACGTTAACAAATACGTCAAAAAACGACATTATTACGTCATTATTTTTGCACCAACCTAATACTTCGAAAATTCGCTTTGGCATACTCATTATTAACTTCTGCGTGAGGGTGCTAGGGATGCTCGCCCAGAATGCATAACCCGCAGCACAAAGAACATCCGCAGTTTCAAACTGCGATCCATGCTTATAAACTTCATTTTCCATCCATCCCCAAGCAATCTCGATTGGGTTTGAATCTGGAGAGCGTGGTGGTTTACACCATTGTTCTGCTGGAAATCCAGTTTTCGCTATATAGATGACGGTCTTCAGTAATTAGTGATGACTTTCTTAACATGTCAATGTAACTAGCAGCTCTTTGACGACATTTTACCTCCTGTAACTCAAGAGTTCCATTGTAGAAAAATAAACTCCTGACCATAATTGAGCACCTCCACTGTGCCGTGTTGAGAACATTTCTTTGGGGACATCTTTTGCATGCCAGTAACAATGAAACCGTCTAGAACATCAAGATTGAATTTTTCTCGTCTGAAAACAACACTTTCTTCCATTTATCCACATCCAAATTTGATAATTGGAATTGTAAACGGGAGGTTTTAAGACGAAGAAGAAGGCGAGGCCTCTGCAGCCGTTTCATGTTCTTAAACGCTTTCTTATTTAAACGCTGTTGAATTATTCGAGAGCTGCATTCAGCATCTGTATTCGGTTTGATGTTAGGCATGGATCTCTCTTAACTTCTCGCCTAATTTATCTGTCTAGAGATGGTGAGATTTTATTGGGACGACCGCTTGATTTTTTTAGAAGCATACGCATCTGGATTTTTAATGAAGTTAGCAATGAAAGTTCTGCTATGGCCAATTAGATTTGCAATGACTTGTTGCGAAAGACCATGTCTTTGAAGTTCAACAATCCTGCCCTGTTCGACCTTTGTTAACGTTTTTCCCTTGGCCATTTTAAAATGTGAAATTTAATACTGGAAATGAACTACGTCTACACGACTGAAGCTATGAGCACACTGACTAGTTCTAAAATTTTTGACCAGTAATTTATTTTTCCCACATGGTCTTATCTTTATTACCAATCAAAAGTCCTTTTTTCAATATTTGTTTAAAGTAATCGGTTAAAAGCTTAAAATTTTCACTTGTTTGTTGATAAACTACATTTTTTTAATTAAATGTAAATGTTTCGCAAATACATTTTGATTAATGTAACAGTATTTTATATATTTTTTAAACTCATTTGTATCTGTTCTTAAGATTTTGACCAGGTGGGTATGTGGCGTATATTTTGGCACCATGTTTTCATTAAGTCCTGTTTCCTTGAATAATTAAGACATGATTTGCCTACTTATTTTCAATAGGATCTTCCCATATGCACGGACGGGCTTTCTAGTGTCATTAGTAAAGATTTAAACGTTTATAGCAGCAGTTGACATTCGCAGTTGAGAAATATTCTTGGTAAAAAACACATCTATACTTTTTCATGAACATAATCTGAAATATCTCGTGGCTATCTCTATTAAAGAATTGAAACCCGATCTTGATAAAATTAATTATGAACACTGCACAAATGTATTAAAATGTGTAGAAAAGATAGTTTAAAATATGAAGGTTTGCACTAATAGTTTTAATACTTATTTTTTAAAATCACGACAAACTATACGTAGTTACTTCCCCTGAGGTCAGTCACAGTATTTACTCAGTGTTCTTCACATTACAAGTAAAAATATTAACGTGCAAATGAACACAGCAATATTGTCATTGAAAATGGTGAGCACTACAATATTTGTATTGAAAAAAAAAACAAAAAACATCCTGATGATGACAGTGTGCTATGTCAAAAGTACTCAGAATAAAATAATATATATCAACACTGCGATTTTCTCTCTCTTCCTGTAATAATGACACCATGAATCTTGTCCTTGATTATGAAAGGACGTAATTAAAAACAAGTAAACAAAACTTGTCTAAATTATTCAATGATATATATATATATATATATATATATATATATATATATATATATATATCAAAAAATATAGTTTTAAAGTTTGCTATATTTATGAGAAAAAGTGATCAACATCAGAGATAGAGCCTATGTAAATATGCTTTATATATATATATTTTATATAAATATATTTTATATATATATATATATATATATATATATATATATATATATATATATATATATATATATATATATATACTTATATAAATATACTTTATATATATATATA
>OZ010612.1:52048405-52053405 GCA_963932145.1 Acanthosepion lycidas
TTAAATATTTTACTAAGTCTACTATTAGTAGGAAAGTGTTTTTTAATTAAAGCTAGGAATTTCTGTCCTCGCTTAATACTAACCATTTGGTTGAACGGAGGGGTATTCCAAATGATTTTTCTTTTTTTGTTTTTTTTCCGGTTAGTACAATTGTTTCTCTAATTGATGTTAGCATTTTTGTATCTACTATTTTTTAGGGCTGCGTTATAAAAATTACTGTGTTGTAGGAATATTTCTTTATTAGCGGATTCTATTCTCTATTGATGAGGGTATATCTTAAATTATGGATGGAGATTGGTTTGACTCAGGCTGTATATATCAGGGGTTAGTATTAGGTTTTCTATAAGGTAGGTATGTGTTGTTTGTTAAATCTAGAGTTACGTCAAGGAAGTTTACCCTTTTTAATTTAGTACGGACTGTTGTTTTGAAATTTAGATTTCTAAATTCACTATATATAATCTTTCTAATTTTCTCTATTTTAAAATTAGTGGAACTCCTCACTACCATGAGCCCGTCATCTCTGTACAGCCCGATGTCCTTAATATCTCATTCACGGTTCGCGGTCAGGTTGTACAGTATTAAAAGACCGACAAGTTCAGAAGACTCTGCAGAGTCTTAAGGCCCCCATAGTGATGTCAAAATGGTCATTATTGTTTTTAATCCATTGGTCCCCATTATAAATGAGGACAGATTTTTTGCACTGAGAATTATATTCGTCAGGTCAGAATACACAGCAGCAAACTCCAGGGCAGTCGTGAACAGATCCTTTGATATTGACGGGTAGTAATCCACAATATCGAAAAGTAATAGGGTACAATCAGGTTTATTATTAATATTGGTAAACCAATTGATGACATCTTTGGTATTGATCCATAATTTTAAGGTGGTTTTTAATTTGCCAAGTAATTCTTTCTAGGATTCTTTTGCTTATCTTACCAATGTCAAGTCGGGTAAGGTTAATCCTTCTTGTAGCAGGGTTTTCCATAAAATCTTGTTTGGGGTCCTTAAGAGTTATGTAACATTCCTTTTTAGTAAGTTTGCCTACTCGATCGCTAATTTTTAATTTATCAGTAATTTTTTTTCTAGTTCTGTTAATACTATCAACCATATTTATGTTGTAGTCCTAGTTATTTTTTTTAAATTAAGTTCTTGTAGTCATCTGCTGTCAATTTATAGAAGTTGCCAGTTTTGTCAGACTTAACAAGTATTTTATCACAATCATTGATGCTTTTAATTATTTGATCTAGATGTTTTTGGAAGTGGCTTTTCTTTTTTTGAAAGATGTTATTGATAATGTTGAGTGGGTCTTTTTCAAATTCATATAGCTGTTTGTTGAATGGTGCAACTTTTTCTATTTTTAAAGTCGTAAACATCGTGTTCTTTATTTGTTGAGTTATTCCCTCGAAAGGGAAAAGAATGCTTTCCATCTCATTCTTTTAATTAATTCCTCTGTTTTTTTCGTAAAAGTTTAACAAAATAATTCCGTTTGTTAGTGTGTGGAATGTTCTTCAGAGAAATTCCGAAATTTACTTTTTCCATATTGTTAAAGAAGTTATTTTAAAAATAAAGGTTCAGAGTGCTCGACCTTAATTGGGGAGCCTATATATGTGTAAAAATATATAGAAAGTAGGAAAGAACTCGTCAGGTAAATAATCCAAAGTTCTTTAGTATTTTTTTATTATTTTTAAAGAATAGTGCTCGATACAAAAGTAGAGCCTAAATATAATTATTTATTTTATATATATATCTATATATATATATATATATCTGTGTGTGTGCCTCTGTGTTTGTGTGTGTGTGTGTGTGCTTCTCTGTGTGTGTGTGTGTGTGTGTGTGTTTCATAATTTTCTTAGGGGTACAAAACTTTATAATGGAAATAAAAAAAGGCAAGACTAAATTTACCGTTCATGATTAAAAAAATAAATAAAAAAAGACCCAGCCGAGCGGATACACCCTCACTCAACAGAGCTGAAATCGAGGGAAAAAATGTTACAATATAAAATATGAAATGCATGTAATGTATTAAAGGTGTAACAACCAGATTGAAAGCATTAGAAACAATCTATATGAAGTCCAGACAGCCCTCCCTTTGTAAACAGAGGGATTTTCTGTTAGGGCTTGACGTTATTTCAACATGGTTGTTCTGCCTTTAATTCATGTAATTTATATTTTATATTGTACCATTTATTCCCTTCATTTAAGCTTTGTTGAGTGTGGGTGAAGCTGGTTGTTTTTTTTTTGTCTTAATCATGAACGGTAAAGTTTGTCGTCTGTCGTGCCATATTTATTTCCATAATGCATACATGCATATATATATATATATATATTTATATATATATACATGCTTATACATACACACACACACACACACACATATATATATATATATATATATATATATATATATATATATATATATCAGAATATAAAATATAATATAGCCTACAACACTACATGACCATGTAACCTGTTCTTATAGCAACTCTTTAGCCAGTTTACCCTGACGATCCGCGTAGGTGAAACCTAGGTAGGTTTGTCTGGCTCTTTAGGTTTACTTAGTTGGCTCTACTTAGCGTATTGAGCACTTTGCTTAGTAATTTTTATTTTACTCGTGTCCGAGGTTTTTTTTCTTTGGACTCTTAACTTTGATTCAAGACGATTATTTTCGCCGAAGTACATGTTCTTAGTTCTTTCTTTTTTTACCCATTTTTCCCTTGGGTATTGGTTTGGTCATTTACAAGCTAAAATACTAAGGTTTTGCCGCACGAGTATAGCTGCTTACATTTATAAGATTATTAGTATTATATATATATATATATATATATATATATATATATATATATATATATATATATATATTATATATATAACGCCTTATATATACACCCGAAGTCAAACCACCCTCCATCCATAATTAAACATATACCCTCATCAATAGAAAATAGAATCAGCATTAACTCCGCTAACAAAGAAATATTCCAACAACACAATGGCTTCTATAACGCTGCCCTAAAAAATAGTGGTTATAAAAATGCTAACATTAACCATAGAGAAATTTGCACTAGCCAGAGGAAAAAAAACAGGAAAAGAAAAATCATTTGGTATACTCTTCCGTTCAACCGTTCGGGTGTATATATAAGGGGTTAGCATTTAGTTTTCTATAAGGTTGGTATGTGTTGCTTGCTAAGTCTAGAGTTACGTGGAGGAAGTTTACCCTTTTCAATTTAGAACAGACTGTTATCTTTAAGTTTAGATTTTTAAATTTACTAAATATAATTTTTCTGATTTTCTCTATCTTAAAACTAGTAGAACTCCTCATCACCATGAGCCCGTCATCTCTATACAGTCCAATGTCCTTAATATCAATTTCGCGGTGTGTGGTTAAGTTATACAATATTAAAATACCAACAAGGTCAGAAGACTCTGCTGAGTCTTCTGACCTTGTTGGTATTTTAATGGTTAGCATTAAACTAGGACAGAAATTCTTAGCTTTAATTGATAAACACTTCCCCATCAATAGTAGGCTTAGTAATATATTTAATAAGAACACCCTAAAATTGAGTTACAGCTCCACTGAAAATCTAGAAAGTATAATAAAAAAACACAATAATAAAATCCTGAACAAACCCCCATGTCTGAATAGTATTAATAAAAACCCTACACTTAAATCAGACAATAACAGTGAAAAATTGTGTGGTTGTAGAAACCCAGAAGACTGCCCATTAGAAAATAAATGCTGCATCAAATCTGTGGTATACCAATGTACTATCTCATCCATTGAGAGTCCTAATACTAATATGATATACATTGGGTCCACGAAGAATGAATTTAAAGCCAGATGGGTGCAGCATAAGTGCTATTTCAACAATATAAATAAAAGAAATCAGTCACCTCTATCTAAATATTTTTGGTATCTGAAGGAAATAAATAGGACACCTAAAGTAAAATGGAAAATTATAAACAGGACTAGAACTTGTAAAACTTGGGATGACCCATGCCCTTTGTACCTCCATGATAAACTGCATTATTAAGTTTCTAAATAATAAAAATCTATTAAACAATAGACATGAGTTAACGTTTTTTCCCGACATCATCAAATTTATGCACTGAATAATTAGCTAAAAACAAGCATACAATAAAATAACTTTTACAATCTATAGCCGAAATAAATAGTTTAAATACCCTACAAAAAAACCCTTTATGAAGTCGTCAAACAACAAATGTTACGGCAGTTTTTATATACACAAATCCCTTTCATAAAGAAATAAAATAAAAAAATAAATAAATCTCTATAGACACGTAAAACAGACTTGGCGAAAACATCTTCCGTTTTAAATTTAGACACCCCCACCTTACCCTGACTTGACATCTATGAAAGTAACGGATACAAATTATTAACAACCAACACCCCTCCTATTTAAACAATCCACCCTGGCTGTTACCATGGAAATTTTGATTTCAATTATGAATATACTATTAAAACACGTAAATTTCAGAAATAAGTTATTCCCCCAAAAAATTTCGCTTGAAGATGGAACAGAGCCTACTTTAACTCAATTTAATTCAAACAATTATATTGAAGTTTTCGGCTCTTGTTTTGAAGCATGAGACCTCTTATGTAGCGTGTTGGAATCATATTTTTAAATAAATAATTATATTTATGCTCTGCCTTTGTATCGAGCACTATTTGTTAATAATAATACTAAAGAACTTTTGATTATTTACCAGTTCTTTCCTATTTTCTATATATTTTCACACACACACACACACACACACACACACACACACACACACACACACATATATATATATATATATATATATATATATATATATATATATAAAGAAATATAGTCTTAAGATGTGCTATATTTATGGGATAAAGTTCTCAATATCTGGGACAGAGCGTGTGTAAATATACAAGTGAACATAGAAGTCAACACTTAGAGGCCGCAGTCTGTTTCATGCTAGATGTAATCGTCGTGGCCTGACTATTGCAT
>OZ010612.1:52058405-52060905 GCA_963932145.1 Acanthosepion lycidas
TGGACCATGGATTTATCTCGTAAAACTCTTTAGGGACATTTTAAAAAATATAAAGATTTATCCACATGAAAGACATTTCGAAGACAAAATTCCAGGCTTCGTTAAATTTGAAGAAATAAGCTAAAAGAGCATTTCAGACCCTACGACTACATTAAAGGATATTAACGATTTTCGGTTGCTGGTCTCTATTAACAGACACAATTGGGATAAAGGAAACTCGTTCTTGTCTTTCTTTGCTATGGTCCATTTTCCTTTACAGTACGGTTCACCCTGTACAAGTCTCGAGGGACAATCAAGGTAGAGAGTTATGATAAGAGGTAATTTATATGGATAGGAAGGAAAAATAACGGTTAACTTGAACAGATAAAGACTGTAGTGATCGGGGAAACATCGTCTAGAAAGTCTTTTCCATAGTCCAGTGGTTCGCTAAATGAAGCTGTTTGGCTGGAATTTACTTCTCGTCGATAGAATACAGAGGGAATACGGGTGGTTTGTAACTATGTAAGTGGCAGGGTGGATCCCAACGGTGAAGGATATACCTGGGCCAGCCAGGAGAGGCAATTCTACCGTGCACTTTCCATGGTAGTAGCGACAAAGAAATGAGAGATTAGTTAAATCGCGTAAGAGAAAGGTTGAAGTGTGGGAAATAATTCTTCGCCAACAAGGACTCGGATACGCTTTTGAACTCTATCAAGACTGGTAAGTGTGGTCTAGGCAGCTCCTGTCCTAATATGGCAACAATAATCCATTTTCGACCTGATCTGGCTACTGTAAAGGTAGAAGAATGCAGGGGAGCCCATCATTTCACCTGCATTTTTAGCGATGGGTCGTATATAGGAATTCCACTTGAGGCTGGGTGTCAGTTTGAGGTACTCTAGTAATTCCAATGTTGGCCATTTGCTGGATTTGCTGAGAAAATAAATTTTTGAATGGATCATGGTTCTGTCGAAACTTTTAGTTTTTAGATTTGAAATAAGACGGCCATAAATAGCTGATGAGTGCAATATACAAAATCACATAAAGCAGTCTGAAACGTGATGAGTATATATATATATATATATATATATATATATATATATATATATATATATATATATATATATATTGTCCTCATCTTTGTCGCCATATTTATTATAACGTTTCAGCCTTTCAGTATCTCTCTATATTTCTGAGATAAGGTACTATGTACACTATTTACATTATTCGGACTATTGTCCTCATCTTTGTAGCCATATTTATTATAACGTTTCAGCCTTTCAGTATCTGTCTATATTTCTGAGATGAGGTATTATGTACACTATTTACATTATTCGGACTATTGTCCTCATCTTTGTCGGCATATTTATTAGAACGTTTCGGACTTTCAGTATCTGTCTATATTTCTGAGATGAGGTATTATGTACCCTATTTACATTATTCGGATTATTGTGCCTAACCCAGCTACTGTATTAGGCAATCTCTTATAAATAAGCTAGATTAGCTGGCTTGCCTTGCTACATGGAGACATAAGGAGACAGCCATGTTAGAAGGTAAGTTATTTGACTTCTACAAGAATGGCATGGCAGAATTTGTTCAAAGTTTCACCTACCCACCCATAACTGAGCAAGCGAGACCCTGAATGATAAATAACCTACACTAAATATTCTCATTTCTCAACGTGGCCTTTGTTTCCATTTTTCGTTTCCTTGTGAACGTGCAGTGACCCTTTCCCAGCTTTTGGCGCATACCGCTTTTTTTTTTAATGGAAATACAGACGTAACGTTGTATAGTCAGTGACCGCTCGGTGGAAAGCTGGTACGGGGCGCATGGTATGTTTGCAGGAACAGACAGAACAAAAACATAAAACCATGTAGAGAAGGGCACCATTAAACGATGTAAGTTCGGATCAGATCCCAGGATTACATATAACGATGAAGACCGAATAATGTCACTGCCGCCGCGTCACGTTTGAAGCAATAACAGAGGAAAATATTAATCCTAAAATCTTAGGAGAATCAAAAACGTGATCCGTTTTGTAGTAAACAGGATGAGAAGAGGTTGGTGGGGGTTTATGCAGTTCGGAAATCCGCAGATTGTTTTCAGTTGCATTTAATTTAATTTCGTTAATTAAATAATTAATTTTGTTCGCAAAATTAGTGGTTAAATATCAATGAATTGCTGGCAGCGGCCAATGGGTTGATTACGAAAATAGCCTGGAATATGGCTCGGTCAACACAAAATCGATCGAAGTAAAACTGATAGTTGGTAGTGTTAAACAGTGCCTTTGTCAAGAAGATCGTGAAGCGCATGCAGAGAAATGTATTGTATAGATGTCTGTATTGAGCATGCTTTGTGTTTGCAGCAGTTAAGTTTTTACTATACATTGATAGAGATTTGAGTTCAAGTACAGTTGAAAGTCAGATATTTGATTGTTGATTTTGCAAGGAAAACTCGTTTCTTTGTAAGATAGATTTCAGGCCATACCAACGTTTGTTAAAATGAAGAGAGGGAGAAAAATGAA
>OZ010612.1:52065905-52068405 GCA_963932145.1 Acanthosepion lycidas
CCGGATTAATTTGTAGCTCAGTGGGTCAGATTTAACGATAACAATCGAAAAAGGACATTATGAATAAAGATAATATGAACACTTATCTTAGCCGACGTGACTAGTATTCATATATATATATATATATATATATATATATAGATAGATAGATAGATAGATAGATAACTAGACTCGTTTCGAAAAACCTCGAATTTTTGATTTGCAAATAATCAAATCAATCTCGAGAGAAAGAAAGGTTTGAAAAAAAGAAAGAGCTACAAACATGAAATACTGTCGAACAAATCGCACAGATGCAGGTCTAAAGCCCAAAGAAAAAAACCCGATACGAGTAGACAACTAACTAACAAAAGAGCTCAATACAATCGTAGAGAAGACCTAGATACACCTAGTGAGCCAGACAAACCTACCTAGGTTTCACCTAAACGGATCGTCAGGGAAAGTATGGCCATACTTTCCCTGACGATCCATTTAGGTTAAACCTAGGTAGGTTTGTCTGGCTCACTAGGTATATATATATATATATATATATATATATATATATATATATATATATATATATATTTGGTTGGATTAATGTGAGTTTGTCACAAACTTACATCAATCCAAGCACATATGTTAGCTCTATCTCTGATATTGAGCGCTTTCTAATAATAATAAGTACCGCGCATATAATATATAAATAATTAAATATATATATATATATATATATATATATATATATATATATATATATATATACATACACTTTACACACACACACACACACACACACACATATATATATATATATATATATATATATATATATATATATTAGCAATATAAGCCTTTTGGACCGGTTGTTTCATTACTGGAAATTTTGCCGTTCAATTGAAGCAGTTTAAGTTTAAAGTCAGCCCACCCGGAAATCAATATTAGTAACAACAATTGGGGTCAACTGAAGCACATTCAAAAATGAGGCGGTGGGGGGGGGCTTACAATTTGAAGGAGGGGGGCTGAAAAGGCCCGTTTTTGTTTTCTCAATCTTACAAGGAAAGAATCTCTTCCATGAGCCGTCTTAAATAATATAAATTTTTTATAATTCTAATAATTTTTTTTTGTGCTAGATTTTGACTCTCTAAATTGATTGTACGCTGTTGTTTTACAGACATTAAATTTTGCTTTTGATTTTTGCTCAAAGCGTAAAAAATCATGTTTTTCGATTTTTCACCTTCAAGATTGTAATTTTTTCCAGCCAATTTGGATTAAAAACCGGCACTCAAGAATTATCTATCAAACAAAAAAAAGTTGCATCGGATGGAAACTGTGGAAACACATAAACATCCAATCACACACACATAAACATCCAATCACACACACATAAATACACACATATACACTCACATTTTGGCAATTATATATATATATATATATATATATATATATATATATATATATATTTAAATTAAAAAACAAAAACCTTAAACATTTCATTCCCTAACTATATATATATATATATATATATATATATATATATATATATATATATATATATATATATATATATATATATATATATATATATATATATATAAGCAACATTTTAGAACCCCAGCATTTAAAAATGTCTTTGAAAATGACGGAACGCATTATATTAAAGCGTCATCGCCCCACTTTGTGCAGACAGGAAGAGAATTTCTTCCATCTTTGCGTTTAATGGATGGGCCGTGACTAATTTTTTAAATATGTTTATAATCACTACAAGCTTATTTACATCGATTTGTTTGTTAGTAATAAATTTATTTTAGTCGGACGCAGGTTCGTAATCATGCCAGAGAACGTAAATTCTTCTTTAATAGGGTTCCTAGAACATTCAAGCCGGTGGAAAAGAATAAATAAATAAATATACTTTTTAATAAGTAAACGGAACGTCTACTCAAATGCAAGTATCCACTAAAAAAATAACGTATAAATGTATAAATTAAGACAAAACTCCTGGATTAATTAAAAAAAATCCATTCTACTTTTTATTAGTCTCTAGAATAAATTGAAACATAACCGTTACCGTACGCCCATTAATCGTCTGGTTCATTCGAAGAACTTGTACCCATAATGCACCATTGGACAGCATATATAAATAATCGAGCCAAAACAGAACGCGCATGAAATAGTGTGACGACTTCGCCTTAGTGTCCACTTTTATATTCAATTACGATCTAGCTTTGATATTTAGAACTTAAATATAAAAAAATTAAAAATAGTATACCTTAAAACTAAATTGTTATAGTATATATACAAAGCCCCCTACAGAAAGTAGCGAGGGAGAGCGAGAAGAAAGGACTAACCATACACTAATGGTCATCAGTAAAAGGATGAGCCCCAAATACGATTTGCAGGTCGGAAAAACTAAAATCATACACGTGCGAAAGTTTAAATACCTGGAAAGTGTTGTGGTAGAGGACGACAGGTGCGACGCTGAGATCCGAAAACGGATTAGGATGTCCAAGGATGCAGACAGTAG
>OZ010612.1:52073405-52095905 GCA_963932145.1 Acanthosepion lycidas
ATAGAAACATTTATTTATTTATATACCGTATATACTCTTGTATAAGTCGATTTCGTACCCAGGATTCCCTCGATTAGTGCAGGTAACGTCTAAATTAAATGATACACACAAATCGAAAACGCATTAATCGAAATAGTTACCCATTTTCCATTTTGGAATTTTGGAAAATTTTAATTCATCGGTAACTATAAAAAAATCAGTTTTCAATTACTATGCTAAAGCTGAAGAATATTTTAGCGCACTAATCGTGTGTTATGTATTCATTAATTTTGGTATAAAAATTTCAGCGCAAAAATCGAAAATGCATTAATTAAATGCGCATTAATAGAGGGATCCCTGTATATTGCCAACTTTTCTTCTTTTTTTTTTTTGGCATGAATTTTAACTCCAGGAACAAAATTACCTGTGTATAGTGCGAGCCTGTATTTTTGCGTAAAAGAATGATCATAAAACACGGACAATACTCAAACGTTTACGGTATTTAGTGATAGGCGTGCGTAAACGGCACGTGTATCCCGGAACCTGTACACATGTGAACGTCTGCAAATACATTTCTTTGTTACCGAAGCGGCGCTTCCATTAATCATGTAAAGACGGCGACAAAAGTTGTATTATCAAAGGCACATTTAGTAAATTAGTCTCCAGTTGTTTTTGTTTAATTAGTTTCAGGCCGGCTTTATTGGATTGAGACCGGCTGAATTCACAGTAACGTGTATCGGACGAGAGGTGGGTGTGAAAATTCGAGCGCTGGCGACTCGATGTTAATTTTATATTCGGTGTTCCAGCATAAAACGTCTGTTCTTTTGTGATAGTCGCCATTTTCTCCCATTGTGATTCGTTCTTTCTGTCATGTTGCTAATTAGCGGAGAAAATGTTTTGCCTCATATTCCCCGTATAGGTTAATATATTTAGCAGCCAGCATCAAAAGCCTGGGGCTGTGTTATTATATTCACAGATAAGTGTGTTGCGTCTGGACTGTCTGTTGTTAACTTTAGAAACAGTATTGTCAAATCAGAAGCCAGAAAGAATACTAAACAGATCTTTTACACTACGCAATTGACTTCCAATGTTCTGCGAGGAATAACATATTTATCATCTCTGAACCGGAAACCAAATTAAAATAATAATAATAATATTCCGTCTGAATAATCTATATAATAAAAGAAGATTGTCTGTCAGTCTCACACAGCGTGTGACATTACATATGCGTATGTAATCTATATTCGTATGTCTGTTGTGTGTAATTTAATTACATGCGATTGTGTTATTTAATTATACACCAACTTTCTCACAGGCACAGTTTAACTGGGTTTGAAAAAAGATATTGGAATAATATGTATATATCTCTCTCATTCAGTCTGGACAAACCTTTTCCTGGGCTGAGCAATAAGATCATACATTTAGAAGGAAAAGATTTTTAAGCCATAATAAATTTGATAATTATGAGATCCTTTAGAACTTTTCGAAAATTAATCGCTACAAGGTGGAAATAATGGAAAGCTCATGTCCTAAAGGGACGCGGCATATTGAAGAAGAAGAAGGAGGAGGATGAGAAGTAGGAGTAGGATGATCTTGTGTAAATGGATCGTAGAACAGGGTTTAGCAGAGACGAAAATAAGAGAAAGTTTATTAAGAGCCACACAGGACTGGAAATTGTGGAGAGTCATGATCGTCAACGTGCTGAAAGGGTAGGGAACATAGAAGAAGAAGGAGCATGAGTAAATGGATGGCAGAACAGGGTTTAGCAGAGATGACAAAAATACAAACTTTATTAAACGATAGAAAGAAGAGGAAATTGTGGAGAGCCATGATCGTCAACGTGCTGAAGAGACATGCCACATAGAACCTGAAGAGGGAGCTTGAATAAATGGATGGTAGAACAGGGCTTAGCAGAAATAAGAAAATTACAAAATTTATTAATAGCTACAAAGGACAGGAAACTGTGGAGAGCCACGATCGTAAAGTGCTCAAAGGAGAGATAAAAGAAGAAAAAGAAAAAGAAAGAACATGATTAAATGGATTGCTCGATAGGGTTTAGCAGAGATAAGAAAAAGACAAACTTCATTAAGAGCTACAAAGGATAGGAAATCGTGGAGAGCCATGTATCGCCAACATCTTGAAGGGCTACTCATATAGAACAAAGAACTTGAGTATATGGATGGCAGAACACGGTTGATTTGTTTTTTACGGTTTATCAACTCTTTGCAGGTTATTTAAAGCCAGAAAATACTTTTGGATTGGATTCGGTTTGTTTTACGGTATATCAACCTCAATAGGTTATTTAATGCTGACAATTTTTATAGCTGGTAATATATTTTTTTCTAAAAAAGTATTGCTGGTAATAGTTTTTTTTTAAAAGTATTTCTGATATTAAAACGTATTTTTACACTTTCATAGTGTTTTGATCCGAATTTTGGGGCTAACTATTTGCCCATATCTAGGACCCTAACAGGTGTTACCGCCCCGGGTCAGGGTGGGCCTGGGAACGACTGAAATTAATAGGAGGTTCCATGATCCGCAAAACCCTCTCATCAGAGGCATTGCTGCCAGATGTAGTTTATCGTCATACCGAGGACGAGTTTGGATTGAAAAAACGCTTTGAAGATAATGATGAATTGCTGATAAATGTCCTACTGTGGATCAAATATTCAGAGAGTCAGGTTGTGAAGTCATACCGTTATCAATATTTGAACGTAAGTGAATGTAACGAAACGAAATGGAACTCGGTTCTCGCATTTTCAATTCCAAGCCGTTATCCATTACACCATCCGCACATCCCAACTCACATCACCTCTCAAGCGGTCACCCATCAGGTTCGGCCTTGCTTAATTTCGATGATCGCATGAGGACCGGGTTTTACAAAAAAAAAAAAAAAAAAAAAAAAAAAACAACACAAAACATTAGAATAATACATTTCCCTTCCACTAACTCTGGACAACCCCTTTACTAGGCTGAACAATTGAAATGAAATTTCTACCTCAAGAGATAATTTCTCTTTCTCACCTCCAATAATTGAATGACTGAGTTTTATTTTATGTCTTATCAAGCTTTTGCAGGTTATTTAATGCCAGGATATAACTTTGAATCGTAAGAATTTTTTAAGATAATAATGATTTACTGATAAACAATGTAATATTTAGCCCATAGCTGGAGGAACAAGTTAAGAATCCAAACCTTCCCTCAGGTTATATCCACATAGTTGACTATAACAAAACCGACTAGAATTGAAACTCGGTTCTTCTATTCCCAATTCAGACCAGTTAACCATTACACCATCCGTACATCCAAGCTCACATCATCTTTTATTCCAAAGCGGTCACCCATCTAGGCACTGGTCACTTTCATCGTTGCTTAATTTCGGTAAATGTACGAGTACCAATATTTTTTATTTTTTAATAGATATTGGAATAATATATTTCCCTGCCACTCAGTCTGGACAACCCTTTCGCTGGGCTGAGCAACTAAAATGAAATTTATATAGCATGGGTTATTTCCCGTTTCTTACTGCCAATAATTCCCAAGCAGTCACTCATCTAGGTATTAACTGGCTCAACGTTGCCTATCCATTACACCACCCTTATTATCTCATCCTACAGCTGTGGAATTGCTGTTGGCTTGTTGGCATAGACCTTACTTTTGAGATGACCCCAAAGGAAGAAGTCTAAAGGCGTCAAGTCCCACGATCTTGGTGGCCAATTGACTTTGCTGTTTCGAGAGATGATGCGATCTGGGAACTTGTCATTTAATTTCTGTTTGAACGTTCATTTTCGTAATAGGTTTCGATATTTTTAACACGTTGTTTGATTGTTACTCTTTCCAGGGTTGAAATTGCCAAAAATTAAGTTGTTAAATCTGAAAGAAAAAGAAAAAATAATCATTAGATGCTTAAACTGTGACCTTTTGTGGATGCAGTGGCGTTTCAACAACCTTCTTTTCATTTCCATCAGCCAAAATGCGACAATTCTGCTTAGTAACGAGATGAAAATGGGCTTCATGACTAAAGAGTTTTTATGCGAAAGATCCTCGTTGTTTTGTCTTTGGTCGTGCCCTCAATTGACGAATGTACGGTGCTCCAAATGGTCAGCAGGTTTCAGTCCTTGTGTCAATTAAATTTTGTAAGCGTGTAGAAACAAATCTTTTGTCAAAATTCAATGTAACTTTGTTGTGGATATGTTCAGTTCCTGCACGCGATGACGAATAAAGGTATCTGGATTTTCGGTCATATTCTCGTGCACTGTACCAAAGTTTTCAGCTGAACGGCGTAAACGAGCATGCAATGGTGTTTTTCACATCTGCCACTAACCAAGTTTGTTTGAATTTATGAACAATTTATTCCAATTGCACTCTCTCGGTTGGTCGATTGTGTTGACCAAAAAAAAAAAAACAAAAAAAAAAACAAAAAAAACGCGAAGTGCCCGAAATTACTTTCTGTTTAAACGTACCTGTTCATAAAAGGTTTCGTTGTTTGATAGTTAATTTTTCCATGTCTGTAATTATTAGTTTTGTGCAAAAATAATGACGTAATAATGTCGTTTTTTGACGTTAAAAAATACGTCAAAAAACGACATTCTTTTTGCACCAACCTAATATTAGGTTGGTGCATAAATAATGTCGTTTTCTCACATATGTTACTATGTGAGAAAACGACATTATTTTTGCACCAACCTGATACCAAAGACTTATGTTTTCAAATCTGAAAAAAAAGGAAACATCGTTAGACGCTTAAACTTAATTCACATTTAAAATCGCTCCAAGTTATCAGAACAACCTTTATATATTCATGTAGACGAAGTATTCGCTAACTTCCTTTAACATTTTACACAAATGATCTTAGTTTTATATTCAAATCTCCAACTGCTTTTGTCATATTTTTCGTTACTCTTGTTTCTTGGTATTTTCAGACTAACTAGTCTCATGCATACGTATTTATTTTCCTTTTCTAAGCTTTATCCTTTTGGTTCTTAACAATCCTCTCGATGTACGGGACTTCCCAGTCGTCATAGTTTTAATTGCCTTAAGATTACGCACGCGTGCGACACGGACGGGTACCCTGGGAGGCAGGACAGACAGGAAACGGATATGCGTTTTTATTAAAGAAAACATCCTTAAATTTCAGAAAAATGTGATTAAGATATTACAACGATGAAAAGTTTCCAGTACTGACAAAATTATGTATTCCTATAGATTCATAGCATCATTATTCAGTTTTGAAAAAATCTGCCTCACGTTTTTTTTGATATTACGCCGCTTCCAACACATTAATTTGCTGTAAATATTTTCAAGTTTTTTTTTCGATATAATCATATACAGGGATCCCTCGATTAGTGTGAGTAATTTGTTCATCGGTAGCTATGAAAAAATAAATTTTCAGTTAATATGTTTTATCGCACCAATTATTATGGTGAAAAACGAAAGCCAACTGGTTAGAAGATATACAAATATGTTTTAGGCACCTCGGTGGGGTGTAATGGTTAACAAGCTTGTCTCGCTAAAACAGTTATGATCTGAGTAGGGAGTTCGATCCTCATAGGGTGCCTCATACTGACAGCCTTGAGCCACATCTAAGCTACGCTTAGAAAATTATTTTAGGGCATTTCGATGTGGCGTAATGTTTAGCAAGCTAGTCTCGCTAAAACAGTTCCAGCTAGAGAGTGAGTTCGATCCTCACTGGGTACCCCATACTGACAGCCTTGTACCACATCTAAGCTATGCTTAGAAAATCATTTTAGGGCACCGCGACGTGGCGTAATGTTTATCAAGCTTGTCTCGCTAAAACAGTTCCAGCTAGAGAGTGAGTGCGATCCTCTCTGGGTACCCCATACTGACAGCCTTGTACCACATCTAAGCTATGCTTAGAAAATCATTTTAAGGCACCTCGACGTGGCGTAATATTTATCAAGCTTGTCTCGCTAAAACAGTTCCAGCTAGAGAGTGAGTGCGATCCTCTCTGGGTACCCCATACTGACAGCCTTGTACCACATCTAAGCTATGCTTAGAAAATCATTTTAAGGCACCTCGACGTGGCGTAATGTTTATCAAGCTTGTCTCGCTAAAACAGTTCCAGCTAGAGAGTGAGTGCGATCCTCTCTGGGTACCCCATACTGACAGCCTTGTACCACATCTAAGCTATGCTTAGAAAATCATTTTAAGGCACCTCGACGTGGCGTAATGTTTAGCAAGCTTGTCTCGCTAAAACAATTACGACCTGACTAGTGAGTTCGGTCCTCAGAGTGTGTCTCATACTGACAGCCTTGTGCCACATCTAAGCTACGCTTAGAAAATCATTTTAGGGCACCTCGACGTGGCGTAATATTTAGCAAGCTTGTCTCGCTAAAACAGTTCCAGCTAGATAGTGAGTTCGAGCCTCACTGGGTGCCCCAAACTCTCGGCTTTGCGTGACATCTAACCTACTCTAAGAAAACTAGTATACAAATCTGCTTAGAAGAAATCCAGAACATCATTTAGAGATACTACACAACGTTTAACACAGAGAACTGAGACCCAATTTATCTTAAGTTGAAAAATGATTACAGCTTGCTAGCCACTGCTACCTTCTGGAGGTGTCTTCTCACGAAAGTTGACATTCCCAGACACCATGGCTCGGGCTTCAGGGTTGGACATTGGGGATCTGGGGACGGCAATACAGAAGTGAGCAGTGTGGAAACGGTTTGTTAATGGAGTCCCGACCAATCACAGGGAAGCTCGAAAGATGATGATGATTTATATATAAAATACATACATAAAATATTACGGCAAATGCTTCAGGAAGACTATATTTTTGTATACAGAACATTTGCTAAAGTATACAAGAATAAATTCATTTGCAGAAAATTTATTAAAAACCATAGAACTCTTGTTCTTCATCGTCGTCATTATCAAATAATGTGGCACAGTCTTCTGCCCTTGCATGGAGTATTGTGCCATATATAGTCTGGAGCCCCTTCTGTTTGCCTCGGGGTTCTTGATAAGATCCAGATAGGTATATGCAATCTAATAGTCCCTGATCTGGCATCTCGTCTGCAGTAGCTCTCTCACAGACGTGCCGTTGCTTCCCTCTGACCTTTTTACAAGTACTTTCATGGTAATTGCTCCGATGAGCTGCTTTTGCTAGTTCCCAGACTTCATGAATTTAAGCGTCCTATGAGCCTGGCATCCCGCTCTCACCCCTTTCACTGTTGAAACTTTAAAATATAGCCGTCTCTTCTACTCCAATAGCTTCATATCTCGCACCTCTCGCTTGTGGAACTCCCTTCCCTTTTCCTCTTTCCCTGAATCTCCAACTATTCAAATGTAATGTCAATCGATATCTCCAGTTGCCTTGATCTATCCACTATCTCTCTCCTCATCCTTTCCTCTATCACTCCTATCTGATCTTGCTCCAAATCTTCTGTAACCCTTTGCGTCCTAGTGGCTTCCCGCCTTGCTTGGGGTGAAATGCTTAAGAGAAAAAAACATCATCGCGTTTTGCAATGTCCACACAAACATGTATATGCTCAAATGCTCGGTATCATCTACCACGCAAAAAGAACACACTTTAAACTAACATTTATTTTCTTACCGCAGGAATCTCTTAGTCTCATTTGCACGTTAGCGAGTACAGTGTAACCCGGATATAAGAGAGTTGTCGGAGACCGGACAATAAGTCTCTTATATCCGGGTTTATCTTATATGCGGGTTTGGTCTATTTTGTTTAGGTAAGTATGGCTCTAATTTGGGACCAGATAAAATATCTCTTATATCCGGGTTTCTCTTATATCCGGGTTTGGTCTATTTTTTTATTGTAAGTATGGCTCTAATTTGGGACCAGATTACATCTATCTTATATCCGGGTTTCTCTTATATCCGGGTTTGCTCTATTTTTTTACGTACGTATGGCTCTAATTTGGGACCAGATAAAATCTCTCTTATATCCGGGTTTATCTTATATGAGGGTTTGATCTCTTTTTTTAAGGTAAGTATGGCTCTAATTTGGGACCAGTGAACATCTCTCTTATATCCGGGTTTATCTTATATCCGGGTCTCATATCCGGGATACACTGTATATCGAACTCGACTGAGATCCGAACTCGGCTCTCCAAGTTCTCCTTCCGAGCCGATATCCTTTACACCAAAACATCCTATAAGCGTGTTAAATCCATATCCCCCTGGACACACTTTAGACTAGGCCTTCCTTGTTTCTTACAGTAGGAACCTCTTTGTCTCATGAGATTATATATTCTACTAGGGTGGCTAGCTTATCCGTATTACAGACACACACACGGGTACATTTGCATTTCTCAAACACACACAGTGAAATACTTAAAAAAAAAAGCTTTTGTTTTAACCAATTCGCCTCAAGCAAGCCGATAATCCAAATCTAAAGATCTACTGTGTGTGAAAGAGAATGAAAAGATTTTAGAAGGAATGAGAAACCCGATCTCAAAAAAATAATTCACTCAGAAGAAAAACAATGTATAATTAATCTTGCAAGCTTGACTAAATGGATGCCAGAACAAGGTTTTAGGAGAGATAAGAAAAAGATAAAATTTATTAAGTTGACGGGAAGAGAAAAAAAAATTATTAGGTTGGTGCAAAAATAATGACGTAATAATGGCGTTTTTTGACGTTAAAAAATATGTCAAAAACGACATTATTACGTCATTATTTTTGCACCAACCTAATATTAAGTGGACGCGAAAAGACGCTTGAAATGTTCTAAGGCACATATTGTATAATTAATCTTGCAAGCTTGATTAAATGGAACAGTGGTTGAACCTCTATTCCTGTCCAAATAACCAGAGAGCGCTGTGAACCGGACGATAGCGAAACTTTCTATTCCAATTGAGGGGATAGAACAAAAAAAAATGGTAGATAAAAATTCAGAGTTGAATCCATGTATGGATCAAAAACTTGGACATTATCTGTTCATCTTGGAAGACGACTAGATGGATATTCCGTCCAGTCGTCTTCGAAGCTGATTTGTATATGTTATACAAATCTGATTAGAATAATCCGGAACATCAGTTGGAGAAGATTCATAGATTACTGGAGGTAAACAAGACTAGCAAAGTATTGGTTATTTTTGTTAATATTTGAATGTCTCCTTACATCCACTCAAGAACAAAAAGTCGAAACCTTTTGAACATTGATTGCACCAGTCCTACTGCATGGATCAGAAACTTTGACATTATCTGCTCATCTTGAAAGATGACTGGATTGGAGATCCTATGCAAAGTTTAACAAAATTTCCGGAGAAGTGACACGAATCTCTCTTAAAACAAATGCGATTGGACTATTTACATTGGTTGGACTATCACCCGCATCGTTGTTGCCATATTTATCACAACATTCCGTCCGTTGTACGCTCCGGCTTTCTTCAGGTGGTAGGAATGTCGAACTGAACCCTTTATTTCGCTCACTGAGGTAGACCGTTCTAGTTCCACGTGCCATGTTTAATGGATGTCAGATATCTCATGTTAATTCCCCTCTCCAAGTTCTCCACAGCTTTAACAGAGTATTGAACTCACACTATTTTTGGTCCGGTCACTGGATATAACTAACGCCTTTATTCATTGTGCTATGTGTCCACAAGGCCGTTAGTTAGATGAGGATGATAGACCGAGGAATATAAATAGTGTACATAATACCTCACCTCAGAAATATAGACAGATACTGAAAGTCCGAAGCTTTGTAATAAATATGGCGACAAAGATAAGGACAATAGTCCGAATAATGTAAATAGTGTACATAATACCTCATCTCAGAAATATAGACAGATACTTAAAGGCCGAAACGTTGTAATAAATATGGGGACAAGGATGAGGACAATAGTCCGAATAATGTAAATAGTGTACATAATACCTCATCTCAGAAATATAGACAGATACTGAAAGTCCGAAGCTTTGTAATAAATATGGCGACAAAGATAAGGACAATAGTCCGAATAATGTAAGTAGTGTACATAATACCTCATCTCAGAAATATAGACAGATACTTAAAGGCCGAAACATTGTAATAAATATGGGGACAAGGATGAGGACAATAGTCCGAATAATGTAAATAGTGTACATAATACCTCATCTCAGAAATATAGACAGAAATGCGATTGCAGTTTGCCGGCCACCGCCAACGAGCGGACGCGGAGTGTCGTCTCATTCTTACTTCTTTGGCATACTTCTGGCGGTTGACATTCTCAGACGTCATGGCTTGGGCTTCAGGGTTGGACATGGTGAATCCGTGGACGGCAATGCAGGACCGAGCTGTGTAGAAAGAGGGTGGTTAATGGATATCCGACCAACCACAGGGGAGGTCGAAGAATGATGATGGGTATGGTGATTGTTTAAGGATAGTTTAGATTTGGCACGAGGCTGAAATTGAGGATCGAACTCCCCATTTATCGTAATCGATCTAACGAGACAAGCTCTCTAATCATTACGCCACTTCGAAGTGCCCAGTCGAAAATTATGTATTCACTAATCGAATTGCGTTATATAATAATTTTTGCTCACTAATATAAAAAGCATTTATCACGGGATTACTGTATTTAACTGAATTACAGATATGAAGCATTTTCATTAATCCGACCATTAAACCTGTCTACAATTGCGAGATGAAAGATTTTCATTAAACCGGGCATTATTCGGCATCGTAACACTATGGCTTTTGTCTGAAATTTTAAATTTACATCTTTCAGAAAGTTTAACAGACATTAGACATCAAAGTAAAATAATGAAAATTCTAGTATAAATAATATACCCACATTATTCGAGAATAACATGCAAGCATGAGATATATTCTTTCTTAAATTTGGACAACGATATTCTGAAAAGAAAAAAAACTTCTCGTGGATAATACGCACAGACATTTAGAAGTGTTCTCGTGGACAATCAGCACAAACTTTTAGAATTTATAAACGTTATATTTAACAAAAATTTAATTTCTGTTCATTTTTTAGTGATATCAGCGAATGCATGAAAAAAAAATTGACATAATTTCGCAGGCCAACAAAGTTTAAATAATCTCAAATTTTCACAGAATATATAGAAATATATCAAGATTTTATTTTTAATATTTTATTTTTGTTATATTAATGAGAATCTGCCAGAGAAATAGATCAGCGTGGAGTTTTCTGATGAATTGGCCGCCGCAGTAACCGGACATGTTCCCGTATGATTTCTTTTTATGTAGATATGTGAAGCGACTGGTCTATGACACCCCTCTTCCTGCTAGTATTGATGAATTCAAGCAGAGAATCACTTCTTCGCTGGATAATTTTACCGGAGACATACTACAGCGTGTTTGGCATGAGTTTAATTATCGACTTGATATCGGTGCACATATTGAACACTTCTAAAATTGGTCCCATAATAAACTTATGATGTTCAACTCATAAACTGTTCAATTTCATTGAGCTAGACTTAGTAGTTTTCAAGATAATTGCTTTTAAAATGATGTCAATTTTTGGGGGACACCTTGTATATCTTATAAACTACAAATGACTCGAAATTTTCACACGATAAACAATTACTTTAGAAAAATATATATGGGAGGACGAAAACAGCCTAGCTAAATAGTAATTAAGATCAAGAAACTGATAAGAGAACTAGTAATAATTATCTGTGACAGATAGATACTGAACAGACACGTATAGATAGTGCTGTGGTGTTCTTCCTCTAAAGAGTCTATGTTGACTCTTCCGCCTACAATAAGATTAGTGGGAGAGAAGGCCTTGGAGGAAGAGTCGACTAAATTGTTTAGCTGTCGAACTCTCTGCCTTGAGCAGAGAGGAATCCGGACGAGTCTTTGCCGAAGGGCAAAATTTTGTCCGAGTAAGTAGACAGGCCCTGAACACGTTTATACGAGTTCTAAGGAAATATTTTTGGCCGAGCCTACGGGCTTGGAGAAGCCACGGTAAACTTGGCCTTGTGCCACATATATCCCTCGTAGTGGGGGCTGTTAAATAGTAACAGTCGCACAGATCTGTTCGCACTGTGTTGGTCAAACACTCTTCCTCCAGACAGAAAGGATCCCAAGACGAGGCTATATCAAATGGCAGAGTCTCGTCTTGGTAAACAGCTACCCAACCCAGTATTATACTGTATCAATGGCCTCACATTAAGCTCGACTCTTGTACCATATCTTACCGTTTTGGGAGGCTGTTAAATATAACAGTCTATTGGTTGAACGCTGGGTCAACCGGCACACACGATAGTCGTGAGATAGATACTGAACAGACATAGATAGATAGATAGATAGATAGATAGATAGATAGATAGATAGATAGATAGATAGATGTAATCATAATCATAATAATGATAAATAAATTTTAACTTCACAAAATTAAATATTTATTTAGAAATTATGTTGTTTAAAAAAAAAAGCTAATTTGTGAAATAAAAACAATGATTTCCTTGGCAAATATAGAGATGGAAACAGACATCTAGATGTTTTAAAATAAAAGCCAGTTGCAAAATTATTTAAGAAATTAAAAAACAATTTATGGGACAATATAATTTATCGAATAATATAAACAATAATTATTTTTACATCAAGTGCACGATGATTTCAAATACATATAATGAATATAAAAATATTACAAAATATTTTAACCTTTACTTGAATGAAGCCATATATATCACATAATCTACAAAGGACCCAAAATGTTCACAAGATAAACAATAACTTTAGAAAATATATATGGGTGGACGAAAACAGACGCCTAGATAAATAGTAATTAACATCAGGGAACTGATTAGAGAACTAGAAAGAATTATCTATGATAGATAGATAGATAGATAGATAGATAGATAGATATTAATAATTTACGGGATTATCATGAACAGAGATATATAGATAATACGAATAGTCTTTGCTAAACAGACATGAAGGGACTGGGATAGATAGATAGATAGATAGATAGATAGATAGATAGATAGATAGATAGATAGATAATAAACAGGGATAGATAGATATATACGAACAGACTGACATAGATAGATAGATAGATAGATAGATAGATAGATAGATAGATAGATATTACTAATTTACGGGTTTGGCATGAACAGAGGTAAATAGATCAATATGGATAGTCTTTGATAAACAGACATGAAAGAGACTGGGATAGATAGATAGATAGATAGATAGATAGATAGATAGATAGATAGATAGATAGATAGATAGATAGATGAAATAATAATCATAATAATGATAACAGTCGCCTAGATAAACTGTAATTAACATTGTTCTACGCATTCCGTAAACCATAACCAACTCTGTTCTGTGCCAAGTTTAATAAGTCAGAGCAAAAATGGTTCCCAAAGCCACATTTCAAAAGTTCAGGCCGTTACTTAAGTTTCAGTTAATGTGTTAGCTTCCTTTTTTTATTGAAGAGATCAGAATCTGGTGAAGTGGAAGTTGTTCGTGATTGAACTATAAAATTGCCAGACAAGTTTGTTGTATGTATTATGATAACAGTTGCAGCCAACACAAGTCAACTTCCGATCAGTATCGTCTGAGTCACCGTGAAGAGTTGGTAGAACCCTGAAACACCAGATACACCTAACGATCAACGGTGAAAAGAATCACTAATGATGACAAATTGTTTGGGACACCCTGTATTATGACTGTCATTCAGAAACTCTTTTTTTTTAAATCGTTTTTTCTCATGCGAAGCGAAAATGCCGATGAAACGCAAAGGGATTACTGAGGGGGAATGAAAACGAGGATGTGTTTTGGGGGAAAGAAGGACAATAAAAGAACGGTTTCATGAAGACAAACGACGGCTATTGAAGTTGCTTTTACATAGTTTTGTAAAGATTAAATAGTTGTGCCAACATAAATAACAAGTTGAGAACTGACGGCGATCGTTGATGAAAGTAAGAAACAACATCAGCCTAAGGGAAGAGCCCTTAGGGTCACCCGTATTACTATGCAAAAATAATGTCGTTTTCTCACATATGTTACTTTTATATATGATTTCTGAATTAATTCATCGATATATATAGCCATGTTATATATCATTTTGAAGCGCGTTTTTCGCTCTATCGAATCGTGTTATTCGTTACCGTTCTGAATCTCTTCATTCATTTTTTTGCAGGCTTTTCGACAGCATGGACAAAATTCAAATCTGCACGATTTTCTTGTTCCAGTTCAAACTAGGCCGAAAAGCTGCCGAGACAGCTCGTGATATCAATGATACGTTTGGCCCAGGAACCACTAACGAACGTGTGGCACAACGGTGGTTCAAGAAATTTCACAATGGTGACGAAAGCCTCGAAGATGAAGACGGTCGCGGCCGGCCGACTGCGGTTGATAACGAATATTTGAAATCCTTAATTTAAACCGATCCTCGCAAAACCACACAAGAAGTTGCTGTTGAACTCGAGGTCGACCACTCAACAGTCGTTCGCCATTTAAAGCAAATAGAGAAGTCAAAAAAGTTAGATAAATGGGTGGACGATAATCAAAAAAAATCGTCAAAAAACGACATTATTTTTGCACCAACTTAATATTTACTCATATCACCTCATGTAAGTTAGTAGAGGTACCAAGGCACTAGAGGGTTACTGAGTTTAAAAGAATAAAAACAAAATAGTTGCATTATTATGAAGCGAGAACAACACAAGAGTAATCGGGAGGAGAGTAGATAAGGATTGACATTATATTTCAATTTTCGATCAACAGTTAGCTGGAAAGCAAGAAATCGGAAGAACGTGCCACAAACGAGGTGCGAGAAAAGAAAGCAGATTCTGTTTTTGTGGCCTTTGATAACGATGTCTGAGAGATTATTATTATTATTATTATTATTACTGAATAAAATATTTATATAATTTATTTTTTAATTATTACTGATATAATTACTGAAAAGTAGGAAGTGTGAGTTTGTAAACAATGACTATTAATACTAAGACTCTTCGGTGCAACGAATCGAGTCCTCTCAGTCACTGTGTGTTTATCTACAAATAAATACGATTAAATTCAACTTCATCCCTGCCGGGCTTAATGGTAGAATCTCCGACTGACGATAATTCATTCGGGTTTCGATCCTAGTTAGAGGTAATCGGACGTCCAGCTACACTGATGAGCTGTGACACAGAGAAACAGGATGACAATATATATATATATATATATATGTATGCAAATATGTTGATACAAACTGTGAACACTTACGCCCCTTATTGAAACAATTACGACACACACATATATATATATATATATATATAGTCATCCACAGCTCCTTAGTGTGGCTAGACGACGGATTTAAGCCGGGTTTGAGAACTGAAGGATTTGACTCCGGTCAGCAGATATCGTACGCTTTATTGTCGCACGACAGAAAGGAAGGTTTAAGGTTCTTTTTTCTATACGCAATAGGCGAGCGGCTCAGAGAGGTCAATTCGTACTTGAAGAGTAATGCTTAATATATATATATATATATATATATATATATATATATATATATATATATATATATATATATATATATATATATATATATATATATATATATATATATATATATATATATATATATATATATATATATATATATATATATATATATCTTATGTCAATAGTACGTCAACAGGTTGTACTCAGTCAGCTATTTATAAAAGGTGGTGAACTTTTCGTAACCACGGCTAAGATAATTTTTCCATTTTTCTTTACTCACATTTTCTTTTTACAAATATATTCTATCTGAAATTCTGCACACACACACGCACGCGCAGACACACACACTATATGTAATTTAAAAGGGGACATTGAAGGCAACAACCAGAGGCGGCAGTCTGTTTCATGTTAAGTGCAATCATCAGGCCATGTGTGTTGAGTTTTTACTCAACCTTATATATATATATATATATATATATATATATATATATATATATATATATATATATTTATCCACACACACACACAAGCCAGTGATGCCTTGTCGGTATTCTATTGCATTGTGGGCAGTCTTTTCTATTATTCTAACGGTTATTTTGGTGGGTGTTGTTTGTTAATTTGCTTATTAGTTGTTTAGTTTACTTAATTATTTTGTTTGGATTGTTCTATTTTACTTGTTTTTCTTTATTTTCTTTATTTTCGTTTATTCTTCTGAGAGCTACGTCTATAACGATGCCCAATGGACTACGCCATTGATCTACACTTCTTACCTGCGACTACGACGCGTACCAGTCGATTACTGCTACCGTATTCTACTTGGTTATAGTAGCCAAAATCACTTAGCTACTTCGTTCAAATATATCCCTTTACGGGACATATCATTAAGTTGCTAAGTTTAAAGTAAATTTACGGTAGCTGACGTTGTGTTGTAGACTAGGTTATATATGCCATTCGTATATATTTATAGATAGTCTGTTTTCAACGTTTAACGAGTGTACTAGCGAGTTAACTAAAGTTTTAACATTAGCAGGATATTCATCTCGTGAGGAGGCAGATATGATTTTTACATACAGCCACATGAATGGTTTGCACGCGGAGACCGCACGGCTGTATCAGATAACCTTTTCAGACCGAACGCAGCTGATTCATTCAAACTTTTCTAGTGTTTATCGTCACTTTCCTGAGACAGGATCTGTGGCAACACGCACTATGGATCGAGGAAGACCGAGATTCGCTCGTACGCCTGACCACGAAGAACACATTCTAATCTGTGTATCATAAGTACTCTCCACGTCAAGTGGGCCTAGCATTGTTGTATATCTCAGGGTACTGTGTGGAGGGTAATTTAAGAGCAGCTCCTTTATTCGTATCATTTGCAACGTGTGCAGGGTCTTTCGTCCTCTGATCCCTCGCCACGGGAGAACATTTGACGATAGTTTATTGCACAGTGTGTCTATACGTTGTTTGCTACTTCAGTGTTGTTTCACACGTCAAATGGGCCTATCATATCGTATAATACTGCGTGGAGGATAATTTAAGAGCAGCTCTTGTATCCGTATCATTTGCAATGGATGGAGAGTCTTTCGCCTTCTGATCATTCATCATGGGAGAACTTTTGACGATAGTATATTGCACAACGTGTCGATACGTTGTCTGCCTCTTCAGTTTGGTTTCACACATCAAGTGGGCCTAGGATGTCGTATAGTACTGCGTGGAGGTTTATTTAAGTTCATCTCCTGTATTCGTATAATTTGCAACGTTTGCAGGGTCTTTCGTCCTCTGATCACTCACCAGGGGAGAACTCTTGACGATAGTATATTGCACAACGTATCGATACGTTGTTTGTTTCTTCCGTTTTGTTTACGAATGAGGCAACAGTTTACGCTTAATGTGTGGGCCGGAACTGTAGGTGACTGTCTGATAGGCCGATATGTTCTCCCAGCACGTCATGCAGGAGCTGTCAACAGGGTCTTTATTTCGACCACATATCCAGTTCTGCTAGAGGACGTATCCCTGCTAATACGAAGATGCATGCGGTTCATGCATGATGGGGTTTTCCAGCACATTTTAGAAACAATTTTCGCGATTAACTGGCTGACTTCTACCATCGATGATGGATAGGTGGGGGAGGACCGGTTTCATGGACTGCACATTCCACTGAACTCAATCCTTTTGATTTTTATCTGTGGGGACACCTCAAACAATTGGTTCAGGTAGCAGGCATTAATAATACAGAAGTCGTGTTGTATTTACTGTTTTAATATATATCTCTAACACTTGTTTTGCTATTTCTTTATCCATTTATTTGGTCACAACATCTATTCGACTGTTGCTCCAAGGCCTTCTTTCCTACTAATCTTATAGTAGGCGGAAGAGTACAACATAGACTCTTTAAAAGGAGGACACCACAACAGTAATTAATTACACTATTTACATTTTTCGGATTGTTGCCTCATCTTTAATGTCGTATTTACGGCGTTTCAGTCGTATTCTCAGGTTCTTCTTCATTTGATATATAATATACCCTGGTGTATGAAATAAAAGGTTTGGTTCAAAATTCCAACATATATCACCTGAAGAAGGGCATGAGTGTACAACTGCTGAAACGTCGGAAATAAGATAATAAAGATGTCAATATAAATAGTGTATTGATTGCTATTGCATTTATGTTTTTGATCATCCAAATCGATTTCATTAACATTATCAATTCAACATGACAAAGACGATGGACATAAGAACAAGACTTATCCAAACAGATAACTGAAATTTTTATATAATCAGCTTTCATTTATCTGTTTGGATAAGTCTTGTTCTTATGTACATCATCTTTGTCATGTTGAATTGATAATGTTAATTATATTTTATGAATATGTCCTGAAGATGGTTTATTAGACCGAAACGTCCGACGTTGACATTATATTAACATTAAAACAGCATAATTGCATATAAGGATTTTTGTTTGTTTGTTGTTTTTTTTCCGTATATTTTTCTTCATACTGTCGGATCTATATCCATATATTTGCTTACATATATATATATATAAAAGTGAACATCGAAGTCAACACTCAGAGGCGACAGGCTGTTTCTTGCTGGACGCAATCGTCGGCCTGACGATTGCGTCTAGCTTGAAACAACCTGTCGCCTCTCTGTGTTGACTTCAATGTTCACTCTTATATTCACATTCACATACGCTCTAAGTCTGATATTGAGCACTTTATCCCATAAATATAGCACAACTTAAAACTATATTTCTTTATATATATATATATATATATATATATATATATATATATATATATATATATATATATATATATATATGTGTGTGTGTGTGTGTGTGTGTGTAATATAGTAAATATATTATAAATATCTTTATGCAAGATATAAATATATTTTTTAAAATATGAATATTTAATCTGTGTTCTGAGAAGGAAGGTTTTCTTAGATGAACTACAATGGCCATGTGTTCGTGACCAAGGCGAGCCACTTTGTTGGACTTAGAACTCGATGATATCTTTGCAACATTCCTTGAGAAATGTGTTTCTGGATTTGCTGTGTTTTTCTTTCTAAATTCTACAATAATTTTCTTGCCGCTTCTTGCTTCCCTGTTTGTTGGGTATCCTCTTTTGTAGTCCCAGTCTTTAAGAGCACAAGCGAACTCTTTGATCTTTCTAATTATCGCAATTCTGCCTCTTGTCGAATAGACTCCAAAATGGTTAACCTCGGAGTGTCTTTTTTCAGACAAGCAATATGGCCTTCTCTTCGCTCGGACAATTACTTTGGATATCTCTAATGACTGGGTGCGGTATGATAGTCTTCTCCACAAGGTGAAGTGTTATGATATCTCTGAACTAATTTTTATATTCCATATCAAATCGCGAAATGCGTTCTGGGTAAGACGATAAACTAAATCCAGCAGCAAGGCATCTGATCAGGAGGTTTTGAGGAGCGTGGAACCACCTCTGCTGGTGTTCCCAGGTCCACCCTGACCCGGGGTGGTAGTACGTGTTAGGGCCCCAGCTATGGGCAAATTTTTAACGCCGAAACTGGGGTAAAAATGCATTTAATACCAGGAATACTTTGTAAAAAAACATATCATTAGCAATAAATTTTTAAAGAAAAAAATTATCAGCTATAAATTTTTGAAGAAAAAAATTATCAGCTATAAATTTTTGAAGAAAAAAATTATCAGCTATAAATTTTTGAAGAAAAAAAAAAACTATTACCAACCATACATTTTTGAAAAAATATTACCAGCGATGCATTTTTGAGGAAAAGAAATATTACCACCGATACATTTTTTAAGGAAAAAAATGTTACCAGAAATAGATTTTTGACGAAACAAAATATTACCAGCAATGAAAACTTTGTCGGCATTAAATAACCCATTGAGGTTAATATGCCGTAAAACAAAACAAACCAAATTGAACCAAATTGTGAAATGAAAGTTGATTTGAATGGCAAATCCTCTACATCATTTGGTATAAATACAGGTGTTCCCCAGAATAAATATAATATTACAATAACTATACAGGTTTTTCCCTTCCTGACGTGTGTATATATATTTTTGAGCATTCTGTATATATATATATATATATATATATATATATATATATATATATATATATATATATATATATATATATATATAAAGAATACTTAATTCACATACTTTTGAGTATTATGAATAATTGGTATTAATGAAACATTTTGTCAACATATACATATTTTATTCCCACACGGCTACCGACTAAAAGAAACATGCATGCGTATATAGTTTATATTTTGCTAGCAACAGAACTAATTAACATTCCTATAAAGGCAGGAACTTAATCAATGGAGTCTTTTATCTGAAATGACAGAAGATTGATATTAATATGAATTGACTCTGTATCAATTAAATTATAATTGCTTATTGATTGTTGCGTCTTCGACAATATCTTCTAACGAAATTACCGGCTTAAACGCGATCAAATGAAGAATAGTAAAAACAAATAAAAAAAAGATAATGACATATTCACTCGAGATAGTTTTGAATATTCTATGTTATTCAATAGTTTTCTGATTTTACGAGATGAGGTCTTTTTAGAATTCTTTTTTTTTTTTATTTTCCGGACCTATTGTCTCCGAATTTCTGCTTTTAACAGAATGACTTAGCCGATGTATTCGTCGACAGTTCTCCATCTTATGACGATCTTACATGAAGTCTTTTCATGTCTTCAGCTATTACTTGCATTTTTTTATTCTTTTATTTTTGCTTTTAATAGACATTTCAACCGATATAGTTATCAACCATTCTAACATAAATTCGGCCATGTCGTCTTTTATATATTCATTAGATTAGATCACTGAGTTCATATTGGATATGTAAAGACATATCCACACAAATATTCACCGGCCTTTCTATCATATATTCGGAAGGGAATTCTTTTCAAGGATTCATATATTTGTTCAGACGATTGTCTGCGGTGAATACAATATTTCAACCCATCTAGTTATCGGCCTTTCTTGTTTAAATTCGGACATGTATCTTGTTTTATATACATTAATTTGTTTAAATTATTGATTTATCTTGGATTCTTATAGATATTTCCAGCCATATTCTCCAGCCAACACATTCTATTTTCAAAGAATAATTCTTTTCATGTCTTCCTATATTTATTCAAACTATTATTATTTTTGCATTTAATACGTTTTAATCAATATATGTATCGGATTTTCTGACTTAGTTTTGGCAATGGAGTCATTTTAGAGATCAATAAATTCTCTAGATTAATGAATTCAACTTGCGTATTTAAAGAGAATTTCCTAGTCTTTTGCTTTCTTATCATATATTCGAACAGTACTCGAAAGGTATTGTTTGTTTGCTTGTTTGTGACATATCAATTCTTTATGGGTCAATTAATGCCGAAATTTAATTTTTTTGTGACCTCTGGTAAGGTATTTTACAAAAATGTGCTGATGAAATTTATTATTTTTTAATTTTCTAAAAAAAAGAATTATTTCTTACTCATAATTTTTTTTTACAATGAAATTGTGTTGCTGGTATTTTTACTATAAAGATGTATTTTTCATAGTGTTCTAACCCCAGTTTGGTGGGTAACTATTTGCCCTTGGCTGTGACTTTAACAGGTGCGGTGTGCTCGTGACCAAGGCGAACCACCTTATCGGACCTAGGACATGATGGTATCTCTGCAATATTCCTTGAGAAGTACTTGAGAATAACTCCTTTTGTCCCAAGGTTCACACTGAAGCGGGGTCAGTGTGGACCTGGGAACAACAGTAGTTAATAGTGGGCCCACGCCCATCAAAACCTCCAATATCTTTATCAGAGGCCATGCGGCTGGATGAAGTTTATCGTCATACCCAGGAGGGTCAAACAGAAGTAGAAATCTACTTGTTCAGTATGGGCTAGTGGCTAGAACTTTCCGATCATAGAACCCAGGTTCGAATCTCACCATGGTCAAGAAGGTAACTTCTTGAAGTGATAGGCCTGTATCAGCGTGCGGCGTCTCTGATAAGTACTTGAAAATCATACCATGAGTTGGTCCAAGCTACCCTTGTGGGTGGAATTAGGTAGAGAAAACTATGTTTGATAGTTGAGCGAGCACGAAATCGCAATTCATCGTGACCGAGGCTGTGAGCGGACTGGCCTTGTACAGACTGTTCATCACGCTCTCTCCCAGAAATGTAACTAGGATACTCTCAGCATGGCTGCAGTATAAAGCACAAAGGTCTGTGAGCAAACACACATGTGGCTGAGCAGACGTCTGAAACAGGGATTAGCTAGCCACCCTAGCAGACAACCATACTCGAATACGAGCGGTCACACATTACTTAACTGTTTAGACTCTTGAAATGGACACTATTTACATTTTCGGACTATCATCCTCATTTTTGTTGCCATATTAATCACAATGTTTTGGCCGCTCCGGTTTTCTTCACGTTGTTGGAATGTCGAACTGAACGCTTTATTTCGCTCTCTGTGCTAGACTGTTCTAGTTCCACGTGCCATGACTAATGGATGTCAGTTATCAGTTATCTCCTGTTAATTCCCCTCTCCAAGTTCTCCACCGCCTTAACCAGGTATTGAACTCACACACTTTGGGTCCTGTCACTGGATCAAACTAACGC
>OZ010612.1:52100905-52165905 GCA_963932145.1 Acanthosepion lycidas
AACCCCCGTGTCGGAAGTTGTTCATTTTCTTCCTATATGACACTTTTTCTCACTAAAACAAAGTAACTACCAGTACATCTAATTTTCAAAATGGGTAGCCCAAAGTGTTGACAAGATTTTAATAAAATGCGTTTGGTGGGTACTTTGACTAAAAACTTTGAGATCGTTCAACCAAAATCATGTCAGTGGCGACCCATAAATAAACATTGCTAGAGGAGTGTCAATTATTGGTAACTTGATCAAATCCATGAAAAATCAAGTACAAACACTAAAACTAGCAAATGGAGGATCTACTCCATACTTGTTCCAAATAATGTTTATTTATGTTGAGTTGGGATTACGTAATTAAATTTTAAAATTGGATGTAGATTATTTTACCTGGCGAAAAAACTTTTCTTCGGATACTATATATACATTGAAATAGTGTATAGCCCACTAGCAGCATGACCCGGCGTTGCCCGTGCTTGATTCAAAAATCGTACGACTCATACAGTAATCGCTATCACTTGACTTAAAATGTTTTTAGTCTTCCTTACCTTTAAAGGAGTGCCCTTTGCCATGCCGATGTTGCTACATACCTTACTTCTTGCCAATCTCAATCTCTGGAGAAACCGAATTAAAAATGAATGTTAACAACAAATACTTTTTCAAGCCCAACCCAGTTCTACGGAATCAGAATCAACGTTGAGTTTAAGCAAGCGAATGAGCCAATTGGAGCCATGCAAATTTAAATTTTTCCCACTTGTGACGAATGCAGCTATCGATTTTTTTTGCATGCTAGTTAACATTCGTGTCAGTCAGCTGCTGGCTCACACGCTGGCCAATAGAATCTTCCTGCCTATTCGTGGCAGCCAGTTATAGGCTCTCAATCTGTCGTAGAAGCATGAAAAAATGGATTATTTCCACTATCAATGGAAGTTGGGAAATGCAAAGTCGGTCTTGGCCTTGCCGCTAACTTGGGGCACGTGCATGTAAATTTTGATGCAAAGAGAATTGCGGCCGTGCATTCGTTACACACACACACACACACACACACACACACACACACTGCCTTTTATAGATAGAGATTACTTATGAGGTATTGGCCGGGCGTAACGGTCGTGCGAACTAGCGAAGTAATGTACAAGCACAATTATATTAGGATTGGTAGAATTTCGAAAATGTCTATTTTATATATTCATAGAAATGGGATATTTTGGTTAGTATGTCCTCGGGAATTGAATTGTGTATAGGCTGAAATAAATCCTAACGTAATCGATATTTTTTCTATTTTCAATTGCTCAAGAGATCTTATCAATCAGGCTTTTTAATACGTTGTCGTTCGCCTGATCCACCTGAGAGTCTGTCTTCTTATACTTCGAGTGATTTCTTTCAAGTGGGTCATATCGCTAAATTGTTGAGTGCCATCTGTTGGAGGCACCTTGCAGGTTTTCATTCCACCGATTACAACGACTGAATGTATTACAGAAGTTACGTGTTCTACCCAACTTCCTCCAGGCACCAGGGGAAAGACAGAAAAAAGCAGATCAGTCTATGACAGACCAAACGAAATGGATGAAAATGAAGGCATATTTTATACAGTATAAAATCTAAAGGCACCGATTTAGTAGGGGATTTGAAAATGTAGTAGTTTATTATTATTAACAGAAATTTAAATATATTACCGGAAGTACAGTCATAAGTACAAATAAAAAAAATAATATAGCTTTTTGTTCTCGACTGAACTCTGAAGAGGGAGGTACGATAACCTATAATTTTTTCTTTTTATAAATTTACGATTTACCATATTATGCGAACTTTTTTCTCTTGACACTTCCTTTCTTAATATATATATATATATATATATATATATATATATATATATATATATGTGTGTGTGTGTGTGTGTGTGTGTGCGTGTGAAAAGTGTGTGTAAATAAATATAAATATAAATATAAATATATATATATATATATATATATATATAAATATATATATATATATATATATATATATATATATATATATATATATATATATATATATTATATGCGCAGTACTTATTAAAAAGCGCTCAATATCAGAGATAGAGCGAGGAACGATAACCTACAATTTTTTTCTCTTTATAAATTTACGATTTACCATATTACGGGAACTTTTTTTCTCTTGACACTTCCTTTCTTAATATATATATATATATATATATATATATGTACATAATTATTTATATATTATATGAGCCGTACTTATTAGAAAGCGCTCCATATCCTAGATAGTGCTAACATATTTGGTTGGATTAATGTCAGTTCGTGACCCTGGGTTTCACGGTTTTGCGATTGTCAGACAAACTGATTAATTTTTTTAAAATTTTGGTTTATGTAGATTGCGTGTATTGGTGTTATTATCAGAGTGGGCGGTCGTCGTCGTGATGTCCTCGTGCTAACGCAAACATAGATGCATATATATATATATATATATATATATATATGTATGTATATATAGTGCGATGGATAAATTGTCGCCTAACTTACGCAAAAACTGAAAATAGTACCGACTTTTCACTTTAACAGATATACTTACCAAAATTACAACAATACTAAAGAGTAAATGTTTTCAATAAATCTGCCATTGTGTTCAACCACGACCTCCAGAGGATTTCGGAATCTCCTGCAACTCTTATGGACGGTCTCCTTGTTTATGTTGGTGAATGTTGCGATAATCCTTGCCTTCAGTTCCTCTTTGGTGATGCAAGGAGTTTGGTTGGTCTCTCGCTCAACTGCGACCCACACATAATAATCAAGGGGTTGTAGTCTAGCCAGATGTATGGCGCGATGTGGCCTCAGACATTTTTTTTCTGAAAGGCTTGACTGGGCTATCCTACATGTGTGTCATGTTAGCAAGTCCTGTTGCCAGACATTGGATTTTCCAGCAGCCATTCCCATTGAGCCACGGCTGCAATATCTACACTTGGTACTTGGCGTCAGCCTCTCTGTTGCATCTGTGACCTTGTGGGGAGATCAATGGAGGCATAATCCTGATATAACTAGTGATCACTCCAAAAAACTTCGTAATCACCATTACTCATTCAAATCTTTAAGAAAGTAATATATTTCGGTGTTATTCTCAACATCAATTTTCTTAATTTTATGATGTCAATGGAATGTTTAAAGTAGTTAAACATTTTTTAAATCATCTATGTGTATATACAAATTGAATTTATGTACTGTTAAAATATATAAACATATTAAATGGAGCGTCGAAAAAACAAACAAATATGGCGTCGGTGTAAAAATTCAGTAAAAAAATTTCCTTTGATTTCCATTGTGTACTCATTTCTTTCTTTCATTTATATATTAGGTTCTAATAATCACTTGTATTTCTTTTATTATTATTATTATTATTATTATTATTATTATTATTATTATTATTACTATTTGTTCATTTCTTTGTTTGACGAGCGATCTTCAAGCTTCAACCAGAATGCCCAAGAGACTGCAAGTCAAGCGATAATGATCGTTCCCAGATTCGGTTTTATATTTCAGTGACATTCTCAGCATCAATTTTCTTCATTTTATGATGTCATTAGAATGTTTAAAGTAGTTAAACATTTTTTAAAACCGTCTATGTGTATATACAAATAGAATTTATGTACTGTTAAAATATATAAACATATTAAATGGAGAGTTGAAAAACAAACAAATATGGCATCGGTGTAAAATTCAGTAAAAAATGTTCTTTGATTTCAATTGTGTACTCATTTCTTTCATTTACTTATATATTAGGTTCTAATAATTGCTTGTATTTCTTTTATTATTATTATTATTATTATTATTATTATTATTATTATTATATTTGTTTGACGAGCAATCTCCAAGTTTAAAGCAGAAAGCCCAAGCGACTGCAAATCAAGATATAATAATTGTTCCCAGAGTAGGTTTTATATTTCAGTGACATTCTCAGCATCAATTTTCTTAATTTTATGATGTCATTAGAATGTTTAAAGTAGTTAAACATTTTTTAAAACCGTCTATGTGTATATACAAATAGAATTTATGTACTGTTAAAATATATAAACATATTAAATGGAGAGTCGAAAAAAACAAACAAATATGGCGTCTGTGTAAAATTCAGCAAAAAAATAGGAAATGAAATCTGTAGAATTCTGTGAATATATGAGAAGGTGCATACAAAATTCAAGACGTATAGGTTCTTTGAAATATTTCTCCATAAAGTATCACACTGATAAAGTTTCCCCGCAGATGTGGAAAGTACCCAGCGTTAGAATTTTTTGTATTGTAGCCAACTTCGGTCCACCAACTCGTTGAATAAGTGAATTTTTCAAAATTTTTGTATGGTTCCTAGTTCCCCAGTAAGAATTGGCTCTGGTGGAGTTCTGAGAGGTCACCTATTATTATTATTATTATTATTATTATTATTATTATTATTATTATGTTATTTCCTTCGATTTCTGGTGTGTACTCATTTCTTTCCGGGTCCCACCCAGAGACCTAAGGTCAGAAATGGCATCATGACATTTACCACTGACTAATTAAAAAAAAAAGAAAAGAAAAAGAACACAAATATTTTACACCGATAAAGCCCTTCGTATGGTGTGGACTGTACACGTGAGAACAATTTCTTTTATTTCTTTAAGGCATGGGTTTCCAGGAATCCATTCAATGAGTCTACCAATCCGAGGGCTCCAAATACAACAGTGATTGTTGATGGTCCAATGTGCCACATTTTTTGAGATTTCCATTTCATGGTTCTTGTATTTTGATAGCTTTTTCGAAGGTCTTCAAAGATAAATTGCCGTCTGCAGGGACTGCCATATCAATAAGGAGACTTTCTTTTTAGTTGCGATGTCTGGTCGATTAGCATTGATTGTTTTATCTGTGTTTATTGTGAAGTCCCATGAAATTGTTGTTATTATTATTATTATTATTGTTGTTATTATTATTATTATTATTATTATTATTATTATTATTGTTATTATTATTATTATTATTGTTATTATTATTATTGATATTATTATTATTATTATTATTATTATTATTATTATTATTATTATTATTATTATTATTATTTCTTGAATTTCCCTGCAGATGCGGGAAGTACCCATGAGTAGAATATTTTGTATTTTAGCCAAAATCAGTTCACCAAGTCGTTGAGTAAGTGCATTTCTCAAAATTTTGGTATGGTTCCTAGTGCCCCAATAACTATTCGCTCTGTCGGAGTTCTGAGGGGTCACCTATTATTATTATTATTATTATTATTATTATTGATTTCTGGTGTGTATTCATTTCTTTCCGTATCCCGCCCAGAGACCTAGGGTTAGAAACTGCATCATGGCATTTTCCTATGAGTAATGTAAAAAAACACACACACACACACATACATATTCTACATAGATAAAGCCCTTCGTAAGGCGTGGGCTGTACTCGTGAGAACAATTTTTTGTATTTCTTTAATGCATGGGCTACCAGGAATCCCTTCAATTAGTCTACTGGAATCGTTTCCAATCAATCCGAGGGCTCCAACTACAACGGGGATTGTTGATGTTCCCATGTGCTACATTTTTGAGATTTCGATTTCAAGGTCCTTGTATTTTGATAGCTTTTTGAAGATCTCCAAAGATACATTGTAGTCTACAGGGACTGCCATATCAATGAGGAGGCAATTTTTTGTTTGTGGTGTCTAATAACGATGTCTGGGCGATTAGATTTGATTTTTCTGTCTTTGTGTATTGCGCAGATCCATAAAATTGTTACAGGTCCTATCTCCTTAACCGGGTTTGGGTGGTGTTCATACCAGTTTCTTTCAGTTTCCCTCCAGTAGAAGATGTAGATTTAGTGTATTATTATTATTATTATTATTATTATTATTATTATTATTATTATTATTATTATTATTTCCTTTGCTTTCCTTTTCTTTCCTGGTCCCGCCAAGGGACCTAAGGTTAGAAATAGCATCGTGACACTTTCCACTGACAAAAAAAAAAAAAAATACATAGATAAAGCCCTTCGTAAAGTGTGGGCTGTAATTGTGAGGACAATTTTTGTATCTCTTTGAGGCATAGACTTCCAGGAGTCCCTTCGATTAGTCTACTGGAATCTTTTCCAACCAATCCTAGAGCTCCAACTACAACAGGGATTGTTGATGTTCCCATGTGCCACATTTTTGAGATGTCTATTTCAAGGTTCTTGTATTTTGACAGCTTTTGGAATATCTTCAAGTATACTTATTATTATTATTGTTTTTATTATTTTCTAGTGTGAAATTACTTGGTTATTTCTAAAATGACATTAAAAAATTACGCTTGATTACGCTTATAGACAATGTAAGTTTGACTTCTTTCTCCTCGCATACATAGAACGTCCGCCATTACTGGTTTTGTTTACGTACATTTGCCACGAGTAGTCATGCGCTGCGGAAGCTTTACTTGTCTTGATTACTGCGCTATGCTTGAAGTTTGAAATGAATGCGCGAAAAAAACGTAAAATTCGAGAATTAAAATAAAATAAATTAAAAATTACGTGCCTGAAAAGTTAAAAAAAAATGATTTTTTTCTTCTTTTCAACGATGTCTTTTTTTATGTGTCGTGAAAATTTCTTGAATTTAAAACTTCATAAATTACATGTTTAGGGTGAGATTCTGTTTAATTAGCTATAAGCAGATTTAGTAAGGACAATAAAGAAAAAAATACTATTCATTTAAAACTTCATTTTAAAAAATAAGCGCTTTCTAAAATAACATCCACGAAAATCGCACAGTAATCAAGTCAGTAAGATACAAAAAGTTGTAAAAGGCCGTTAACTAAGTAAGCTTCCGCGCATTACGACGAGAGGAAAAGTTAGGTTAATAACGCCAGTAATGGCGTCCGGACGACGCGAAAGAGATCAAACTTACATTGACGATAAATCGAAAACGGTAATCGAAGGCAATGTTTTTATGTCTTTTCCGAAATAACCAGGCAATTTCACATCTGAATGGTAGATTTCTCAATACATTTGGCGCTTATACTGTAAATTAACACAATCTACTACATATTGCGTCCTGGGTAAGATGTTAAACTACATCCAGCATCAATGCCTCTGATCAGGAGGTTTTGAGGAGATTGAAACCACCGCTTAATTGCTGGTGTTCCCAGGACAACCCTGAACCGGGGTGGTAGCACCTGTTAGGGTCCCAGCTATGGGCAAATAGTTAACTATTCCCAGCAATACTTTTTTGAAAAAGAATAATTACCAGCAATACAATTTTGAAGGAAATATATTACCAGAAAAAGATTTTTGACAAAACAAAATATTACCAGCAATAAAAAAAATTTGTCAGCATTAAATAACCCATTGAGGTTGATATGCCGTAAAACAAAATAAACGAAACCAAACTAAACCAAAGAATAGATATTCTGTTCATACGAATCTATCCTAAAAATGTTGTCAGCATTAAATAACCCATTGAGGTTGATATGCTGTAAAACAAAATAAACCAAACCAATCTAAACCAAAGAATACATATTCTATTCATACGAACCTATCCTAAAAATGTTGTCGGCATTAAATAACCCATTGAGGTTGATATGCCGTAAAACAAAATAAACGAAACCAATCTAAACCGAAGAATGCATATTCTATTCATACGAATCTATCCTAATAATGTTGACGTCATTAAATAACCCATTGAGGTTGATATGCCATAAAACAAAATAAACCAAACTAATCTAAACCAAAGAATACATAATCTATTCATACTAGCCTATCCTAAAAATGTTGTCGGCATTAAATAACCCATTGAGGTTGATATGCCGTAAAACAAAATAAACCAAACCAAACTACTATATATGTAAACGAAGAACAATCTTTGTTTAGCGACATCATCGGTATGACGAAATATTCCCAGGTGTCTGCTGCACGGAAATATTCTATGTGACAGACGACATCCAGTTCAATCGAAGAGACGGTTGATAAACAAAATGAAAGCTAACAAACACTGGTTCTAGAACAGACCAAAGGATCTAAAGGAATTTGGTGCCGACCGATCCTGTCGATGTCCTAGTGTTCACCAAAGCGGCTGCGAATTTTGAAGAAAATGGGGTCATAAAATCACTATGGAAAGAGAACAAGACACCCGTTTAACTTTGGTATTCATCGCAACCATCAGCTTTGACTGTCTGCACTGCCGCTGGACTCTGCGCACCGAAACTTGGCATGCGGAGCCACAACCGGATCTAATGATATTTGGGAAAGCAAAAATTTGTTCTGACACGTAGAACTTTTATTATTATTATTATTATTATTATTATTATTATTATTATTATTATTATTAGGTTGGTGCAAAAATAATATTTTTTATTATTTTTGCACCAATCTAATAGTATTTAACAAAACGATTGACGTAAATCTTCCAATATTCTTCAACGCTAAGAGAAGATCGCAATTTTTGAAAAAAAAAAATAAGGAAGAAAAAAGACAAAGAGAAAAAAAAAACAAGACACTGGGTTTAACAATTTTCAACAGTGTTTCGACAATGTTAACATTTTTAAACATTGTTCAACAATATTTACCAGGGAAAACGTCTTTGTTCTTAAAAAAAAGACGCGCGTATAAAGACTTGTCATTTATTGTAGATTTTTAAAAAAATATTTTATAATGCATGCAATTTTTAAACATAAGTTGATGACAGACATGTTGTCGAAATATTATTGAACTTTGTTAAACGCTGTGACTTTTCTTTTCTTAAATCACGTTCTTATGCACGGGTCGTGTTATTATTATTATTATTATTATTATTATTATTATTATTATTATTATTGTTATTATTATTATTATTATTATTATTATTATTATTATTATTATTTATCAAAATGTATTATCATTTTTATAGGGCATTACTCCAAAACTCCTTTCATGTCGATATCTAAAGACTATGATTTTCCATATATTTATATCATTTTTATATATCAGCGTGACAAAGGTATATTAGATTGTTATATACATTTAGCCAAAAGCCTATGTCAGCCACACATCAAATATTTATATTCTTGTTCATCGACATCATCCTCATCATCATCATCTTCTCCTTTTTCTTCTTCATATTGTTGTTGCTGTTGTTCTTCTTCTTCCTCCTCCTCCGCTTCTTCTTCTTCTGCTTTTTCTCCTTGATCTTCATGTTGTTGTTGTTTTTCTTCTTCTTCTTCTTCTTCTTCTTCTTCTTCTTCTTCTTCTTCTCATCCTTCTTTTTCTCTTTCTTCTTCTTCTTTTCTTATTTCTTTTTCTTTTGGTTCTTCTACTTTTTTTCCTTGTTCTTATTCTTCTTCTTCTTCTTCTTCTTCTTCTTCTCTTTTTTTTCTTCTTGTTCTTGTTCTTCTTCCATTATCTTTGTTCTTCTTGTTAATCTTCTTCTTTTTCTCCAATTTTTTCATTTTCTACTTCTTTTTGTCCTTATTCTTGCTGTTGTTCTCTTCTTCTTCTTCTTTGTCTTCATCATCATCATCATCATCATCATCATCATCATCATCATCATCATCATCTTTATTCCTTAGTTATCTTCTCCGTCTTCTTTTCTCCTTCTTCGTCTTCTTCTTCTTCTTCTCGTCGTTCCTATTTTCCTCCTTCTTTTCTCCTTGTTCTTTTTGCTGCTTCTTCTTCTTCTTCATCATCATCATCATTATCTGTCTTCCTTGTTTTTTTCTTCTCCGTCTTCTTTTCTCATTGTTCTTCTTGTTCTTCTTCTTGTTCTCGTCGTTCCTATTTTCCTCCTTTTTTCTCCTTGATGTCACCTTCTTCTTCTTTTTCTCCTTGTTCTTTTCCTTCTTCTTTTGTTAAATGTTCTTCTTTCCTTTGTTCCTCTTTTTCTTCTTTGACTTCTCTTTCTCTTTGCTCCCTTTCTCCTTCTACCTTTACTCTTGCTCTTCTTGTTCATCTTCGTTTTCTTCCTATTCTTTTTCTTATTCACCTCCCCCTCCTTCTTCTTTTTCGTCTTCTACTTCTTCTTCTTCTTTTCTTCTTCTTCTTCTTCTTCTTCTTCTTATTATTATTATTATTATTATTATTATTATTATTATTATTATTATTAAAGATGAAAGTTACAACCTTTGTTGCTTCATGAATGTTTAATCATTCGTTGTAAACGCGAGAAATCGGAAACGGACTTAATAAATGTATTTTTAAAGAAAATAACAGCGACGTTCGGACCTTGACGAGAGGTCTGGCAATTGAAGATGAAATTTAAAACTATACACATTCAATCCAGTGTCCTTGTAAGAAGAAATTAATAAATAGAGAGAAACCGACCCTAAATATATGCAAAACGAAATTCATTATAATTCTTTTTTTCAAACTTTGCTAGTGTAAAGGCAGAATGTTAAAGTGACGTATCAAATTCTGTAGCACTTAAGTGGGAAGCCATAGGTCGAGATTTCCTGGAATTTTAAAAAACGTTGCTTAAGTAAATTTGATCGTTTACATTATTCAGATTTTGATGATGAAATTATTGGATATGAAGAGCCATTTGAATATTTTTCTCTTCAATCATAAAAGACTACGGTGACAATGAAAGGTTTCATGTATCATCTGCTTTATATATATAAATATTCGTTATCTATCTATCTATCTATCTATCTATCTATCTATCTATCTATCTATCTATCTCAGTCTGTTCATATCTATCTATCTATCTATCTATCTATCTATCTATCTATCTATCTATCTATCTATCTATCTATCTCAGTCCTTTCATATCTATCTATCTCGGTCTGTTCATATCTATCTATCTATCTATATATCTATCTATATATCTATCTCAGTCTGTTCATATCTATCTATCTATCTATCTCAGTCTGTTCATATCTATCTATCTATCTATCTATCTATCTATCTACCTATCTCAGTCCTTTCATATCTATCTATCTCAGTCTGTTCATATCTATCTATCTATCTATCTATCTATCTATCTATCTATCTATCTATCTATCTATCTATCTCAGTCCTTTCATATCTATCTATCTCAGTCTGTTCATATCTATCTATCTATCTATCTATCTATCTATCTATCTATCTATCTATCTATCATAATCTGTTAGTAATCTATCTCAGTCTGTTCCTATCTATCTATCTATCTATCTATCTATCTATCTATCTATCTATCTATCTATTTATCTAGCTAGCTAGCTAGCTAGGTAACTAGCTAGCTAGCTTGCTATTAGTAATCTCTCTCTCTTTTTATATCTCTCTCTCTCTCTCTCTCTATATATATATATATATATATATATATATATATATAACATCAATCTATATATGTATCACAGTCCCTTTATTTATTAAATTAACTTAATTTCGATATATATATATATATATATATATATATATATGACGAAATTAAGGTAATTTGTATATATATATATATATATATATATATATATATATATATATGTGTATGAAATCTTATTCTATGTATAAAAGATATTTACCAAACCTTTGTATGTAAAATCTTTTACTCAAGGACTTGTTTCAATTATATTATTTTCCCAATTTCCTAAACAAATTCTCGGCCCTGTCAGTGCTGCTATGAATACTCTGACTATTTCACTTGCGAAATCGTAAGCGTACCCCTAAAATGGACCATCTGACATGGAAATGCTTATAGACTTTAATATTATCGACAAATATTTACCTATCGACCAACCAAGTAAATTCCTATAGACTCAAATATGGCCGGGCAATATTTTCCTATTCATGAACGAATTAGATGCTGATAGATACAAATATAAACAACCCGTATTTACCTATCCCCGAACAAACTCAATACATATTGATTCAAATATTTTATACTTATATTTCCTTCAGAATGAGTGATCATAATTGCATTATTTCTTCTTTGATTTTCTTTTATTTAATTAACCCAAACAAGACGGAATGCCACTAGTACGCAGGGGGTTACGGGGAGGGAACGTGAGTGAAATGACTGGGTAGAGGCAGGATTGAGAAAAGGACAAAAGAGGAACGAAGATAGAAGATGGCGATGGACTATACCATGAGCAACGGCGAAGTTTTAGGGAAAATTGAAACAAAAAGGAGGCTTATAGTACCAATTTGAAAAAGCAGTTGCCCATTCTAGGGCTGATAATGAGGAAAGATGGCCTGGAAAACTTGACATTCATAGGAGTTATTGAAGACAAAGAGGGTCGTATAGAAATCAGTGAATAACCTAACAGACGAATTTGTGTAGTTCGTTAACAGAAGAGAGATGAAAGACAATTGCAAAAAGAAAAACTTTACTGAATTTTTTTAATCATTTCACTCCAAGCAAGGCGGGAATGTCACTAGTATGCAAAGGAATTGCAGGGAGTGAAAATTAAAGAGAAGACTGAAGGATTAAGAAAAAGACAAAAGATGAACGATATTCAAGAAGATAGAAGATGGCGATAGACTATAACATGAGCAACGGCGAAGTTTTAGAGAAAATTGAAACAAAAAGAAAACACACTTTGAAGATGAAAGCAACAGTTGTCATTTCTAGGAACTGATAATGAGGATAGTAGGATTGGAGAAGTTGACATAGATAGATAGATAGATGTGAAGAGACTGAGATAGATAGATAGATAGATAGATAGATAGATAATGGACAGACTGATATAGATAGAAAGATAGATAGATAGATAGATAGATAGATAGATAGATAGACAGATAGATAGATAGATAGATAGATAGATAGATAAAGATAGGAGATTTTGAAGGTGAAAGGGACATATAGAAAACAGTGAACAACCTAAGTGATGAACTCTTAGAAAGTATTAATTTTTTTTTTAAAATCATTTCGCCCAAAGCAATCCGTTAGTACACAAGGAGGTTACAGGGAGTGAAATTGAGAGAAAAAAGCCGAGAATAGGGAGGATTGAGGAAAAGAACAACAGACTAACGGGAGATAGATGGCGATTGACGTTGCATTTATATTTTTGTAGGTTGTAGTTATCAGGGAAGCAAGTAAACGGAATTGAATTCCACAGACGAGAAGTGCGAGAAAAGTAGAAGTGGGAGTTGCATTTAGCTATATCAACAGTAAAAGGGTGGGATTACATGCCAATCTAGTGGTACGCTTAAATTAATGCATTCGGAACACGGGGAGGGGAATAACTTGCTATATTTGTAGAAAAACAGAGGGAAGCTACGGTATGTTGTTGAGAACTTGACTGAAGACAAGATATCAAGTAAGGATCGATGACATTAGATCTTTCTTTGTATTTTGCCAAGAACCTCGTGATAAAGAGAAGAAGCATGACACGCGACAGTATACAAAGCGAATGGTAGATTTGTCAAGGGCGAATGGTACATTTTTAAATATGCAAGACGTAATCTGACGAGAAAAAAATGGGTAACAATAACCCAATTTTCCTCGCAGTAGATGCAACTGTTGATTCAATGTAATCGTGCCACTACAAGTCAGTTTCAAACGTGACGCCAAAAAGGCGCAGTTTGTTGCTCTTCAGGAGTTTAGCGTCAGCAATGTTGATGACGGACAGAAAAGTTCCTCTATGGTAGTTAAATGAGAACAGTTTTGTTTTAGAGACATTGAAATTTACAAGCCATTTGATACCCGACTTAACCACTGATTTATTGAATGAATTGATTAGCAGATTTCAACATTGATATGACAATTGAATTGTCGTTACAAATATGTATTCTAATGCACTACCTATTGATTGGTAATTTCTTGCTCAACTTGACATCCATATTCTCTCATTTTGATCTTGCCGATGTGACCTCCATCTTCTGGCTTTCGCCTTCTAAATTTTGGATAGGAGTTATTGCCTTATTTAAATTTAAATCAAAGGGAAAAATCAGTTGAAGTTTCCGCTATCCGGGGACTCCATTTTTACAAAAATGTAATATAATTATCCAAGTATCCTAGGATCCATCCCCTTGTTCAAATTTAAATTTAATTTAAATCAAAATGAAATATACTTATTCAAGTACCCTGGATAATGACCTTTCATAATATATGTGGTTATGGGGGTCCATCTCCAAAACCCTAGAAGTTCGATGAATTAATGAGCAGTTTTCAACATTGATATGACAGGTGAATTGTCGCAAAAAATATGTTTGCACTACACTACATACTGATTGGTGATTTCTTGCTCAGCTCGACGACCATATTGTCGCATTTTAATATCGTCGATGTGATCTCAATCTTCTGACTTTTTCCTTCTATATTTTGGATAGGAGTCATTCCCTTTTTCAAATTTAAATGTAATTTATATCAAAGGAAGAAAATCAGTGGACTGTTTGTGCCAGCCCCGCAATGGAAACTTTTTGATCATAATTAAATATATTTATCCAAGTACTTTCGGTAAGGTTCTTTCAGAATATTTAGGGTTATTGGGGTCTATCTCCAAAACCCTAGGTGGAGTTTTGTTAACAGACATACAGAGGCTACAACTTTATATATATATAGATAAAAATTATAATAACAATAACACAACTCGTTTTGATATAAATGACTGAAAAGAAATTTCGGTTGAGTTCGTTATATTCTTACACGTATATACCCTTGGGAAAGGTAGGAATCCACTCCTTCTTCACCTATGGGTTAATTAGTAAGACTTGTCTCACTAAACCATTATTATCTAAAAAGAAAAAAAGTCTTACAATCTAAGAATATTTTCTGGTTTTAAATAACATTCAAATAAAGGCCTAACGAATCAATCAACACATTCTAAGGCTCGAAACGGTAAATCTGTGAGCCGTGTTCGATTTCTGGTTGAGTTCGTTTTATTCACTTTCGCAAAAATACCATTTGGATTTGTAGGAAACCAACTTTGTAAACCCACCCGCACCAGCTATGGATTAAAAAGCAAGGTTGGCTATGCTTCCTCTTTGAGGTGATAACCAATATAGGAAAAGGAAAACTTAATTGAAAACAACGTTGAACTGGGATAGCTCTGTCTTGCTTTCATAATCCACTGCAGGTTTGAATGCAATAGATGTGCAGCCTTTACGATCGTAATGAATTATGAGACATAGGAACGTGACATTTAAGCAAAAAAGGTACGGCTGTTTCGAGTAATTGTTGTTAACCTGTCTTTTTTCAACCGTAATCGGTGATACTATCGCAAAACTCCACACATGAAGCCCTACCATTCGACTCGTCGACCGGTATTTATCCAATATCCTCACAAGGTAGGATGCGTCACAAGTTTAGCTTTTACGGGGCCGATTCTGAGCTCGGAGGCTCAGGTAAAAATTCCCCGTAGACCCTCTGTACACGGGGTCAGGTTTGTCAACCTCCCCGCAGACGAGACTGTGTCCTTCTTTCGTCTAGAAAATTCTTAAACCTACGTGATCAGGTTTTTTAGCTTTTGCAGCGGCCATGTTTTCGTTCAAGGAATCTTGCACGCATCACACGTAGGAGCGTGTGGATAGCCGTTTTCTCTTCTACAAATATGACGAGGATATGGAGGATAGATAACGGTTGACGCTTGTTTTGAAGAGGTTTAGATTGTAATATTCCAGGGTATGACGATAAACTGCATCCTGCAGCATGGTCTCTGATCAGAAAATTGGACGCATAGATCAGCGTGGAACCTCCTCTTAATTGCTATTGTTCCCAGTTCCACCTTGACCCCTTAGGATCACAGCTATGCGCAAATAGTTAACCCTCAAACAAAAAGAAAAACACTATGAAAGTATAAAAATGAATTTTATAATAAAAATACCAGTAATACATATTTGTATTAAAATGACCAACAATACATTTTTAAAGCAAACTGACTAGCAATACATTTTATATTAGAACTATTAAAAATACATTATATAGCAAAATTACGCTAACCCTGTTGTTTTCTCTTGTACACTTCTCATCAAATTAATTTCCGCCATTTTTTTTTAATGTTTTAATTATATATCCACCAGTATTTTAAACTAGCGAGCGGCCAGTCAAATAATTACGTTTAGAAATATAGCGACTATCTTTATGATGGATAGCAGGTCATCATCATCGAAGTTTTTGAATAGATGCTGTTCACATTATAAAATCTCTTTCTTAAAGAAAAATATTAGTGTTACATGAATTATCTTCCTTGTAAGCTTTCACATTCTGTCGTGAAGTAAAATGAACTAAGTGACTACGATCAATGCGACTCTAAATTCACACTAAAGACTTACATTGATAGTTTTGTTCTTTTTTAAGGTTGCTGTTGCATAATTCGGAGACATATTGTTTCTCGCCTATGCCACAATGTTTCTTTACACCACAGGTAGGGTTGAGGAAAAGATTATATGAGAAATTATTCACTTGGATTACAATATTGGGACATTTCGAATTTTGACAGAAAAGAAAGACGAAATACTAAACGAGATATTTTGATATCTCCAATTGGCAATTCGCATTTTGGACCCATTAAAAGGCTATCGGAGAGTTCGACGCTGAAATCCGAAGGCGTATTGGGATAGCCAACGATGTAATGAATATGCATACACCTGGGTTCCCCGACACAGTAATATGATTGGCTGGTGTCAGCCATAAATACAGACTGATGTGGAGGTAGAGAACGACGCCTATTTCCAATGTCTATTGCCTACCACTACGACGAGGACAAGTCCATTACGGTTACCTGCTAGATTGTCCTACTCGGTTACAGTAGTCCAAAACCACTATGCTACTTCGAACAAATATATCCCTTTCCGGGACATATCAGACAGATATACATTCCAAAATATAAGAATACAGAGAAATCGAAAATCGTCGTTAGAAGCAAGAAAAAAAAGTACTAAACTTTTACGAGATATCAATCTTTCTATATGTCCGTGGGTGCTAGACAATCTTCTCAAAGATGTAGAGAATTGAAGCAACAGAAATGTGGTTCTACAGATGCATGATGAGGATGTCAATGAAACAAAAATGAAAACATATTTAACGTCAGGAAAAGGCAGTTGAAGTTTCTGCGGTACCATTAGGTACCCCAGAAGGTAGGGAGGTAGGCATGGAAAATCTGATACTCACAGGACAGAATGAAAGCAAGACGGACAGAAGAAAAAAAAAAACGCTTAGCATGCTTAGTGAGATTGCGAAAATGAATAGTGAAACACGGTTGGGGGAAATACAAAAAAATAACAAAATTTGTTAAGAGTTACAAAGGAGGGGATGTTGTGGAGAGCCATGTTTGCATATGACCAGAGGGGACACGGCACATTAAGAAGAAGTAATAGGGTTGTAATTCAACGTCAACAGGCAAGATTTTCATTTTTCTTCTGCTAGTCTAAAGCCAATGAAATTAACACATCCTTTGTTAGGTTGGTGCAAAAATAATGACGTAATAGTTTCGTTTTTTGACGTATTCTTTATCGTCAAAAAACGACATTATTACGTCATTATTTTTGCATCAACCTAGTACGTCCCTGAAGCCATTTGGTACAACACAAAAATTAGCTTCTTTCCCAAGATGGAAAAAATTATTAAGTAAATATGGAAATTAATAAATATTTTGGGCCTAAAATTTACAATGTTTTCTTCGATGCTTCCTTAAAGCACTGATTCATTTCTAGATCTTTCTTTCTTTCTTTCTTTCTTCCGGTTTCTTTCTTTCGGTCTTTCTTTCTTTCTGGCTTGCTTTTTTTCAGTCTTTCTTTCTTTCTTGCTTTCTTTCAGTCTTTCTAGCGGTCTTTCTTTCTTTCGGTCTTTCTTTTTTTTTCTTTTTTTCTTTCTTTTTTTCTTTCTTTCAGTCTTCCTTTCGGTCTTTCATTTTATAGTTGTTTCTTTCAGTCTTTCTTTCTATCGTTCTTTCTTTCTTTCTTTCTTTCTTTCTTTCTTGCTATCGGTCTTTCTTTCTTTCTTGCTATCGGTCTTTCTTTCTTTCTTTCTTTCTTGCTATCGGTCTTTCTTTCTTTCGGTCTTTCTTTCTATCGCTCTTTCTTTCTTTCGGTCTTTCTTTCTATTGGTCTTTCTTTCTTTCTTTCTTGCTTGCTTTCTTTCGGTCTTTCTTTCTATATTTCTTTCTTTCTTTCGGTCTTTCTTTCTGTCGCGCTTTCTTTCTTTCGGTCTTTCTTTCTATTGGTCTTTCTTTCTTTCTTTCTTTCTTTCTTTCTTTCTTTCAGTCTTTCTTTCCATCGGTCTTTCTTTCTTTCGGTATTTCTTTCTATCGGTCTTTCTTGCAATCTTTCTTTATATCATTCTTTCTTTCTTTCTTTCTTTCTTTCTTTATATCGTTCTTTCTTTCTTTCGGTCTTTCTTGCTAGCGGTCTTTTTTTCTTTTTTTCTAAATTTCTGTCTTGCTTTCTTTCAGTCTTTCTTTCTATCGGTCTTCCTTTCTTTTATTCCGTCTTTCTACCTTTCTTTCTTTATTGCTTGCTTTCTTTCTACCCTTATTGTATTTCTTACTTTCACTCCCTTTTATTCATTTGTTTGTCTATTTGTGCCTTTCTTTCTTTCTATCATTCTTTCTTTCTTTCTTTCTTTCTTTCTTTCTTTCTTTTTTGCTATTAATTCATTTATTTCTTCCTCTCTATTTTACTTTTCTTTCTTTTTCTTTCTACCTTTAATCTTTTTCTTTCTTGCTCTCTATTTTGTTTTCTTCTTTCTTTCTACCCTTAATGTATTTCTTTCTTTCTCTCTATATTTTACTCGTTTTTTGCTTGATTGTTCGTTTGATTGTTTCTTTCTTTCTTCCTTTCTTTCTTTTTTCTTCTTACACAAATTGTATTATTTATTTCTACCACTCTTTTACTCTTTCTTTCTTTCTTTCTTTCTTTCTCCTCTTTTTCTTCCTTTCTTTCTATTCTTTATACTTTTCTTTCTTTCTCCCTTTTATTTAAAATATTTTACCGTTCCTTTTTTTTACACATTTCTTTCTTTCTTTCTTTTTTAATGTCTTTATTTCTTTCACTCTTTTTATTCTATTGTCTCTTTTTCACTTTCTTTTTTTCTTTTTTTTTTCTTTCTTTCTTTCTTTGTACCCTTAATATATTTCTCTCTTTCTGTCTTTGTTAAACTTTGGTTTCTTTTTCTTTGTTTTTGTTTGTTTGTTTATTTGTTTGTTTGTGTATTTCTTTGTTTCTTTCTTTGTTTCTTTCTTTGTTTCTTTCTTCCTTTCTTTCTTTTTTCTTCTTACACAAATTGTATTATTTATTTCTACCACTCTTTTACTCTTTCTTTCTTTCTTTCTCTCTTTCTTTCTTTCTTTCTTTCTTTCTTTCTTTCCCTTATACTTTTCTTTCTTTCTTCCATTTATTTAAAATATTTTACCGTTCTTTTTTTTTACGCATTTCTTTCTTTCTTTCTTTAATGTCTTTATTTCTTTAACTCTTTTTACTCTATTGTCTCTTTTTCACTTAATTTTTTTCTTTTTTACTCTTTGTTTTGTTTGTTTGTTTGTTTGTTTGTTTCTTTCTTTTTTGTTTGTTTGTTTGTTTCTTTTTTGTTTGTTTGTTTGTTTGTTTCTTTCTTTATTTCTTTCTTTCTTTGTATCCTTAATATATTTCTCTCTTCCTGTCTCTGTTAATCTTTGGTTTCTCTTTCTTTGTTTTTGTTTGTTTATTTATTTGTTTGTTTGTTTCTTTCTTTCTTTCTTTCTTTCTTTCTTCCTTTGGCTTTATACATTTTCATTTTCATCTTTCTTCTTCACTTTTCTTTATGTACTTCTCATTTCACCTGCTCCTCACACCAACACTTTCTTCTTCTTCTTCTTCTTCTTCTTCTTCTTCTTCTTCTTCTTCTTCTTCTTATTATTATTATTATTATTATTATTATTATTATTATTAGTAGTAGTAGTAGTAGTAGTAGTAGTAGTAGTATTTATGTGAACAATTAGTGAATATTCAGAGAGGTTCGTACTCTTCGTTGTTATCGCTTCTGACACACGTACAAACTGGCGACCAAACTTTTTAACTATTCAACTTACGGCATCTTCAGAGACATGAAGTATTTTTGAGTGCATAAATCATTCTGTGTAAATAGAAAAATTAACTATTACGCGACTACCGTCTTCAAATCACTTGTGACAGAAATAAAACAAGAATTAAAACGGGAAAATATACTGAAAAATTTGTGACGTAGCAAAATTCAAAAATGTCGTTTAAAAACCTGTTTGGAACAAATTCTGACAGAAAATGAGTTAAATAAAACAAGAGGGTTCACAACACCTACCCACCTCTCTCTTTCTATCTTTCTATGTATGTATGTATGTATGTATGTATGTATTTATCTATCTATCTATCTATCTATCTATCTATATATATATATATATATATATATATATATATATATATATATATATGTATGTATGTATGTATGTATATTTCCTTTGTAAATCACTAGCGGCTCTGAATCAATAAGCTGACAGATCCTCATACGTCGAAACCGACGGGAGAGTCCATTATGTATATTTAAGTCTATTCGTATCTATGTATTTCAATCTAGTCATCTCTCTCTCTCTCTCTTTCTCTCTCTCTCTCTCTCTATCTATCTATCTATCTATCTATCTATATATATATATATATATATATATATATATATATATACATATAAATAAATTCAAATTCAATAAATTCAAATATTCAAATTATTATTAAAATATTCAAATTCGGTAAATTCAAAGTATATAGTAAACCCACATATAAAAATGACTATTTACATTTTTACTCTCACCATGATACTAACACTAAGAGGGGTATTATTATTGGATTTTATTTAAGGGCTCTTCGCATCTGTTCAGCAAAATATTTAGATGATGAATTCACATATATTGAGAATACCTTTTCAAATCTTTCGTATCCGAGACAATTATTACAGAGAGCTAAAAATAAAGCGTTGAAAATTTACTCATCAGCGAAAAATGACACCTCGAAGGCCACTACAACTACATCAATGAAAGGTACACTTTCAGCTGCCTCTGATAAAAATTCATTTGATCACATCTTTCTACCCAATAACCATTTGACCGAAAGCATTTCCAATAATTTAAATGCGTTAAAAATTAAAACTACAATATTACCTACTAGAACTATCCGTAATTTATTAAATAGCACCAGCAAACAACATATTACATCCGATGCTTGCATCTACCAAATCTCATGCAAAAACTGTCACCTAAAATATGTGGGTGAAACATGTAGGTCCGTAAAATCTCGTGTTTTCGAACATAAACGAGATATTCGCCTCGGAAATTTAAACAATGCTTTCGTTGTACGCATAACTAAAGCAGATCATAATTTCGATTTTGATTCCGTGAAGATTTTAAAATATTTTCATAATAAAAATCTTAGGAGGATTTATGAAGCAGGCATAATATCCATCTCACGCACGGTGAATACTAGACCTGGCTTCTTTAATATTTCCACTTTTTTAGCGAGATTAATGTTCGACAAGCGTACATATTAATTTTAGATCATGATAGAATTCTTTTCATTTTTCGTTTTCATTCAAAATACTCAAATTTTAGGAATACGTTTTGAAAGCGTCGCCCATTTGACGACAACGTGACCACGCTTAAACGGAAAGCTGATCATTTAAAATTTTCAGTTATCTGTTTTGGATAAGTCTTGTTTTTATGTCCATCGTCTTTGTCATGTTGAACTGATTATGTTAATTGTATTTAAATGAATATTGGTCTGAAGAAGGTTTATTAAACCGAAACGTCAGACGTTGACATTTCATTCATATTAAAACAACATAATTGCATTTAAGGATTTTTGTTTGTTTTTTCCAAATATTTTTCTTCATATATATATATATATATATATATATATATATATATATATATATATATATATATAAACAACTAAAAAGTTGCAAATTAAAAAAATAATAATGTTTTTTTATGAAAGTATTTATTTATATTTGATATTTCAGATCGACCTCGATCTTTCTTCAGAAATAACTGTTTTTAGATGTTTGTTTACAAGTAGCGTCCCTCGCGAGATGCGGACGTCACGTGATATGGAACGCCACTGTGTTCGAATATTTTTAACGTAAATCTTACTGTAATAATATTTTAGATGCTGTTTAAAAAAAATTTAACTATTGAAATATTTATAAAGATCTATAATACCCAAGTCTTTATTTAACCCTAGTTTATATGTATTTAATTTTAAAATCCATTATTTTTCTTTTTTTCTGCGTGTGAATGTGGAACTGAAATCAGAATCTATCAATAAACATTTGCAGTTTTCTAATAAGTGTCCTGATTGATTAAAGTGTTCAGCTATGGGGGAATAAGGACTGTTTTGACGTATGGTTTGTTTATGGTTATTGAAGCGAAATCTAAAATTATTTCCAGATTCACCAATATATCCACTATTAGAACATATGGTGCAGAATAAATTGTAGATTATGTTATGGCTATCACAGGTGAGGTGAGGTGGGTGTATCTTGATATTGGTGTTGGGTACGGAAAATATATTATCTATTATTAAATGTTTGCAAACTAAGCAACGAGGTTTGTTACAATTGTAATGTTTAGATATTTGGTAGAGGTGAAGATAGTTGATAGGTTAGGTGATTGTTTCTTTGCATTTATGGGTGGTTTATCGAAAATGGCTTTGATTTTTTTGTCTAACTGGAGGTTCTTGTAATCCTTTTTTAAATTGTGAATAAGTGTGTGGGAATCTTGATTATGTTTAAAATCCATGGGAATCCGATTGTTGTTTTTACTTTTTTTGTATGTAAGAAGTGCGTTACGATTTATGTGGATAGTTTTATTTAGTGCTTCTTTTATTATTTTTATTGGGTATTTACATTTTAGGAATTGTTTTGTTAAGTTATTAATGTTATATAGAAAATCTAGATGGTCTGAGCACATGCGTTTGATTCTTAGAAATGAGCTGTATACAATAGAGTTTTTAATTTAAGGGGATGACAGCTGTTAAAGTGTAGGAATTTATGTTGGTTTGTTGTATAGACTGGTAGAAAGTGTATGTTTGTTTAATTTTATCATAACGTCTGAGAAAGGGACGGATATGTATGAGTGCTCCATGGTAAATTTAATTGTATCGTGGAAGTTGCTGCAGAAAGTAAAAAAATTTTGAATTTTCTGATCCATGAGTCCATGGATTCATGGTTCAGAAAAGTTTTTTCTATATATATATATTAAGAAAGTATACGTGACTTTTCATTATGCTATATATATATATATATATATATATATATATATATATATATATATATATATATATATATATATATATATATATATATATATATATCGTTATATTCATATCTCTCTATCTAAATCTATATATATATATCACAGACTAACAATTCAATCTATAAATCTTACTCTTTCTCAGTCTATCTATCTATCTATCTATCTATCTATCTATCTATCTATCTATCTATGTACGTGTGTATGCATGTATGTATGTATCTATCTATCTATCTATCAATCTATCTATCTATCTATCCCAGTCTATTGATATCTATCTATCTATCTATCTATCTATCTGTCTGTCTTTCAGTCTAGTCATCTCTCTCCATATATACATACATATATATATATATATATATATATATATATATATATATATATATATATATATATTATATATATATATATATATATATATATCATTATATTCATATCTATCTATCTATCTATCTATCTATCTATCTATCTATCTATCTATCTATCTAAACCTATATCTATCTCAGTCTAACCATATTTATCAATCTATAAATCAGTCTATTTCTATCTATCAATCTATCTATCTGTCTGTCTGTCTATCTCTTAAGAGAATGATTTTATCTTAAAGTTCATCTGCTTTGTAAAATTTAAATGTCATTACTTCCTGAAAAGATTTTTTTCTCAAACCATCCATTTTCTTTTCTCATATATGTTTGTTGAACCGGAAAAAATACATTAATAATATTGCCAAAGAAAAATAACCCAAAATTAATTTTAAGTTGGTGTCGAGGTACAAAATCTCTCCGTCATTAAGTCAAACGAATCTTTCTTTTCCTTTTTTCATTTCTTTTAAAGCTATTATGGTGCCAACATCAGCACAGGTTTTTATATCAACGTTCGTTCACTCGAAGAACGGAGTTTATACAAAAACACCACGTTATTTAAAAATATATACGACTTTTCATTATGGAATAGTGTCCATTAAAATCTTTAGATTTTTCAATAATTATATATACATAATTGGAAGAATGGCTCTTGAAAACCTTTCTAAAAAAATACAAATTCAATATAAGGAAGAGGTAAATTTCTTTTTCTTTTCATATTTTTGTACACAGAGAAAATTAAGAAGTCATATCAGCTGACATGAATTGGAAATCTGTCTATATCTATGAGATGATCTATTATGACTATTTACATTATTCGGACAGTTATCCTGATCTTCATTGTCGTATTCACAATGTTTCGGCCGTTGTACTCTCCGGCCTTTATGTCATATTTCTCTGTCTATATCTCTGAGATGAGGTATTATGATTACTAGCATTATTTACATTATTCAGACTATTATCCTCATCTTCATTGCCATATTCACAACGTTTCGGCCGTTGTGCTCTCCGGCCTTTATGTCATATTTCTCTGTCTATATCTCTGTCAATATATCTGTATATATCTCTGAGATGAGGTATTAGGATTACTTGCATTATTTACATTTTTCGGACTGTTATCCTCATCTTCATTGCCATATTCACAACGTTTCGGCCGTTCTACTCTCCGGCATTTATGTCATATTTCTCAGTCTATATATCTGATATAATGTATTATGATTACTTGCATTATTTACATTATTCGGACTATTATCCTCATCTTCATTGCCATTGTTACATTCATTTTCAGTGCCATAGTCGATTGTTATACGCCCCGGATTTCTTCAGCTGATTGAAATTTGAGCTTAAATTCAAAAATTCTAGGTACCATAGCAAAGCGTTAATGCGAGCAATTACAATGAAAATATGTATAGAAGTGACACACGGACGCAATCTTACGGCGCTGGGAAAGTAACTGAAGCCGAGCTGCCAGATCATGACCAATAATACTGCTGATTTTCTCTGAATTTTATCAACGAGCTGAAGGTAAATAGCCGCGGCACGAGGAAAAATGTGGCAGCAATATTCTAAGCATGGGCCAATGGTAGACTTATAGATACGTAAGATAGAATTTGGAGAGAAAAATGGCATCGCAGAGCACATTAAACCGACTTTCTTAGCAGCTAACGTAGCAATTGCTTCAATATTGTCTTTCCAATTCATTTACATTATTTACTGCATTCGGACTGTAATCTTCATTTCCATTTGTATATTCACAACTTTTTGGCCGTTGTACGCTCCGGCCTAGTCCAGGTGACTGGAATTTTGAACCGAACTCCTTATTCCGTCTACCGGTGTAGGTTTTTCTAGTTCCACGTGCCATGCCTCTTCCGCGTGTCTCAGTTCTTTCCCATTAACTCAACTAGCCAAGTGTTTTGATTCCCCACTGCTGTATTCGGGTACTGAACTCCCAAATCTTTGGGTATGCTCACCGGATCTAACCAACGTCTTCATCGTAGACCATGAGTAAAAGGGAAATAACTGAGCATGTGAAAAGATATATATATATATATATATATATATATCGCCTTAAAATAAATTTGCATAGATTCCGTACGGTGGTAAGTAAAACATAACTCTGTGGATAAGATAATTGGGTATCATATTGAATGGTATGTCTTTGAAAGGCAAACTGTTCTCTATCATCTGAGAGAAGACTCTCTGCTTGCCAACACCATATGGCTGATGCTAACCCCTACGAGAGTGCCTCGTTCCGCGTTTTCGGATTAACATTTTCCACTGCCAGGTCTGCCTCGTTGCGCGTTCATTCTCTATGTCGTGCTAATCATTTTTCTCTTCCGAGTCTATCTTACAAACTGATAAGTTTAACATTATTCCACGCATTGAATCTTTCTGCCTCCTCTGATTCCGGATTACTTGCCATATATTTAGAGATTCTGCATAAAATCCAAAAGAGATTCGACAGTGTTATGGGACCTGGCCTTCTTCAGTCCCTTTCCCAATGCCTTCACATAGCTTCCTTTGCCTTTTGTTTTTTTTTTAATAAATTTTTTTTTTCTGACGAACTTTCCTCGATAGTATTAGACTTAGTATCTGTCTGTATTTCTGACATGAGGTATTATGTACATTATTTACATTATTCGGACTATTGTCCTCATCTTTGTCGCCATATTTATTACAACGTTTCGGCCGTTGTACGTTACGGCCTTCTTCAGTATCTGTCTATATTTCTGAGGTGAGGTATTATGTACACTATTTACATTATTCAGACTATTGTCCTCATCTTTATCGCCATATTTATTACAACGTTTCGGGCTTTCAGTATCTGTCTATGTTTCTGAGATGAGGTATTATGTACATTATTTACATTATTCGGAATATTGTCCTCATCTTTGACGCCATATTTATTACAATTTTTCGGCCTTTCAGTATCTGTCTATATTTCTGAAATGAGGTTTTATGTACACTATTTACATTATTCGGACTATTGTCCTCATCTCTGTCGCCATATTTATTACAACGTTTCGGCCGTTCTACCCTCCGGCCTTCTTCAGTATCTGTCTGTATTTCTAACGTGAGGTATTATGTACACTATTTACATTATTCGGACTATTGTCCTCATCTTTGACGCCATATTTATTACAATGTTTCTGCCGTTGTACGCAACGCCCTTCTTCAGGTGGTTGGAATGTCGAACTTAACACTTTATTTCGCTCACTGGGGTAGACTGTTCTAGTTCCACGTGCCAGGGATTTTTTTTTTTAACAGGAAATAGCTGATAACTGACATCCATTAAAGAACATGGCACGTGGAACTAGAACAGTCTACCCCATAGCTGCACCACGGTTCTTGGTGTAGGCAGGTTTGTCCTCAGCCCGGACTCCTGGCCCGGGTTGACAAAAAAAAAAATGCTCGGTTTTTACGCCTAAAAGCTGACTGACTGATAACATTCCTCACACTATCAAGTGATGTCACTAAGCGACCGTCATATGACGTGCTTGACTTTCTCTCAGACAAAGAGATATAATGGCTTTTTGTAACCCTACAGGTTATTCACTTAAATTTGATTACGCAAATCTGTAGTTAATGATAAAAATTAACCGAAGTGATAGTTGGTGATATATTGAAATGAATTCAATTCCAATTGATGTATTTAAATCTGACCTGCTAAAAATAAAGTTCCGTCTTGGGTATGAGGATAAACTACATCCGCGTCCTAGGAAAGACCATAAACTACATCCGCGTCCTGGGTAAGACGATAAACAACGTCCGCGTCCTGGTTAAGACAACAAACTGCATCCGCATCCTGGGTAAGACGATAAACTACATCCGTTTCCTGGGTAAGACGATAAACTACATCCGCGTCCTGAGTAAGACAATAAACTACATCTGCGTCCTGGGTAAGACAATAAACTGCATCCGCGTCCTGGGTAAGACGATAAACTACGTCCACGTCCTGGTTGAGACAATAAACTACATCCGCTGCCTGGGTATAACGATAAACTACATCCGCGTCCTGGATAAGACAATAAACTACATCCGCGTCCTGGATAAGACGAAAAACTACATCCGAAAGCAAAACCTCTGATCAGGAGGCTGTAAGGAGCGTGGAACAATCTCTTAATTGTTAGTGTTCACGGGTCCATTCTGACACGAGGTGGTAGCACATGTTAGGGTCCTAACTAGGGGCAAATAGTTAACCCCCAAACTCGTGTTAATACAATATTAAAATGTAAAAATACGTTTTAATACCAGCAATACATTTTTGAAGAAGAAAAAACATTAGCAGCAATATATTTGTGAAGAAAAAATATTAATAGTAATAGATTTTTGAAAACAAAAATACTAGCAGCAGTAAAAATCATGTCGGCATTAAGTAACCCACTGAAGCTGATATGCCGTAAAAAAAACCCAACACTATCCAATCGTTAAGATTGTAGCCACCAGTAATAAATCCTACTTGTTTTTCTTTCTTATGACAGACACGGTGTAAATGTTGAATAAATCCAGTGAGAAGACACTTCGTTGTTTTACGCCTCACTCATGTCTAAAGCTAAAAGAAAAAAAAAATCCTCATGAGAAAAAAAATTGCAATACTTTCCGTCTTATTTTGGGGGCTACATCGACAGTAATCATCCACGAGCAAGAATCGAAACCCGGACTGTTACAAGGCAATGCAAACATCATGCCATTGGGCCAATGGGCCTCGACGACAACCGGAAAATTAAGTAACTAGGCGCAATAGAACACTGGTCTAGTGGTATTTCCGCTGGCCCAGTCATATGTCGCTTACGTTGTATCGTAACGGTCCGGGGTCAATTCTCGGTAATACCCGCTGGTAGGCATTTTGAAACGGCCGTTCAGTGCTTTTCTTTTCATTCTGTTCACCTTTCTAGGTCGAGACATGATGAATTATTATGAAAAATGATTAAATTCCCTCAAAATTACTATTCATATATATATATATATATATATATATATATGTATATTCAAATTTCATTGAATACGACAGGCAAGCTGGTTTTATTTAGTTTTTTATACAATTTCTCGTGCGATCGAATAATTTTCTTTTCTTTTCAGATGATTAATTATATAAAAACTGTCCGAATGTTCTTTTTATCCGAGCGCTTTCGGCTATACATTTAACCATTTTCAAGGATTAAATATTTTAACTGTTAAATAAGAAATCGTTTGTTGTATGTATGTTTTATAAAATGTTTTCATTTTTCAAAACACGGTCAAGATATTATGTCCATGTTCAAAGTTAATATTATTAAGTGGTGTTTTTTTTTTTGTTTTTATTAATAAGGCTTCCATTATTTTTAGCCTTTTTTGCATGTAAATGACAAAAGAACATTCGGAACAGTTTTTATATAATTTATCTTCCGAAAAGAAAAAAAAATATTATATCACATGAAAAATTGTATAAAAAAACTAAATAAAAGAAACTTGTCTGCCGTTTTGCATGAAATGTGCATGAAAAAAAGGATTGCTGCCTAAATACACACATACACACACACATACATATATATATATATATATATATATATATATATATATATATATATATATATATATACATATATATATATTATAAATTAATATATATATATGTATATATATATATATATATATATATATATATATATATATATATATATATGTATATATATATATATTATAAATTAATTGATTTAAAATATGGTTTTTTCCGCTACACTGTTCTAACCATGTTTCAAACATGGAGGGTCCGAATTTATTTTGTAATTAAATTAAATACATTAGTTCCATTTCATCCTCAAGCGAATTTTGAATGCTCTGTAAAATTACATTGAGCACTATTTTGTAAAAATAAAAATACCTATAAGAATACCGGATTATATATCTTACTGTTCTTTCTTTATATATATATATATATATATATATATATTAGGTTGGTGCAAAAATAATGACGTAATAAGGTCGTTTTTTGACGTTAAAAAATACCTCAAAAAACGACATTATTCCGTCATTATTTTTACACCAACCTAATATTTGGTTGGATTGATGTCAGTTTGTGACCCTGGGTTTCACGCTTTTTGCGATCGTCAGACAAACTGATTAATTTTTGCAAAATTTTGGGTTTATGTAGATTGCGTGTATTGCTGTTATTATGGAATTTCGGGTGGGGAAACATCGTGGTGGTGTCATCGTACTAACGCAAACATCGATGTATGTTCATACGCCCAATGAAGTACGCAGATGTTAGCTCTATCGCTGATATTGAGCGCTTTCTAATAAGTACCGCGCATATAATATATAAATAATTATATATATATATATTTATTTATATTTTTATACACACACTTTTCACACACGCACACAGACACACACACATAACTACATATAGATATATATATATGTAGTTTTTAATGTAAGCTAATTAGCAACAATAATGTATCATACGCAAAAACAATACATCGAGAAAAATTGAAAATAAATACAATGTTTCTAAAGACAAATTAGAGACATGTCATTATAGATAATTTCTTGTTCAATAAATCAGCAAGGTTTGTGGCAATTTATGACATCAACATGAGATTTTTCTTGTTAAAAGTTGAATAATTTGAACACATTCAGCATTAAAGAGAGAAACAGTGTTTTTTTCGAGACGTCGGGAATTTGGAGAAAAGGACGACAGAATGACGTCGGTATCCGCAAAAAATATTTTCATCCTTTGATACTCGATTGATAATCTATCTATCTATCTATCTATCTATCTATCTATCTACACGTTCTAAACAGCATCGTTTTACCTCGTATCAAATATCGATCTTGGGCATTTCATGTCGACTTTGTCCATTTTTTCTCGAACTCTCGCTCTTCGACTGAATAGTCAGTTCAGTTCTTACAGGGTGGTCTACATGTTCGGCTTTGTGTCAAATATAAGCAGTACTGTGGCGTAATGCTTAGCAAGCTTGTATTTCTAGATCAATTGCAACTGAGAGGTGAGTTTGATCCTTACTGGGCTTAGAAAAGCACAAGCACTTCCCATTAACGCCATTTGAGTCATGATTCTGCACTATATAGCTTTGATGTCAGCTCCCCGCCCCATCATATGAATAGCTAGGTCTTTTTGATGTCTGTATGTCACCGTGAGTACAAAGCTTACGTTATCTCTAAGGTTTAATCCATGAGAGATTGTGGTCAGCGCTGATAAACTCTTTTAAGCTTAAAATGTCCTGGTGAACATCCAGTTTGACCATGCACTCTGGCGTCCTCCAAGTGTTAATCCTACACATAAATTAAATATTATTGGTTTAAATTGCCATTCTGTAATTAAAATAAAAAATCTTGTCTTTGACAAACAACATATAAGATATTCGGGACATTTCTCGGTATGTAAACAAGTTGTTAATTCTGTGCTTGACTGGCTACAATCTATCTATCTATCTATCTATCTATCTATCTATCTATCTATCTATCTATCTATCTCAGTTTATTATCTATCTATCTCAGTTTATCATCTATCTATCTATCCCAGTTTGTTCAGTATCTATCTATCTATCTATCTATCTATCTATCTATCTATCTATCTATCTATCTATCTATCTATCTATCCCAGTTTGTTCAGTATCTATCTATCTATCTATCTATTTATCTATCTATTTATCACAGTCTGTCCACATCTATCTACTATTTATGTATAACATTCTGCTCACATCTATGTATCACAGTCTATTCATATCTATCTATCTATCTATCTATCTATCTATATATATATATATATATATATATATATATATATATATATATATAACAGTCTGCCCACATCTATCTATCTATCTATCTATCTATCTATCTATCTATCTATCTATCTATCCCAGTTTGTTCAGTATCTATCTATCTATCTATCTATCTATCTATCTATCTATCTATCTATCCCGGTTTGTTCAGTATCTATCCATATATCTATCTCAGTCTGTTCAAATCTATCTATCTATCTATCTATCTATCTATCTATCTATCTATCTATCTATCTATCTATCTATCTATCCCAGTTTGTTCAGTATCTATCTATCTATCTATCTATCCATCTCAGTCTGTTCAACTGTATCTATCTATCTATCTATCTATCTATCTATCTATCTATCTATCTATCTATCTATCTATCTCAGTCTGTTCAACTGTACCTATCTATCTATCTATCTATCTATCTATCTATCTATCTATCTATCTATCTATCTATCCACTGTTAACAGCATCGTTTCACCTGGTGTCAAATATTGTCCATGTCGAGTTTGTCTATATTTTTTTTCTCTCTTCAATCTTCATAACCATTTCCAAGTATCGTCATTTGAGGCACGATCCTTCGCTATATGCCTTTGAAGTTTCCTTCTCGGTCTGTCATATGAGCTCCTAGGTCTTTTTGATGTCTGTATGTCACCGTGAGTACAAAGCTTACGTTATCTCTAAGGTTTAATCCATCAGAGATTGTGATCAGCGCTGATAAACTCTTTTAATATTAAAGTTATCCTGGTGAACATCAAATTTGATGCAGCACTCCTGCGTTTGTCCAACTGTTAATCCTACATATAAATTAAAGAGCAGTGACTTAAATTGCTATTCTGTAATTAAAATCAAAAATTCTTGTCCGTGACAAACAACAGATAGAATATTCGGGACATATCTTGGTATGTAATGAAGCCGTTAATTCTTTGCTTGCCTGGTTACTAACGTAAGTAGCTAGCGAATGGCAGTGTATTCATTTTGCGTAGATCAGGGTGAACGGCGCGTGTTTCACGAGGTCTCAGCGGGACTTTGTGTAATTTCACACATGTCACTAGTGCAAAGTTTGCCTCTTTCTTCTGACAATATCTGCGTAATTCTTCCTTGGATTTTGGCACAGACTATGACCCCCACCCCAGGGGAGATCGATAGCTCGCTACTTGCATGCAAGAGGGCGGGGGAAAGGACAGATGTGTCGTGGAAGGCCCGCAGTCTTGAAAAACCGGATACCTGGCCATTGGAGAATACAATCACTAAGGGCGGCTTTGCGCACGGCACGTAAATAATTGAAATTTGATTACCATTCTCTAAGGGAACACTTTCGGCAGCCAAAAAGGAGGAAAAACAATTTTCACGATTCTCCAAGGAAGTCCTTGAAAGAAAAATCCACTATTCCAGATTTTCAAAACCCGTTATGCCTTTGAAGTAATAAGGAGTCTCTGTAGAAAGAAATTATTCACAAAAGCTGTTGGCATCACTTAAGACAACTGACCAGTTTGAACGATTGTAACATATTATGGTAATTGCTAATTGTCCTAGATAATGCCAAATAACCTTGGTTGAAATGGAAATTCGAAAAATTATCCAATAATGCGATACATCAGTATTTCAAAGTTTTTGGGAATATCGCATAACTCGGTTTACATCTATCTATCTATCTATCTATCTATCTATCTATCTATCTATCTATCTATCTATCTATCCCAGTTTGTTCAGTATCTATCTATCTATCTATCTATCTATCTATCTATCTATCTATCTATCTATCTATCTATCCCAGTTTGTTCAGTATCAATCAATCTATCTATCTATCTATCTATCTATCTATCTATCTATCTATCTATCTATCTATCCCGGTTTGTTCAGTATCTATCCATATATCTATCTCAGTCTGTTCAAATCTATCTATCTATCTATCTATCTATCTATCTATCTATCTATCTATCTCAGTCTGTTCAACTGTATCTATCTATCTATCTATCTATCTATCTATCTATCTATCTATCTATCTATCTATCTATCCCAGTTTGTTCAGTATCTATCTATCTATCTATCTATCTATCTATCTATCTATCTATCTATCTTTCTCAGTCTGTTCAACTGTATCTATCTATCTATCTATCTATCTATCTATCTATCTATCTATCTATCTATCTATCCCAGTTTGTTCAGTATCTATCTATCTATCTATCTATCTATCTATCTATCTATCTATCTATCTATCTATCTATCTATCTCAGTCTGTTCAACTGTATCTATCTATCTATCTATCTATCTATCTATCTATCTATCTATCCCAGTTTGTTCAGTATCTATCTATCTATCTATCTATCTATCTATCTCAGTCTATTCAACTGTATCTATCTATCTATCTATCTATCTATCACAGTCTATTCATATCTATCTATCTATCTATCTATCTATCTATCTATCTATCCACTGTTAACAGCATCGTTTCACCTGGTGTCAAATATTGTCCGTGGACATTCCATGTTGAGTTTGTCTATTTTTTTTGCTCTCTACAATCTTCATAACCATTTCATAGGCACGATCCTTCGCTATATGCCTTTGAAGTTACCTTCTCGGTCTGTCATATGGGCTCCTAGGTGTTTTTGATGTCTGCATGTCTACATGAGTAAAAAGCTTACGTTATTTCTAAGGTTTAATTCATGAGATTAACTGATTAACTCATTTAATATTAAATTTTCCTAGTGAACTTCAAATTTGATGCAGCACTCTTGCGTTTGTCCAACTGTTAATCCTACATATAAAGTAAAGAGCAATGGCTTAAAATGATATTCTGTAATTAAAATCAAAAATCTGGTTTGTGACAAACAATAGATAAAATATTCGGGACATATCACGGCATCCATTTTGCGTAGATCAGTGTGGACGGCGGGTGTTCCTTAAGATCTCAGCGGGACTTGCTATAAATCTTTGTATATGACGCTGGTCGACATTTTATTTCGACCCGAACGTTGTTGGGCAATTTCTATGTCCAGAAGACCCTCTACCCAGGCAGTACCTCTGTTTTGGGGAGGGGCTGAGTTTATTAATTTAAGTGCAATACCGATAAAAGATTGCTCGAGACCCTCGGCAGTTAACCTTCTTTCCTCGCATATTTAAGCCATGGCATATTCCTGTGAATTAATCATTTTGGCCTATTTTAAGCAAAAGCGAAATTATCTGTACCTAGAAAACGTGATGTGATTGGGAAAAATGGACTTCATTTTCAGATTCAGCGTGAAAAAAAAAGAAGCTTTTCCCATCACATCACGTTATCTCATTACAGATAATTTCTATTTTTCTTAAAATAGGCAAACATACTTATTTAACAGTGATATGCCAGGGCCAAGTAGAACAAACGTTAAACGTTTTCGGGTTAGAATAATTGACCATAAAAGAAAAAGTATCCCAATAACTTCAAGAATGCATTTACAGCATTTTCAGTTGAGAAAAAGTTTTCAGAAAAAATCTTGCACAAAATGAACTTAAGGCAAATATGTGTCATCAATTTTTGAATAAAAAAAGGCAAAGAAGATTAACAGGAATGAAATTCATTTTTGTCCATCCATAGGTGCTTTTGAAAAGGTTGATCTCTTTTGATGCTCCAGAAGAAATCAGCCATCATGTTAACATCCCATCTGCCTAGTTAGCTATGTCTATCTGGTGTTTGACGGTTATTTTAAGCAATGATAAAGAAAATTCTAATCTTGCTGGTTTCAAATACACTCGGCTAACACCCTAAAAATTTCATCTATCGATGTTCCTATGCATGTTATACTGAGACTACATGACAATACCAAACCTCCGTAAATTCAATTTGATATGATAAAATCTTATTACGGTTTCAGGCTTAAAGTGAAAACTACTAATAAAAACTAAAATCGCTGTTCTTGAATTAATTCTAAAGAGCTTCTCCTAAGAAAAGTAGAGAAGAAAAACAAAGTTTTAACAAGCTAAGAATATTGAGAGCACAAGAAAAATTTCCAATGAGATATCTCTCATAACATCAACCTGAAATAGCTTAATATTTATTTTGAAAGTTTTTCGGATACTTTTTCTTGAATAATAAATCATTTTAACATGAAACGAAATATTTCAACCATGTCACGCGCATATTTAAGCCGTGGTATATCCCTGTGAATTAAGGAAATCCTTGAAAGAAAAATTCTGTAATACCGTTTTGCAACGCAGTTATAACTTTGGCTGTAATAGTCAATCATTGTAGAAAGAAGTCATTCACAAAAGCGGTTGGCATTACTTGCGACAATTAGCCAACTTGAACAATTCTGAGATAATATGGTAATTAGTAATTGTCCTAGATAATGCCAGATCACATGGATTCAAATGAAAATTAGAAAGATAATCAAATAATCCAATATTCTATACATGAGTGTTTCTATCTGTTTCTTTCAGCATATACAGTGTAACCCGGATATAAGAGAGTTGGCGTGACCGGAGAAGAAGTCTCTTATATCCAGGTTTCTCTTATATCCGGGTCTGGTTTATTTTGTTTAGGTAAGTATGGCTCTAATTTGGGATCAGATAAAATATCTCTTATATCCGGTTTTCTCTTATATCAGGGTTACATTGTATCTCTTTATGTATCTAAGACAATATCTAAGTCTAATTATATATCTAAGTCATATATATTTAAAACGAGGCCGCCTGACAATTGTGTCCAGCATGAAACAGGCTATCACCTTTGAATGTTGACTTCGATGTTCACTTTTATATTTACATACGCTCTGCCTCTGATATTCAGCATTTTATCCCATAAATATAGCACACCTTAAAACTATATTTCTTCATATATATATATTACGAAATGGACAAAGTCAGACAATTTATTTATTAAAGACATTTTTTTTTATGTTTAACGTTCTTTTTATAGATACAAGTATTTAAGTAAATGCTGTGTTTATAATAAACAGTATTAAATAACATTTACCGGCCTGAATGTCCGAGAAATTTTCATAGAAAATATTCGTTCATAGATACGCCATGAGCAGTTATGAATGTACGAGATTCATGGAAGATTGAAGTTTATAAGCAGTAAATTCGACCTTGCCTACCGAACGCTTCTTTGTAGCCTAACGGTAAGGCACGTCAGCGTAAATGACGGTTCCGTATAGGATGCAGGTTCGAATCTCGGACATTCAGGCCGGTAAATGTTGTTTAATACTGTTTATTATAAACAGAGCATTTACTTAAATACTTGTATCTATAAAAAGAACGTTAAACATAAAAAAATGTCTTTAATAAATATATATATATATATAATTTCTATATATAAATGTATATGCGCGGTACTTATTTGAAAGTGCTCAATATCAAACTCATATCTATACATCTGAATTTATTATTTGATTTTGTGACTAATATTCTTTAGTGAAGTGCACTGAAAAAGAAAGATATTATTTCGAAAATTAAATTATTATTGTGTAAAATAAATGATTTCTTTTCATCATTAAGGTGCAGTCGCGCTAATATACCGGCATATGTTTTGCCATTGTTATTTTTAGGAATTATTTCGAATAGTTTGTTTGATAGCATCAGTAAATCAAACCTTTTTATCTTAATTAGCCTCACGCCAATTTCTTTAGTAAGATGTTGTTTTTTTTTATGTTCTATGCCAGTCCTTTTATTTTCTGATTTTGGTAATTGATTTCTCAAATATAGCCAGACTTGTTTGCTTTTTTGTTTCCTTTTTTTGCTTTTTTTTCATTTTTTGCTCAGAATTTTTATTTGTTTCATTTTAAGACATTTTTGAAAAACTATTTTCTATTTCTTTCATTTTGAGATATATTAGGGAAAAAATAAATGAATTATTAATAAAATACAAGAAGAAACACATGGGACGTTAAATATTTACGTTGCACGCAAATTGTTATCATGTCAGAATGACTGCCTGGCCGTGTTTCAATAAACAAATTTCGTGAAATTTCACCAAATTTACCTCGACTTGCATGTTAGAAATCAGATGTTAGCAATTGTTAAAACCTTGTGGAAAAACCAGGAGCAATATTCTTTTCAACTGGTATGCAAATTTCCCATATATACAAACATAGATAATAATAATAATAATAATAATAATAATAATAATAATAATAATAATAATAATGATAATAATAATAATAATATGTTTTTCCTCATCAGTAGTACAACAATAAAATTCATGCTTGATGCAATCATCAGGTACTGATTGAAAACTGGTCGTTGCATAATTTAAATATTCATATTTATACTGAAGTGTAAGAATAGTGAATCAGACCATTTTATTTATGACCAGACGAATACTACTAATAATAATAATAATAATATATATATATAAATATGTATATATATATATATATATATATATATATATATATATATATATATATATATATATATATGTTTGTGTGTGTATAATAAAATAATATATACATATATATATATATATATATATATATATATATAATAAAATAATATATATATATATATATATATATTCATATATATATATATATATATATATATATATATATATATATATATATATATATATATAAGTATGATGAGAAGGTGGGAGTGAGGAAAGGTTCCTAAAAATGGAAAAAGGTGGGAATTCCTAACCGGAGAGGTGGATATGTATTTAGAATTATCGAGGAACTCCCCGGCGCCGACAAACTCACCCCGGTTTTGGTCGGCGCCCATATAAACGAAGCCACAACGAGCAGAGTTGAGTTGAGTTCCAGCAGTTCCCAGAGTCAGTCTTCAGTTGAAGCAAGCCTCGCAGATAGCTGACCAAGATTCACGCACATTCCGGACTCCCCTTTAACCCAAGAACAATTATTTTGAAGAGCGACTTAGATCCAGATCACCGAAATAAGTTTTTTTCTTTTGACTTTCGTCCAAAGACCCACCGAAACACCAATTTCTTAGAGAGCAGACAACTTGAAGTGTTAAAACTTGCCTAGCGGAAAACGACGTGTCACAATCCATAGAACGGGTCGGGAGATAGATGCAGTCCTATGTATCGAACAACTAGACATAAAGTTTGTTACCTTTTTCTTTGATACTTTGAACTTTTGAGTTTTCATTTTATTGTCTTTTATGCATATTTGTGTGGTATCACCCCCGTTGAACTCGGTTTGCAGTACGGCCCCAACCACTGTTTGATCTCGTCTGCCTAAGATCAATTCACAACGTGGGTAGGCGGACTGGCGGATCAGTGCAGTTACCTTGGTAACCAGGCGTTGGAAGCGAGTTGGGAACGACGAGGCTGATATCAAATCTAACGAGATTTCCACCCGAATCACCAAAAGGTTAGAACGTCACATTTGGAGTGGCGACACCCGAACGGAGCAGCGAGGAGCGAACGGCTGGCGCCGCGGCTCGGACGTCACAATTGGTGCTGTTTAGAGACGTCACAGTTGGTGCCGTGGTAGACTAGGATAGAACGTCACGGTTGGCGCTGCGACCAGGGGACGACGTCACAGTTGGTTAGTTCCCTGCTGAGAGAAACCATAATCCTGCTTTTTATTCGCGTATAACGGCACAGCCGTGTCTGAAACGGAGGCTTCCGTTTCCTTAGCTCTCTGTTACAACAGTATACATGACTATATGTATAATATACCTACTTCATTATCGAACCTCTGTGCCCGACGAGCGTTTGACGCGAAACTCTGAAGTCGGACAATTGAGATAAGTCCATTGAAATTTTCCTGAATATTATAGCTCTAGTTATCTACTAACTGCTTTTACACAAATGTTGTACTGGACCGAAAATTACCTTAAATTCTCGTAATTTTCACCCATCTTCCTTTTAGCTGTATTATTATTATTATTATTATTATTATTATTATATCTTTATACCTTGTGCTTTTATATTCCTTAGTTACTTCGCCCATCCGTTACACTCTTCAAAACTGATCTATCTTCGGCGTCAGAATGGCGGCGATTTTCAAAGTAACACAATAACCCACCCCAAAGCATTTCGAGGAGCGGCAATGGAGGATGCCTAGAACAGTCCATTTTTATCAATTTTTTTCGTTGTGTTTTATATATATATTATCTTGTATTTCTTTTGTGTATGTACCGCGACTTTCTCACCGAAAAAACAGCATAGCCCCCAAACTAAATAAAAAAAAAAAAACAACAAATTTTTATCGTCAAAATGTTTGTTATTATTAAGAGTAAAACCAAAGTATTTTTTGATTATTTTATTAAATAGTTAATCTTTTCTCGCACGTTCGAAGTTATGGTAAAATAATTTTCTTTTTTTTTAAGTCGGTGACCAGGATCATATTTACATCAGTGTTTTTGCGGCTATTTTTCAGGTGAAAAACACATTGATTTGGAAATCTCTGCAAAAATCAAATAATGGTCAGATTTTAATGAAAACTTCAGGACTTATTCGGAAATGAAAGAATATATTTTTAAGTTCTTTTTTTTTTTCGGAAAATTCTAGAAACAACTCTTTACATACGTTACAACCTACTTACTTAGTTTCATGAAATTTCGAAATATTAATTTGAGTTTCGATGGCATTGTAAGATGCAACCTGTGGAGAAACGCCAAACACGGGTGCTTAACTGCAAGAATACTACAGCTAACGTCTTGCATTCGGAGGTGGTTTTACTGTTATTCACAGAGGTGGAAAATTATTTCAACAGTATGTTCTAGATGCATACGTCAAGGTTGGAGATTGCAGGTTGCAATATCTTAGGAACAATCAAGCCCAGTTGCGATTGGAAAGGTACAACTGATCGATGGACTACTTGAACACAAGATCAGATGAGAATATTAAACTAGGAGCGCCTGTGATACGGCCTTCCTCATTCACAGGCAGTCCAAGGAATATGCATCAATATTTTCAGGATGCCATGTCAGTTGTTTTAAAATATAGTAAGACTGACTTGTTCATCATTTACAGTGGTGACGCGAATTGCCCTGAAATAGTTGATGATCTACCTCAAAATGAAACACTTGAAAATAGGCTAGATTTGTTGCCCGAGTGTACAGGTCACACTGCAGGACTTATGAGGGACATAAAAAATAGACACATTTTTTGGGTGCCAGTGGCTCATGTCCATGTCATTGAGTTTCAAAAGAGAGGTAGTGTTGGGGACAAACTCAGAAATAACGATGACATAGATAAGATCGTGAAGGCTGAAATTCCTGATGACAAGGATGGTGCAGTCTTGCTTGATTTAGTAAAAAAAAAAAAAAATGCATGACACAATATCCTTGCGGAACAGATAATCCTTTTCTCCTTTGCATGGGAAATGGCTCATTACAAAATAAATTTCCAAAGAACTAGAGATGAAACACTTCTGAATTTTAATGTCTTTCGAGAATTCAGAAGACGCAATACTCGAGTTACAGTTCAACTCACTTGACAATAGGAATGATGTGCCTTAACATGCTACCTGCTGAAATAGTACAGACCTTACATTAATAAAGAAATTTGTTACTAAGTTAAAACCTTCTAAGTATCCGATGGGGGGTGTCCACCAAGGAGGGAAGTAAAGAGAGGGAAAAAAAAAAGAAATTACCCGTGAATAACTTATAAAGAATTTGCTTCGCTGTGATTGGCTGTTGGTCAATCTCCAATCAAATGTGTGACTACGGGGTATTTATAAAAGTCAGTGTTAACAAGCATTTTTTAGAGTGCGCTTTAGAGCCTGATCAGCTCTGAAGGGGGTCGATTTGGTGAGGTCAGTATGATGTTTGAAAGACCCGAAACTGCCCAATGATCCTTTTCTAGAACATCACTGACGACGCCCTCTAGCGCTAAAAGAGCGTATATTCAAAGCAAAGCATTAAATATATCTTCAAGTACGTGTACAAGGGACATGACTGAGCTTCTGTTGAAGTAAGAGACAACCTAGCCGCCGATCGTGAGCAGAATCAAGCTTACAATGAAATTACTAATTATCTTGCTTATCGATATATTTCTCTTCCGGAAGCTATGTGGAGACTGTCAGAGTTCAAGCTACATAACACATATCACAATGTCTAAAGACTTGCTGTAAATCTTGAAGACATGCAAAAAGTTTACTTTCACAGAGGTAACCCTAAGCAAGCTGCTCAGGAACGGAGGGACCGTGACATTACTCTCACTGCATTGTTTTAATTGAAAGTGCATGATGATAATGCAAGGGACCACATCTACCCTGATATTCCACTGCATTATGTGTTTAATAAGCGGACTAGATCATGGACACCAAGGCAAAGGAATTATTATATCATCATTAGAATGTATACAGTGAGCCAGTTACACAGAAAAAAAATCTACATTCTAATGTTTCTCTTGCATGATTGAGACCCACTGTAGAAGGAGAAATCTTGCCAACATTTAAGTCAGCATGCCTGAGATATGGTCTTCTCCTCAAACGATTGCAGACTGGAACATATATTGCTAGAAGCTGCTGCCTGTCGGATACCCTTATAGTTGCGTATTATGTTTTATGCCTTGTAAATGTATATGAACCCTGGAAGTGCTCTTTATCCTTAGATCACTCACAATAAAATTACTAAATAATCTTTCCTGCCGATATGCTTCCCTTCCGGAAGCTATATAAAGAGACTGTCAGTGTTCAAGCTACATCACACATCTCACAATATCTAAACACATGCTGTAAATCGTGAAGACATGCGATGAGTTTACTTTCACAGAGGCAACACTCTGTAAGCTGTTCAGTTTAAAGAACAAAGAATGAGTGAGAACCACACGAGAGGCGAACAAATTTACTTTTATTGAGTGATCATAAAAACACAAAAAATGGTAACTTTTTTGAAGTAGACTTTGGAGGGGGAACCAGAAACATATACATTCTTAAAAGGAGTATTTTCTTCTGAAATTAAAAAGAGACTCACACTCACACGCACACGCATGTATATGTAAACGTACATGTACTTATAAACTCACTCTCACACACACACGTATATATATATATATATATATATATATATTAATAAATACACATACAGCAACAATATATATATATATATATATATATATATATATATATTTATATATATATATATATATATATATATATGAAGAAAAATAGTTTTAAAGTGTGCTATATTTATGGGATTAAGTGCTCAATATCAGAGATAGAGCGTACATTGAAGTCAACACTCCGAGGCGACAGGCTGTTTCATGCAAGGCCCAATCATCAAGTCAACGATTGCGCCTCGTATGAAAGAGCCTGTCGCTTCTGAGCATTGATTAAATATCTCTGCGATGAGGTATTATGATTACTTACATTATTTACATTATTCGGACTGTTATCCTCATCTTCATTGCCATATTCTCAACGTTTCGGCCGTTGTACTCTCCGGCCTTTATGTCATATTTCTCTGTCTATATCTCTGTCTATATCTCTGAGATGAGGTATTATGATTACTCGCATTATTTACATTATTCGGACTGTTATCCTCATCTTCATTGCCATATTCACAATGTTTCGGTCGTTGTACGCTCCGTCTTTTTTCAGCTAATTGCGCACACCTTCCTCACCGTAGACCTAAAAATTGAATCAACATTCATAGCATCAGACCTAGTATTTGAACCAAGCTTCCTAGCCATAGGCTTAATAACTGAACACATCTTCCTGAAAGTAAATCAATTAATTTAACAAGCCTTCCAAGCCGTAGAATTAATAATTGAACATCCCTTCCTAGCAGTAGATCTAGTAATTGAGCCAACCTTTTTACCCATAGTAAGTAAACCGAATAATTTAACCAATCGTCCTAGCCGTAGTCCTATTAATTGAACTCACTTTCTTAGCAGCAGACCTACTAAATGAATCAACATTACTATCACAAGAACTGGTAACTGAACACATATTTTCAGACTGTTATCTTCATCTTCATTGCCATATTCACACGTTTCGGCCGTTGTGCTCTCCGGCCTTTATGTCATATTTCTCTGTCTATATCTCTGAGATGTGGTATTATGATTACTTGCATTATTTACATTTTTCGGGCTGTTATCCTCATCTTCATTGCCATATTCACAACGTTTTGGCCGTTATGCTCTCCGGCCTTTATGTCATATTTCTGTGTCTATATCTCTGCGATGAGGTTTTATGATTACTTGCATTATTTACATTATTCGGACTGTTAACTTAATCTTCATTGCCATATTCACAACGTTTCGGTCAGTGTATGCTCCGGCCGACTTCAGGTGATTGGAATTTTGAACTGCAGCCTTTATTTCGTCAGTTGGGGTAGATTGTTCTAGTTCTGCGTGTCCCGAGTCTTTCAGATGTCCCAGTCATTCCAATTAAAGAATGAATCTTTTTTCTAGCAAACACAGGTTACATCGGTCAACGCGGCCCGAAAAAGGATGTAGTTTTGGCGACGAAATTTCGAATTTACAACCTGTGTGTAGTTATTTGATTTAATTTCGCAGTAATACTTTGAGAGTGCCGTGGCATTTGAATATTGTTTAATGGTAAGAGTCGTTTTATGAAATGAAATACTCATTAAATATTTTAGGTCAAATACTTGATATTAATGATTTATATTAACTTTAAGCTTTGAATCTGCGTATAATTTAGCGTTCTTCCCATGAGACACAGCATGTAAAAAAAAAAATAACTGTAATAAGTGGTTCATTTGCCATATATGCCTGACGACTTGGAAAACCATAAAATTTTAAATTGAACTACAAATGTAGATATGTGTGAATTTATTAATACATCCTTCATATCTCTGTTTAACTACACTGTGCACTGTTTTCGCTACAATTTAAATTAAATATATATTTATATGCTTATCTGTATATGCACGTTATACAGCTACTAATAATATTTATGGATGCAACCTATCACGAGCTCATTACGTTTGTACATCAGGTTTGGGACATTAATATTTATGGCATTTAAATACTGTTTATTGATAAGAATCGTTTTATGAAATGAGCTACACATGAAATATTTTAGTTTAAATATTTATATTAATATATTATATTAAATTTGAGCTTTGAATCTGCGTATAATTTAGCATTCTCCCCATGAGACCCAGTATTTAAAAAAAAAAAAAAAAAAAAAACTGCAATAAGTGGTTCATTTGCCATCTGTGCCTGACGACTTGGGAAACCATGAAACTTTAAGTTGCACTACAAACGCAGGTATATGTGCATTATTTAATATATACTTCATATCTCTGTTTAACTACATTGATCATTTTTACGTTTGCACCATGAATTAAATAAATATTTATTTGCTTACCTGCGTATGCATGCTATCGCACGCATATACAGTTGCTAATATCTTGTTTTTTAGTTTATATTCACACATTTGATTGGTAACATATGAGATGTCGGCACATCTCAGAGCAGCTTATGTGAAACGCTCTTCTCCAATAGGCCCTTTAGACATTTTTTTTAGAGGAATCTGTAGCATTTAGTATTTTTCAAAGAGAGCCACTCGATGGTATGATGAAGTATAGTGTTACGGCCTTGCTTTCTGGCAAATCCACTTGAGGAGTTTTCCACTATTTTCCTACTACGGTTCCACACGTCTTCATACCAAAATGTGATCACAGCTCAGACTAAAAATGGGATGTTCTTGATAGTTAATGTTTAATGACACATGCATTAGAGAAGGACTGCTGCTCAAAGTCACAACTACTTATTTATGTGCATATCGGTCTCTTTTAATTTTCAATATATATATATATATATATATATATATATATATATATATATATATATATATATGTGTGTGTGTGTGTGTGTGTGTGTGTGTGTGTGTGTGTGTTGTGTATGTGGCTGGGGAGTATCATCTTCTTCAGAGACAGGCATTCACCTCTGTGGTTCAATGATACTAACAATCATGAATTTTTTCTCCTGATGATGGCCGTGCTGGTCGAAAGAAGTCGAGGAACCTAATTAAAAAAAAAATAAAAAACGAAAATAAAACAAAAGATATTAATACACAAATCAGTGTGACAGAATTTTTAATTTCTAACATTTTTTCAAGACACACATACAGACACACATACGTCGCACGCACACACGCACACACGCACACACACACACACATATATACATATATGTGTATGTTCAAGTTAAATCGAATCTCATCATATATATATATATATATATATATATATATATATATGTATATATATATAAGAATTCACGCAGACATGTTTTATTACATATAAATACCGATAGGACACGTAAGAAAGAAAATCTACACCTTGAAGCTTGGCTTAATTAATAAAACTGGTATCAATAAATTATTTTCTCTCAAAGATTCAAAATATATTTCCAGGTTTTGAATGATTAATGACATATCCATATATACAAATATAATATAGATATCCATATTATGATAAATATAAAAAGGGAGATATAAATATATATTTATATATTATAGATATATACATAAACATAGATTTAAAAAGGTACATTATACATTTATTATCAGTATGTATCTACATGTGTGTTATTTTACACACACATATTTATATATATATGAGAACTCTTATGTAGACTGTTGGAATCATATTTTAAATAAATAATTATATATATATATATATATATATATATATAAAAATGCCTATAATTGATAACTGAAGCCATTGGTTTATACCAACGTCCTCCCATACTTATCGTTTTCACTCTCGCGTGGTCATGCTGACGTCACGAAATGCGACGCGATTTTTCCATCCGCGTCTCGTATACACGAGTTTGTCGTTGCTTTGAAATTATTGTTTCTTCCGTGTATTTCTTTATATATTTAAATGTAATTCTTATCTTTCATAATGGCTTATGTAAGCCGAATGCTTAGATCGGATTTAAACATGTATCAACACACACACACACACACACACACACACACACACACACACATATATATATATATATATATATATATATAAGATCAATGCTCAGAAACGACAGGCTCTTTCATGCGAGGCGCAATCGTTGAGTTGAGGATTGGGCCTTGTATGAAACAGCCTATCGCCTCTGAGTGTTGACTTCAATGTTCTTAGTCATATTTACATACTCTCTATCTCTGATATTGAGCACTTAATCCCATAAATATAGCACACCTTAAAACTATATTTCTTGATATATATATATATATATATATATATATATATATATATATATATATATAGAGAGAGAGAGAGAGAGAGAGAGAGAAAGAGAGAGCTCGAAAGAAAGAAAGACAGAGAGATATATAAATAGATAGATATGCAGAGACTAAGATAGCTCAAAAGAAAGATGGATGGATAGATAGATACGCATATGTATATATATATATATATATATATATATATATATAGAGAGAGAGAGAGAGAGAGAGAGAAAGAGAGATAGATTGATATATATATATATATATATATATATATATATATATATATATATATGAACAAATTGAAATAGATTGATACATAGGTAGATATGAAGAAAAATAAACGGAAAAACAAACAAAAATCCTAATATGCAATTATGCTGTTTTAATGTTAATATAATTTCAACGTCGGCGGTATCGGTCTAGTCGACCATCTTCAGGACATATTCATCAAACATAATTAACATTAGACTATATTCAATTCAACACGAAAAGACGTGATCATATTGAAACGGAACGCTATAGAAACGGAATGCTGATCTTGAAAAAAATTCAGTTATCTGTTTTGGTTGATCTTACTCTTGTGTCCATCGTCTTTTCGTGCTGAATTGAATATAGTCTGATGTTAATTATGTTTTATGATTATGTCCAGAAGATGGTCGACTAGACCGAAACGTTCGACGTTGATATTATATTAACATTAAAACAGCATAATTGCATATTAGGATTTTTGTTTGTTTTTCCGTATATTTTTCTTCATAATGCCGGATCTATATCCATATATTTGCTTACATAGGTAGATATGAATACTTATATAGAAATAAAGTGACTGACACATATAGAGTGATAATTAGTGAGGTAGATTGATATATAAGTATATATGTAGATAGATAGATTCGGGGGACTGTTATATATAACACCTCCCCGCTCTCTTTCTTTCTTTCTTTCTTTCTTTTTATCTATGTATGTATATATGTGTGTATGCATGTATGTATGTATGTATCTAACTATCTATCTATCTATATATATATATGAAGAAAATATACGGCAAAAACAAACAAAAATCCTAATATATATAATATACGCTGATCTTATAAAAGATTTCTGTTATCTGTTTGGATTCGTCTTGCTCTTGTGTCCATCGTCTTTTTCATGTTGAATTGAATATAATCTAATGTTAATTATGTTTTATGAATATGTCCTGAAGATGGTCTATTAGACCGAAACGTCCGAAGTTGACATTATATTAACATTAAAACAGTATAATTGTATATTAGGATTTTTGTTTGTTTTTTCCATATATTTTTTCTTCATACTGTCGGATCTATATCCATATATTTGCTTACATATATATATATATATATATATATATATATATATATATAAAATATATATATATATATATATATATATATATATATATATATATATATATATATATGTACATATATATATTAGGTTGGTGCAAAAATAATCACGTAATAATGTCGTTTTTTGACGTTAAAAATACGTCAAAAAATGACATTATTACGTCATTATTTTTGCACCACCTAATAATATATATATATATATATCTATATATATATATATATATATATATATATATATATATCTTGTATAATATAATATTTGCACCAACCTAATATATATATATATATATATATATATATATATATATATATATATATATATATAGATAGATAGATAGATAGATAGATAGATAGATATATATCTTGTGTTCGTAAAGTGTTTTCTTTTCTGGACATAAATTCAGTAACGAATTTTATATATATATATATATATATATATATATATATATATATATATATATATATAATATTCGAACATTTGAACAATAAAATAATGACGTAATAATGTCGTTTTTTGACCTTAAAATTACGTCAAAAAACGACATTATTACGTCAATATTTTTGCACCAACCTAATATATATATATATATATATATATATATATATATATATATATATATATGAAGAGACTGAGATATATACATAGATATGACTGAAAAAGATAGAATAAGTTATATTTGTGGATAAATAGGAACACGCTGATAGTGATAGATATAGACAGATGTAGATATGGTGTATTGTACAGAGATAGACAGATAGTTATTGTCAGCAGTCAACTCTGCTCAGTCGCACGTATGTCTGTGAGTCATAATTTTGATTCGAGCAACGTTGCCGCGTTTAGCGAAGCGAGTGTTGGATGACTTCTACGTAACCGAACAAAGGTTCCCTCCCGCCGCGACTGTCTCTGTTCGGCAATTTCTTTGATGTCTACATCTTACTGCTGCCGCCATCTTATTTCGTCTTCCTTCTGCCGTTGTCACCATTGCGCATGCACGCTTCTGTCTGTACACATCAGGAGATGTCACGTGTTTCCTGTCGCTCGGAAAGACTTTGTCCCGACAGGAGGACATTTTCAATAGTAAGCCGATTCATGTGTTGATAATACAAGGAGTGGAGGTGGTACACTGACAATTCATTTTTATGCTGTATCATTTGATTTATTTTTTGGGGGTATATTCACTACAATACAGAATCTATCTATCTATCTATCTATCTATCTATCTATCTATCTATCTATCTACGTAAGTCTGTTCTATCTATCTACGTAAATTTGTTTATATCTATATATCTATCAAACTATCTTAGCTTGTTAATATCTATCTATCTATCTATCTATCTATTTATCTAAAGTTGTTCCTATCTATCTATCTCAGTCTGTTCATATCTATCTATCTATCTATCTATCTCAGTCTGTTCATATCTATCTATCTATCTATCTACCTATCTATCTCAGTCTGTCCATATCTATTTATATATATCTATCTGTCTATCTACGTAAGTCTGTTCATATCTATCTACATAAATTTATCTATCTATCTATCTATCTATCTATCTACGTAAGTCTGTTCTATCTATCTACGTAAATTTGTTTATATCTATATATCTATCAAACTATCTTAGCTTGTTAATATCTAACTATCTATCTATCTATCTATTTATCTAAAGTTGTTCCTATCTATCTATCTCAGTCTGTTCATATCTATCTATCTATCTATCTATCTCAGTCTGTTCATATCTATCTATCTATCTATCTATCTACCTATCTATCTCAGTCTGTCCATATCTATTTATATATATCTATCTGTCTATCTACGTAAGTCTGTTCATATCTATCTACATAAATTTATCTATCTATCTATCTATCTATCTATCTATCTATCTACGTAAGTCTGTTCTATCTATCTACGTAAATTTGTTTATATCTATATATCTATCAAACTATCTTAGCTTGTTAATATCTATCTATCTATCTATCTATCTATCTATCTATCTATTTATCTAAAGTTGTTCCTATCTATCTATCTCAGTCTGTTCATATCTATCTATCTATCTATCTATCTATCTATCTATCTACCTATCTATCTCAGTCTGTCCATATCTATTTATATATATCTATCTGTCTATCTACGTAAGTCTGTTCATATCTATCTACATAAATTTATCTATCTATCTATCTATCTATCTATCTATCTATCTATCTATCTAAGCTTGTTCCTAACTATCTATCTATCTATCTATCTATCTATCTATCTATCTATATATCTATCTCAGTCTGTTCACATCTATCTATCTATCTATCTATCTATCTATCTATCTATCTATCTATCTATCTATCTGTTCCTGCTTTCTTAGACTTTTCATATCTATACATCTATCTTAGTCTGTTCAGATCTTCTTTTAATCGGTATCATCCCAAGCCTGGCAGTAGACCCTCTAGCACGCAAGGTGTTACAGGATGTAGTAAAATTAGGAACTTAGGCATTAATAACGAGAAGTAAGATAAAATAGCAATCAGGAGGTCAGTAGATAGCGATTGACATTGCATTTAGTTTTTTTGGCAGATTAAAGATGGTTGGAAATCATGGAGCCTTGAGCAAGTTCCACAAGAGAGACATTGCGTGATAAGAAACTGTCATAATAGAAATTACGGCTTCGTCTCGCCAGCTCACCTGTAAATTGATGAGATCTCGTCGCCAGACTAGTATTGCGCTGTATTGCTCATAGAGTCTAGGTACCATAGCCAAAAAGCGAATCTAAACAATTACCCTGAAAGTATTTAGAAAAAAAGGTACAGATTGGCTGCCTTATGGCAGTGGGCAAGTGAGTGAAGCCGAGCTGCCAGATCAGGACCAATAATATTGCTGATTCTTCTTGGGATTTTATTAAGGAGCTCAAGTTAAATAGCAGGGCACTGGAGCATATATGAGAGCAATATTTCAAGCATAGACGGATGGTAGACTTATAGATATCCAAGATACATTCCGGAAATAAAAATTGTCTCGCCCGGTACAGTAAACCGGTATTCTTAGCAACCCATCTAGCGATGGATTCAATATAGTATTGCCACCTCATGTTAACTGAGAATGTTAGCACAATATGGCGCAATGAGTTACCTTCTTGGGGGATAGCAATCAGCCATGCTGATGGAACCATAGAGGGACCTCTTAAATGATCAATGGAGAGCAGTTTATTTTTGGAGTCGTTAAAACTCTTAAGAACGGTCTTGAGGTCGTTTTGGACATCGGCTACCAATTTGATCTTATTTGACTGATCAAATTGAGACCTGATGTCAACTGGGAGGTCGTGAATGGACCGTAGGACTAAGGATGGAGCCCTGGGGTACACCCGCATTACTACGAAAGGATGTACATGAATGGCAACTTTCATTTCACGAGTTGAAAGGATCGACTGAATCAGTTCAAAACCGTGCGCAAGATACCGTAGGTTTTCAGCTTGTGGAGAACTGAACGCTAGCCCCTGTCAAAGGCTTTCGAGATATCAGATTCTACCGCCCAGGCTTCGCCGTTTTTATGATAGACTCTATCCACAATTATCGTTAATACATAAGAATTTGATCTGGAGAAACGGAAGCTGTATTGCTGGCGGAGAAAAGACCCTACGATGACAGATGATGAACCAATTCAGGATTTTCTGAGATGAGGTATTATGTACACTATTTACATTATCCGGACTATTGTCCTCATCTTTGTCGCCATATTTATTACAACGTTTCGGCCTTTCAGTATCTGTCGATATTTCTGAGATGAGATATTATGTACACTATTTACATTATTCGGACTATTGTTCTCATCTTTGTCGCCATATTTATTACAACGTTTCAGCCTTTCAGTATCTGTCTATATTTCTGAGATGAGATATTATGTACACTATTTACATTATCCGGACTATTGTCCTCATCTTTGTCGCCATATTTATTACAACGTTTCGGCCTTTCAGTATCTGTCTATATTTCTGAGATGAGGTATTATGTACACTATTTACATTATTCGGACTATTGTCCTAATCTTTGTCGCCATATTTTTTACAACGTTTCGGCCTTTCAGTATCTGTCTATATTTCTGAGATGAGATATTATGTACATTATTCGGACATCTTTGTTGCCATATTTATTACAACGTTTCGGCCGCTGTACGCTCCGGGATTCTTCAGGGATGTCGAACTTAACCCTTTATTTCTCTCACTGGGGTAGACTGTTCTAGTTCCACGTGCCATGTTTTTAATGGATGTCAGTTATCAGTTATCTCCTGTTAATTTCCATCTCAAAGTTCTTCACTGCCTTAACCGGGTATTGAACTCACAATCTTTCGGTCCAGTCACTGGATCTAACTAACGCCTTTATCCACTCTGCCATGTGTCAACGGTATAATGGATGCATAGAAGGAGCTATCAATAGCTACCTCACAGAGATCCGAGTTAACCAAGAGGGAAGTATTGTGAAGCTTGGCAAGAGAGAGGAGGAGAGGTAAGAAAAAGATCTAATCAGACAGTCAGTTATGTGCAATGCGTGATACACGCGTAGGCGATCCTGTATCTTTTGATACATGACTGACGAGGCAGATTTTTTCCCGCTTGGCATTTCTTTCTTCGGTAGACCATTTGACATCCAAGGCTATAGGGCCCGGTAAGTCTCTTTCTATCTATCTATCACAGTCTGTTTATCCCTATCTATATATCTATTTACCCATATCTGGGAGAAGAAGAGGATTCATACTTTTCCCAAGGGTATTAGCATGTAAGTGAATCATTAATCTGAGCCGCTGTCCATTACCACACCGTGCATCCAACAGGGAAGCATATTGCTCGGTTTTGATAGAGAAACGAATAGGCAAGTCTACGATTTGAGTTAGGGATTGAGCAATGGAAACATTTAATGTCTGTTTACCGGCAACGTCAGTAACTTCTAAATATTTCAGTCACGTGGCGTGGTGAGTATTAAAGTCATCGAAGACAAAGATTTTGGAAGATCGATCTATCTATCTATCTATCTATCTATCTATCTATCTATCTATCTATCTATCTATCTCAGTCTGTTCATATCTATCTATCTATCTATCTATCTATCTATCTATCTCGGTATGCTCGTATCTATCTATCTATCTATCTATCTATATATATATATCTCAGTCTGTTCGTATCTATCTGTCTATCTCTCTCTCTCTCTATCTATCTCAGTCTGTTCGTATTTATCTATCTATCTATCTATCTATCTCGGTCTGATCGTATCTATCTATCTATCTATCTATCTATCTCAGTCTGTTCGTATCTATTTATCTATCTGTCTATCTATCTATCTATCTATCTATCTATCTCTCTCATTCTGTTCGTATTTATCTATCTATCTTGGTCTGCTCGTATCTATCTCAGTCTGTTCGTATCTATCTATCTATCTATCTATCTATCTCATTCTGTTCGTATCTATCTATCTATCTCATTCTGTTCGTATCTATCTATCTATCTATCTATCTGTCTGTCTGTTAAGGGGTCCACCTCTTTTTCATACAAGTGGATTCGCCCAGTGTGTACTTGTACTGATGTCGGTGAATACCCGGATGTGAGACAGTGAGAGAGTGAGAGTGTGAGGTAACCGCTTTGTAGGAGTCACAGTTGCGAGCACGTAGACTCAGAAGGAAGTCATACTTCGATACTGAATTTCCCAGACTGTATATATATTATTATTGCTACTAACCGCATTTCTGGATCTACTAACCGTATTACCAATTGTATTATTACGTCAATACATTTATTTGCTATATTTCATTCCTGCGTTTGTCATTCATTTTGAAACCGGATTTCATCCCGGAAGCCACTACCTATCTATCTATCTCTTTCTGTTCAGATGTACCTATCATTTTCTGTTCAGTCTATCTATCTATCTATCTATCTATCTATCTATCTATCTATCTATCTATCTGTTTCTGTTCCTATCTATCTATCTATCTATCTAAGATAAGAGATGAGAAGTTACTATTATTTTATTTACATTCGATCTATCGTCCTCAAATCTATTGTCGTCATCACAAGATTCTTTCCTCCAGCCTTCATCAGGTGAATATGGATCCGAGTAACCTACAGAAAATTTTGAAGTGAACCGTGTATTTAATCTACAGAAGAAGCCTATTCCTTTTCCACTGGTTATCTCTAGGTATATATATATATATATATATATATATATATATATATATATATATATATATATATATATACTAATACATATGAGTACTGGTCACTTATTGCTCGCTCCGCTTCCAAACTGCTCAGTACAGAGATGAACTCACTGTGAATTTGTCACAACATTTGCGAACCAATGATTTCCAAGGTTATTGTCCTGTTCCTATCTATTGATCTTGGTATATATCTATTTATTTCACAAGGTCTATCTATCTATCTATCTATCTATCTATCTATCTATCTATCTATCTATCTATCTATCTATCTATCTATCTATGTCCGTCTGCTCATATCTATCTATCTATCTATCTATCTATCTATCTATCTATCTATCCTTCTATCTATCTATCTATCTATCTATCTATCTATCTATCTATCTATCTATCTATCTATCACATTCTATTTCTTTCTATATATGTATCTATGTTAATATATATATATATACATTATATATATATATTAACATAGATACATATACATACATACATATGTGTGTGTGTGTTTGTACTACAGGCTGTTTCTTCTTATGTATCTATTTATCTATCTACATATATATATATATATATATATATATATATATATCAGTCTATTTCTTTCTTTCTCCCTATTTATCTTCCAATCTGTCTTAATCTATCTGAACACACACAAACACACACGAACAAACACACACGCACAAACACACACACAAACTCTGTCACACACACACAACTATATATATATATATATATATATATATATATATGTAGTCGCGCCTGTGTATGTGTATGTGTGTTTAAAATCTTATGTAGAACGATGTTTTGAAAACCTCTTAAAAAAAAACGTTTAAAAGTCCAGTCTTTACAATCGATTAGGCATTTACTGTCAGTTTCACGGCAAACTCAATCTTCAAATGCCGGAACAAACATCAAATCGGTTCAAGAAAAAGTCAAACAATTTATATGCACCGTCTCCTACTACCGCATAATGGCGGTGGAGCTTATCAAATCGAAGATATTTTTCAATTTCATTCAATCGGGAGCTAACTGCCACATCATTTACAACCTGTCTACACTTATAAAGAGGCTTTTTTAGAAAAAAGAAAAAAAGAAAAAAAAAGTATTATTTAATTCCATTCAAGGCTATAAATCCACTAAGACGCACTGTAACTGAGTGATAGAGAATATATAAAATCAACTATTGAAGAGAAAGGACAATAAAAGAACAAGAATTGAGAAGACAGTATATAAAGTTTGATATTGCATTCAATTTTTTGATAATCAAAATTGACTGGGAAGCAAGACACCGGAAGTGAGTTGCACAAACGGGAAGTGCGATAGAAGAAACTATTAGCATGGAACTTCCGGTAAGGTCAAATCATATCAACTGTAAAATGATGAGACCTTGCCGACAGTCAAATACTGCACTGAAATTTATGACCTCTAGATACCATAGGAGAAAGTTAATCAGAAAATGACCTGACAGTATTTATAGAAAACATACAGGGAGGCTATGTTAAAGCTCCGGGAATGTGACTGAAGCTAAGATGCCAGGTCAGGACCAATAATATTGCTGATCCTTTTGGGGATTTTATCAAGAACCTCTACATATGCAGCAGAAGCACCGTACCATATCCAGTTCGTTGGCGAATAGTAGACTTTGTGGAAGAATGAAAATAAATAATATAATTTTCCCATAATACAAATGGAAACAAAAAATGGGTTTCCGGTCACGTGCAAAGTTTGTGACCCCACTTCCGGATAGATCATCATAGGATTCGGACGTGTTTTGCAGGGGTCCTAAAGAAATTGCTCCTTAATTTCCCGGTATCAGAAGATGGCAATGTCGGTAAAAATATCTCAGTCTATATTCTCATGGCATCTGTTCTGGTGAGATTTTTTGTATTTACTACCACGAATGGATGAATTTAAGCGTGCTACTTGATTGGCAATTAGATCTCTCTGTTTTATTGTTGAACTAGTAAGATGCAACGTCTATTTTTATTCTAACAGTTTCTTTTCTCGCCCTTCTAACCCGTGAAACTTCTTTCCGCTTTCTTGCTTCCCTGTAAACGACAATCTTCCAAAATATAAATGCAACGTCAATCGTCATCATCTGTCCTCTCAAACATTTTTCCTTTATTGTCTTTTCTTCACTGCTCTCCACTAAAGTCTTCACATTCTGTTTTTATTCCATATAGACACTTGTGTCTTAGTGGCATTATCGCCTTGCTTGAGCGAAATTATTAAACGTACCTAGAAAACTTGGTAGGGAAATTATAATTATGTTTATTATTTATTTTTTTTATTCAGGAGAGAAATACCGTCTCGCAACAGACACTGAACCTTTCTAAGCAGCAAACCTAGCGATGGATTCAATATAATCTTTCTCATGTCAGCCGAGAATGTTAGACTGAGGAGGTTAGCACCAGTCATGCTGATGGGAGACCGAAAGGAATCTTTCAGGTGATTGCTGCTACTTATCAGATAGCATTATGATACGGTTTGAATAAAATACCCTAGTCTATATTCTCATGGCGTCTGTTATGGTGCGATTTTTTATTTACTACTTCGAATGGATGAATTTGAGCGTGCTACTAGATTGGCAATTAGGTCTCTCTGTTTTATTGTAGATGCAACCGCTATTTTTATTCTAACAGTTTTTTTTTCGCACTTCTCAGCCGTGGAACTTCCTTCCGCTTTCTTGCTTCCCTGTAAACGACAATCTTCCAAAATATAAATGCAACGTCAATCGTCGTCATCTGCCTTCTCAAACATTTTTCCTTTATTGTCTTTTCTTCACTGCGCTCTACCAAAGTCTTCACATTCTGTTTTTATTCCATGTAGACACTTGCTGATGGCATCTGTTCTGGTGAGATTTTTTATTTACTACCTGGAATGCATGAATTTGAGCGTGCTACTAGAATGGCAATTAGGTCTCACCGTTTTACTGTCGAATTAGCTAGATTCACCCGTCTCTTATATTCTAAGAGTTTATTTTCCAAAAAATCAAAATGGTGTCCCAGAGGCGAGATGTGCAAAATCTCGCCTCTGGAACACCCTTTTGATGTTCTTTCTTCCCTGCCATCTACCATCTTCAAGAATTTAAATGCAACATCAATCGTCATCTGGCTTTTTAAACTTGTTTATTCATGTCCCTTCTTTTCCTACCTTACTCTCTTTGTTCCTATTCCCTAACTATAAACCCACTGCGTCTTAGTGGAATTATCGCCTTGCTTGTGATGGAAGGATAAAAATAGCTTTTTCTAAGATTGATTGCGGGAAAGTGAATGCAATGAACACAACTGGAATTCGAATACGGCTCTCCGATTTCTCACTCCAAGCTACAATCTATTACGCTCTCATGACGCTGTCGTGCCTCTTCAGGTCAGAAGTGTTGGTTTCATGCCTTTCCAAAGGGTATTAGCACTTAAGTGAATGCAATGAACTCACTGTAATTCGAACTCGGCTCTCCGATTCCTCATTGCTATCTCACCCACCACATATCTATCCATACACATGCTTTTGACAAGATAAAGAACAAATACGCATATCTTACAAATTTACATACGTATAGAATTATCCACGGTTTTAATACACGTGATACATGACTGATCAATGAGAATTGATCCAAACAAAATGGAAAATACCAAAGTTCAGTCTTTTTGTCTATTTTTTCTCAACCTCTGACGAAGCTTTTATAAAACTGAAACATTTTAGATTGATAAACGTTTCGTATTTGTTCTTTGTCTTATCAACCTTTCCATTATCCATCCATATTTGATCTGCATATGATCTTTAACTCATGCATGCTTATATATATATATATATATATATGTATGTGTGTGTGTGTGTGTATAAAGAAATATGTAAACATATATAAACGTATAAAATATATAGAGCTATAAAAATCTAATAAATAATTGTCTGACTTAATCCATTTCATCATATGTTGTCAATGTTGACAGGACCCAAAGAGTGTGAGTTCAATACCTGGTTAAGAACTTGGAAGGGAAAATAACGGAGAAGGTCGGAGCGTACAACGGCCGAAGCGTTATTATAAATATGGCGAAAAAGTTGAGAACAATAGTCCGAATAATGTAAATAGTGTAACCTGTACATGTTTCAAAAATAACTTCATTCAGCATAGTTGAAGTATAAAACTCAGCTGAGCCCTGTTGGCTTTGAAAACAGTGAAATGAGCCTGCTCATGCGTCTGCAACAGGGATGTGCTCAGAAACGAGTAGCTGGCCATTATTATTTTTATACGATGGTAATTAAAAAAATATCCGACCTTATCTTTAGGTTTGTCACACTGCCCTCTGTACATTTGGTACTATCGTTGTCACGGGATTGAGGTTTAAGCTTGATGCTCTATTTTTCTCACTGCTCTTACATTGTAAACATAACCCCTCCTCAGCAATAAAACAAGCAGCGGAAACCACATGATTCCGTCAAAGAACATGGAGTACAATACCGGCCTGGTCGTTTTTCTTCACTTAATATTACAAATGAACTTTCTATCCGTTCACACTGCTTGTTGAATTCATGTGTGTTATAGTTTCTCTGTGTGGTACAATTTTTGACCGGCATATACATAGTTGTATAAAATTTCATGCATGACAAATCGGTACACGCTGAACACGCGAGCGACGATGAAGTTTTAGAAAAAAAAAATGAAACATCAAGGCCATTTGACTAGAATGCTTTTCAAGCAGTTTCCAAGTGTGCGACACGCTGATAAATCGATCGCGGGGAGATTCGAACCATGGTCTCATCTAACCTCTGAGAAACTAATCAGCTATTTAAAACAAATACTTAATCTTTCTAAACATTGCTAACTTAAAAGCAGAAATACAGACAGACAATAATTTCACGCACATACACAAAAACAAACCCACACGCACGGAAACATATATATATATATATATATATATATATATATATATATATATATATATATATATATATATATATATATATAAATCAGGTATTCAAAACCAATGCTTACATAATTCTATGTTTACTCCAATCTCGCTCTGCAAGCACCAATTACATTATTTTTATTCCGCCTCTATATTGCAAACCTTGAGGCCATAATCTAAATGTTCGCATTTTTTGTTAACCCCTTTTTTGTCTCGTACGTTCTTCATCTGTCTTCTTTTTTCACACCCTAAAATCCTCTTCTCGTGAATTTCTTTTTCTGTTGTATGATCGCAGAGAAATTAGATACACAATTGGAATTTTTTCTCATAAGCTTTAACGTGACTGCTTTTTACCATGATTGCACGTATCGAGAATAATTTCAAATGCCAAGTAGTCACTTTAAAACTCTACTTAAAAACTTCGTAGTTTAATATCACATTGCCACAGATATATAAATTACTCTAATTAAAACCTTCACTTAAAAAAAATTAAAACTATTAAAAAAAATGTGAAAAACGTTGGTATACCGTCAAGAATAGAAACTAAAAATTACTTTTTTCTAACAACCTGAAAGTTCGTAGCTTGATTGGATGTTCTTCTTTATCAACCTCTATGTATTATTTAATGCCGTAATTTAAATATTTTGAAAGCAATTCTATACCTTCGACTACGGATAATAAAATACTTCGTTGTTAATTTCACTACAAATATCTATTGTTTGTATTTTTTTTATACAAAACTAGCAGCCTTCGTCTGCAAGCTATCGCTTTGCAAAGAAAGATATATTCATTATTTGAAATCTAGGGAACAAAAGATTTAAATAAACATTTGAATTGAATTGGAGAAAGTTTTACAAACAGATGCCAACTTGTTGAAGGCCAAGTAAAATGCAAATTTCAAAACGCTTTTCTGCACTATATAAGAAGATAATTCTAAAGAGAACTATTTTTGATATGAAAATCCTAACAATCTTTGAATAAAAGAACAGTAATGAAAGACAGTTAATTAATGAAATAAACCTCTTTTAAAACCAATATGCAAATTAGTTAAACCTGATGAGTGATATTGCCTACAATTAGATAATATATAATACAGATATTGAGCTTTTAGCTTGTAAATTGCTTTTAGCTTTGCGCAGGTGTTCGTTTCTCGGTCTTTGGCTGAGATTCGATCACGGCTTCGACTAGCTTGGACTGGTTTCGGCCTGGACCAGTTAAGACAAGCCATGACCAGCTTTGACTAAGCTCTGACTAGCTTGGACATGCTATGACCAGTTTTGGACCAGTGGCCCTTAGAGTGGAAACACTCGGGTCTCCCACGTTAAACGACCTTGTGTCACATCTTGACCTTGTGGGAGTCAAGTAAATACCAGCTTGTAAATTGCTTTAAAGTAGAGCTTTGCCTGTTTAACCGTGGTGTTCGTTTCATTATCGTGTTCGAAGTTCTCATTTATTCATATAGATTCCATGATAGATATTTTGCTTAATTGGCTATTACGTTTTTCTAACCCTTCAAATGTTGAATGTATAATTAATTCTATTTTCCAATCTTTACATTGTATTAATTTTATCTTATGTATTGACCCCTGTTCTGTCAACCACGAAATAAAAAATAATTGTTTGTACGGAAAATAAGGATCTACCTACATGAAATAGTCAAATATTGAATAGGCAATAGAAGAATTATCGTTGAACTTTTAAAAAGTAAGCTCAAACGTTAATTCAATACTTAATTGCAGCGATCAATTTTCAGTTCTTCTGGAGTTTATTGCTGCCTGTCGCATCTTCTCCGTAGCTATTGTGATGATGGCGAAACCAAAAGTCCTCCACAGAAACTAACTTAAATATCGTCCGATAAATCTAACAGTATATATTTTCATACCCAAGAGATTCGAAACAGGAGAGAAAGGTTCGAAGTTTTCAAGAATACAAATTTCCATAAGTCTTATTTTGTTTTCTCTCTGTTCAATAAACACCTTCAAGTAGAAATTAACTAATTAATGCTTACTGTTCTATTTTTGTGAGCAAGAACGCTTATATAAGCATAGAAAGCAACCCTTTCTCAAGCTTTCTACTGACTTGTCAATGATTACCCCCCACCTTCATTGCATGCTGGGTTGGGTGATTTTGTTTATTAGCATATCAACCTCTATGGTTTATTTAATGCTGAAATCTAAATTTGGTAATTTCACTACAAATATCAAATTTTGGTAATTTTTATATATAAAATGTATTGCTGGTATTTATATACTTTCATAGGGTTTTGTTTGGCGGTGAGGTGTTCACTATTTGCCCATAGCTGTGTCCCTAAAATGTGCTACCACCCTGGGTCAAGGCGTACGTAGGAACAGCAATTAAGAGGGGTTTTCACACTCCTCAATACCTTCTGTCTCCGGACTAGAGGCCTTGCTGCTGGATGTAATTTATTTTTTATAGCAATAATTTCTGCGTTTTCATATCTAAAATGAAATGATATTACTTCATCATCATAAGAGGGTGGCTTGAAAAAAGTTCATAGGTTGTCTATAAAGGAAAATCATGCAATGATAATGACAAATCTGCTGTTGGCATTGACTGACATATCTGCTGTTTTTTCACCAACAGGATGAAGAGTCCTCTTTGAACAGTAAGATGTTAGTTTACTTGGAAAGAAACAATGCAGTTATTATTTCACAGCTCTAGCATCGCTCCTTCATCGTTAGTCTATGAACTTTTCAGCTCACCTTCATAAACACTGTACAACTTAATCTAAAACAGCAAATATACTTACCTTATATATTTTACACACAAACCAAGGTCTGCAATGCAACAAGTGCAATTTTTCTTTACTAAAATATTTGTACTTTTTATATCTCTGTGTGCTAAGGCTGGTTTGCCTGGAGAAAAAAATAAAACAAAAATAAGTATAAGTTCTTTGTTTCTATTTTCCTTAAGACTTCCTCATTGTTCACATGTTCTGTCCATGGTATTCTTAGCATTCATTGATAGAACCATGTTTATTTTACTTTAAGTCTCATTTTCATCTGTGAGGAGATTGTCTTGCATTCAATGTTATATATAAGATCATATATTGCATTGGAATTTAACATACTTTTGTTTCTAAGGATATTTTTTTCTATCTCTTAATACTTTGTTATGGATCAACGTAGATGTATGTTGTTTCCCCTGCTTATTTTGCCTTCAATGTCTTGTGAGTATTAAATTCACTAGGCGGTCTTTCCTCATTATGTGTGCCAGAAATTTCAACTACCTCAAATTTTTCTGTTTTTTTTTAGACTTGGTTTTGCATAAGAAATGAAAAGATTTAATTTTGAAAATATTTCCTAAGGTAGCTGTCTATACACAGATATTTAATCAAAAGCTAGCACTGATTTTTTTTTTTTTTATAGCAATAATTTCTGCCCTTTCATATCTAAAATGAAATGATATTACATCATCATCATCATAAGAGGGTGGCCTGAAAAAAGTTCATAGGTTGTCTATAAAGGAAAATCATGCAATGATGATGATGACATATCTGCTGGTGATGATTTTGTTTTTTCACCAACAGGATGAAGAGTCCTCTTTGAACAGTAAGATGTTAGTTTACTTGGAAAGAACCAATGCAGTTATTAATAAGAAGAATTGAAATTAATGTATGCAAGATTTCACAGTTCTAGCATTACTCCTTCATCGTCAGCCTATGAACTTTTCAGTCCACCCTTGTATCTGGAAAGAAACAATGCGGTTATTAATAAAAAAGAGTTGAAATTAATGTATTCAAGGTTTCACGACTCTAGCATCATTCCTTCATAGTCAGCCTATGAAGTTTTTAGCTTACCCTCATAAAGACTGCACAACTCAATGCAAACAGCAAATATGCTTACCTTATATATTTTACACACAAACCAAGGTCTGCAATGCAAAAGCATTTACAGAATATAAATTTCCATAAGCCATATTCGGTTTTCTTTCTGTCTAATAAACACCCTCAAGTGGAAATTAACTAGCATATCTGAAGGAATATATGACTCACGGATGTATAAGACGCACCCCAATTTGAGCAGTGCAAATCAAGAAAAAATAGTAAGTAATAGGTGAGGGGAAGAAGAAATGAATTCATAACTTTCCCAAGGTTATTTGCACCTAAATGAATACAATGATTCCGACAAGAATTCGAACACGGCCCTCCGATTAATTATATATATATATTAGGTTGGTGCAAAAATGATGACGTAATAATGTCGTTTTTTCACGTTAAAAATACGTCAAAAATGACATTATTATGTCATTATTTTTGCACCAACCTAATATATATGTAAACTTACGAAAATGCGTTCAAGAATCAGATTCTGCTTACACAAAAAAAAAAGTAAAAAAAAAAGCCTTCCCTTTTTATTTATATTGTAGCGGAAATAATATATCTAACGATTGATGAAATAATTAACAAATAAGGAACTCGTTTGACTTTTAATAAAGCTTAACCAGAGAATGAGATAAAGAGAAAAAAAAAGAAAATAAATTCTCATATCTTTACATGGTTTAATTTTCATAAGTTTTGTGATGTCAGCGAACACCTGTTGTCACTTTCGTAATGCTCATTCTAGTAGAGACTTTGTAATCCCAGATACAACTATAGTTACGCCGTTGAACAATACTGGCGTCAGACGCCTTCGAATATCACTCACACTAATTGTACTTGCTCAATTATACTAACTCGAACAGTAATCAGTATAGAGATCTGAATAGAGAAATAGTATAGTGAATAGAGTAGAGAATAGCGCTCCGTATATTAATAGAGTGGAAATGGTGATCCGTTTAGTAATAGAGGATAGAACAGAAATAACGATCCGTATCCTAATAGAGGATAGACTAGAAAAGGGCATCGTTTAGACGTCACGCTACTTTCTACTCATGTTTCTCCTGTGCGGTCACATGGTCTACTTAATTCAATAATGGGGTCGTCTGTGTTTTCTCACTGGCGATCTAGGTTCAAACTCAAGTGTCGGCAGCGACACTTTATTCCTATGTAACAATAGGTCAATCATGTTTCGCGTACATAAGATCTATTAAACAAACTAACGTTATGTTGATTCGAATTAAAGGAGAGACGACACGCCCTTTCCAAGTTCCAAAAAATCAAGGAATTCTAGGCGTAACTATAAAACCGTAAATATTGTTTTATGAATGTAAGTGTATCATAATTCTACTTCGTCTATATTTGATTCAGATAATAATGTATATTCGTAAGTATCTTTGTGTGTGTGTGTGTACGCGTAGTCGATATAATGTTTGTTGGTTTTTCGCAAGGTGATTTGGGAACGTTTTTACGTAAACACCGTTTCATATGAATACACATACATTAGATTCTTTCAGAAGAGATTCAGTAAGGGTTGCTGATGTATAATGATTTTGACGTGTCTTTATTTGGTTAATTTGTTTATTTGTAATCTAATTTGAAGAAGGAATAAGCGTCGGAACTGCTGGAGAAAAAACAAAAAAAAAACAAAAAGAAAACATTTAGAACATTTTAGAAGCTGCTCCACCTCTTCGTTAGTACTGCAATAGGTTTTATGCAGATTTCGTGAGGGTGATTTTAAAAGAAATGATTAATCATGCTCCGTGCGAACACCCTACGTCGATGAAGACGCTCTGCCTGGAGAATAAACCCAAGATTGCGACGGTAGTGATTGCTGAAAGTTGTGAAGATCTATATCTCAACCGCTTTTCAACATTTCAAAGATTTGGTTTCAAGCAAAGCGGAAAGATTACATTTTCTCCAGCGACAACACAGGTTGTAAAGCAGAACTTGCAGAAGCTTAAAGACTTGAAATAGGAAACTCTCCTGCATCCACCTTATTCGCAGCGTCCCGGGTAAGACGAGAAACTATAAACTACATACGCGACCTGAGTAAGACGATAAACTACATCCGCGTATTGGGCAAGACGATAAACTACATCCGCGTCCTGGTTAAGACGATAAACTACATCCGCGTCCTGGGTAAGACGATAAACTACATCCGCGTCCCGGGTAAGACGATAAACTACGTCCGCGTCCTGGGTAAGACTATAAACTACGTCCGCGTCCTGGGTAAGACGATAAACTACATCCGCGTCCTGGGTAAGACGATAAACTACATTTGACAGCAAGGCCTGTGATCAGGATCTTTTGAGGAGCGTGGAACTATTTATCAATTGTTTGTGTTCCCAAGTTAACCTCGACCCGGT
>OZ010612.1:52170905-52190905 GCA_963932145.1 Acanthosepion lycidas
GAACGCAAAGTCTCCAAAATAATCAGAGACAAAAAAACAGGGAACATGTATAGAACTATAAAAATTCACAAGCCTAACTTCTTTCTCCGTCATATCATATCCCCCGCCTCGGTTTACCTAATAACCAGATTCATCAGACAACTCATTACACCAGACATATCCAGTAAATACAAACAGATGAACCGATCTCCGCGATGTCCCCTGGGATGTTGTCTTTATGCTGCCTGTTCAGGAATGTGCTTCTGGGATCTCCTCCTGGATTAAAGCTGGAATCGACGCTTTCATCCCCTCAAAGAAATTTAAGGTCAAATCGCGCTCCCACCCTTGGTTCTCCGCTGCTTGCTCAGCCGCCATTGCCCATAGGTACCACTTCTATTTCGTAGCGACATGTCCGACTGCAATAGACGTCTCTTTGCCTCTAACCGTAACGAATGTAAGCGTGTCCTCAACGAAGCCGAGTCCCTATTCGCTGCTCGAATTCGACGGGAGAGTCGACTATATATATATATATATATATATATATATATATATATATATATATAGTGAATTTAGGCAGCAATCCTTCTTTCGCGCAAGCTATGTTAAATACGACTCCCAAGGTGCTATAATAATTTATCATATAATCCTATAATTTTTTCTTATTTGTCTTTTCCGTAGATAATTTATAAAAACATTCTCCAAAAAGGACCTTGTCTGCTGTTATATTTAATGAAGCTTGCATATATATATATATATATATATATATATATATATATATATATATATATATATATATCCTGGACATTCGGTTGTGAACTGGGTCAGTAATTGTCTGTTTAACTTTAACGACTCCAAAACAAAACTTCTCTCTATTAATCACCACAGAAATCCTTTCTAATCCCCCCCCCACCGTTACAATGTCTGACGCTCAACTTCCGGAGAGCACCTCTCTGCAGCTGCTCGGTCTCACGCTGTCGACAGACCTAAGATGGAACAAATACATTGAGTTAATTGCTTCGTCCACCGCAAGGAAAGTTGGCTCCCTGTGCCGCGCCAGGAAATTCAAATCTACAAATCAACCATTCGCCCTTGCATGGAGTATTGCTGCCATATATGGTCTGGTGCCCCTTTTGTTTGTCTCGGGGTTCGTTATACGATCCAGAGACGGATATTTCAATGTAAGTGAGCCTGTTCTGGCATCAAGTCTACAGTTGCTCTCTCACAGACGCATCGTCGCCTCCCTCTGTCTTTTTTACAAATACTTTCATGGTAATTGCTCCGATGAGCTGCTTTCGTTGGTGCCCAGATTTCGCGAATTCAAGCGCCTTACGTGGCTGGCATTCCGTTCTCACCCTTTCACTGTTGAAACTGTTAAATTTAGCCGTCTCTTCTACTCCAATAGCTCCATATCTCGCACCTCTCGCCTGTGGAACACCCTTCCCTATTACTGAGAGCTATAATCTCCAACTCTTCAAATGTAATGTCAATCGATATCTCCAGTTACCTTGATCTATCCACTATCCTTCTCCTCATACTTTCCTCTATCATTCCTAACTGCTCTCGCTTCAAATCCCCTATAAACCTTTGTGTGCTAGTGGCTTCCCGCCTTGCTAGGGGTGAAATGCTTAAAAAAATGTTATTAGGTCTACTTGTTAGTAAACACAGTGTTAAGAATAGTGTTTTCGTTATCAGGATATTATTCCATATCTACCAATCCTGTACTTGTATATATATATATATATATATATATATATATATATATATATATATATATTTAATTATTTATTTAAAAATATGATTCCAACACGCTACATAAGAGGTCTCATGTTTCAAAACAAGAGCCGAAAACTTCAATATAATTATTTGAATTAAATTGAGTTAAAGTAAGCTCTGTTCCATTTGTATCAGTATAGAGTTAAATTCTAAACAAATTATTAACACTCAAAACCCCTAATTGTTTTAAACAATTCGCCCTGGCCGTTACCATGGACATTTTTATTTCAATTGTGAATATACTATTAAAACACGTAAATTTCCGAAATAAGTTATTCCAAAAAAAATTTCGCTTGAAGATGGAACAGAGCTTACTTTAACTCAATTTAATTCAAATAATTATATTGAAGTTTTCAGCTCTTGTTTTGAAACATGAGACCTCTTATGTAGCGTGTTGGAATCATATTTTTAAATAAATAATTATATGTATGCTCTACTTTTGTATCCAGCACTATTTGTTAAAAATAATAACAAAAATACTAAAGAACTTTGGATTATTTACCTAAACACTTCTTTCCTATTTTCTATATATTTTCACGCATACACACACACACACACGCATATATATATATATATATATATATATATATATATATATATATATATATATATATATATATGTATGTATGCATTGTAGTTGTATATATATATATATATACATTGTATATATATATAAAAAGTACATTGTACTTTATATATATACATTTTACTTTATATACATATATTGTATATATACTTTATATACATGTATTGTATATATATATATATATTGTACTTTATATATATATATATATATATATATATATTGTACTTTATATATATATATATATATATATATATATATATACGTATGTTCGGTGGGGGGCACGCGCGTCTCTGTGTGTGTGTCTCTGTGTGTAATATCTAAATTGTCTATCCTTTAGTTCTTTGGGTTTTTTTTTTGGTTTTTTTTTTTTTTTTTTGTCCATATCATTTTCTCCGCACAAATTGAGAATGAGGCTGGCTAGTCGTACTGTCTGCTTTTTCAAACGCAATGTACGCTTGCCTTCTCTTACACGCCATCTTCCCGAGAGAAAAGCCTAACACCAATAATCACTTCTCTTCATCTTCTCTCCGTCGCTGTCTTTCCCCCTTACGACGCGACGCGCAACGAAAAATTGTTTAAATATTGTTGGCATTTTGTCATCTTTACGGTTAAAATTTAATCTTTCTGTTCTAGAGTCTATTGACCAGTTCCGGCACGAGTACATTCGACAATCGATGGCAGGTCAGACGGTTTAAGCACTTTTCGCCAACTAGAGAATCCACTCGTTGAATTTACACTTAACTTCTGTTTCTACCGCTTACAATTCCATAAATCACTGCATGGTGATGTTTTGTTTCAATGCAACATATACTTTTATTTCTAATGTGTCTCACTGAACAAAGAAATGTTTAGGAATATTAACGAGTAGAGTTATATGGTCGGTGAGAGTTCATTCTAACATGGCAACAAATTTTAGAACCGTATCTAGATGATGGCCAATGACGCTTTCCAAAAGCTGGGCAAAAATATTACGAGACAGGAGGATTTCTTTGGTAACAAAGAATACTGAGCTGTTATGTGATATCTGTCCTCCTTTACGGCAGCGAATGTTGGACTTTCCACTAAAAGATGAAGAAGAGCCTCAAGCCGACGGAGATGTGGTTCTATAGAAAGATGCTGAGGATATCCGGGACCTAGCGTGTGAGCAACGATGAGGTCTTAGAGAGGATGCAAACAAGGAGGAGGCTTATAATTAACTCCAGGAAGAGGCAGGTGAAGTTTCTGTGACATGCAATGCGGAAGGAGGGCCTGGAGAATCTGATACTCATAGGTCGAATAGAGGGAAAGAGAAACGAGAGAAAACAACGTATGACATACCGGGCAGGCTCAAGCAATGGGTGACAGAATGTGGTCTTGGAGAGGTTGCAGAAGGATAGAACTGCAAGGGATAGATGGAAGTGGAGAGCCATGATCGCCCACGTCCTCAAAGGAAACGTCACATAAAAAGAAAAAAGATGTAATACTGAACAACAGTTACGGTCAAACTGCGACCCGCGAGCCACATATAGCCCGTTAAGTCTTTCAAAATTGCGCGCTTAACTTTATATTCAGAATAACGTTTCTTAAAATTTTGTCTTCTCATTTGTTTTCTCAGAACCTCTCTTATACATAGCCGCTTTCATAAGCAATAATTAAGTACAATGTTTCTTGAATTTTATAAACTTTCGGGGAAACTAATATTGTCAGTATTTTAAACCATTGACAATTTTCACTAAGGAAGATCATATGTGTAAACATCTTATGCTTTTGAAACCAGAAACGTTAATAAGAATGTTTTTTCTCTAAAGAAATGTTTTCATTTTCAAATGAATTAATTGCAAATAAATTCTACGCAGTAATATGTGATAATCAAAGTATCACCATTGACTATATTATACCAAGTGTTCAATTAGTTAATTATAAAAAAAAATACAAAAGATTAAAATTTTCCTATCATTTCTAAGGTATATGCTTAGGTATATGGCCTTGTGTAGCGAAAATAACTGACGTACCTACTACGAAAAATTAGCCTGAATTTATTTAGTAGTAACTTTGAGACGAGCCATAGATTATATGGCCCACCGTTCGAAAAATACCGCCAATGTCTGATGTACAGATATATATTTAGATAAATGGAAATTTGAAAACTATTAAGTTCTTGTCGTAAGGTTCTTATCGACAGACTCTTATTTTAGGTTAAATTTGAGAGAATTCCCCGTATACAGCGGGCATGTTCTACACTTTGGAGGTCCAGTTTAAAATAATACACATATCAAAATATATGTTAAAACCCCCATTTATGACAAATATAACTTATATATATATATATGTATTATGAAATGGACAAGGTCTGACAATTATTTTAAGACATTCTTATGTTTATATGTTCTTTTTATACACACAAAGTAAATGCTCTTCAAATAATAAACAGTATTGATTACATTTACCGGCCTAAATGTCCGAGAAAGTTTCATAGAAAATATGCGACCTCCGACAGGAATCGAAACAATATTCTATATGGAACCGTCATATACCTGACGTGCTTTTAACGATTGAGCCACAGAAGAGCGTTTCGGCTCGCTTTTACTGTTTTTAAACTACAATTCACCATGATTTCCTCTCGGACATTCATATCTGCTGGATGCGTATGCAAATGTAAACAAATGAGGTCACCCATGAAATGAACAAAGTCCGACAATTATTTTAAGACAAAAATGAAAATAAAAAGATCGTATAAACCTAAAAAAATTTCTTAAAAAAATTATCGGACTTTGTCCATTTCATAAATTTGACATCATTACATTTGGATACGCATCGAGCAGATATGAATGTACGAGAGAAAATCATGGAGAATTGTAGTTTAAAAACAGTATTAACGGCATTTACCGGCCTTTATAATATATATATATATATATATATATATATATATATATATATATATATATAAACTTAACCCTTTATTTCGCTCACTGGGGTAGACTGTTCTAGTTCCACGTGCCATCTTTAATGGATGTCAAGTTGTCAGATATCTCCTCCTGTTAATTCCCCTCCAAGTTCTCTATCGCCTTAACCAGGTATTGAACTCATGGTCTTGGGATCCTATCACTGGATCTAACCAACGACTTTATCCACTGTGAAATGCGTCCTGAAGAAGGCCGGAGGGTGCGTTGTAACAAATATGGCAACAAAGATGAGGACAATATTCCGAATAATGTAAATCGTGTATATAATTCCCCATCTCAGAAATATAGACAGATACTGAAAGGCCGAAACGTTGTAATAAATATGGTGACAAAGATGAAGACAATAGTCCGAGTAACGTAAATAGAGTACATAATACCTCATCTCAGAAATATAGACAGATACTGAAAGGCCGAAACGTTGTAATAAATATGGCGATAAAGATGAGGACATTAGTCCGAATAATGTAAATAGTATACATATTACCTCACCTCAGAAATATAGACAGATACTGAAAGGCCGAAACGTTGTAAAAAATATGGCGACAAGAATGAGGACAATAGTCCGAATAATGTAAATAGTGTACATAATACCTCATCTCAGAAATATAAACAGATACCGAAAGGCCGAAACGTTGTAATAAATATGGCGACAAAGATGAGGACAATAGTCCGAATAATGTAAATCGTGTACATAATACATCATCTCAGAAATATAGACAGATACTTAAAGGCCGAAACGTTGTAATAAATATGGTGACAAAGATGAAGACAATAGTCTGAGTAACGTAAATAGAGTACACAATACCTCATCTCAGAAATATAGACAGATACTGAAAGGCCGAAACGTTGTAATAAATATGGCGATAAAGATGAGGACAATAGTCCGAATAATGTAAATCGTGTACATAATACCTCAACTCAGAAATATAGACAGATACTGAAAGGCCGAAACGTTGTAATAAATATGGCGATAAAGATGAGGACATTAGTCCGAATAATGCAAATAGTATACATATTACCTCACCTCAGAAATATAGACAGATACTGAAAGGCCGAAACGTTGTAATAAATATGGCGACAAGAATGAGGACAATAGTCCGAATAATGTAAATAGTGTACATAATACCTCATCTCAGAAATATAAACAGATACCGAAAGGCCGAAACGTTGTAATAAATATGGCAACAAAGATGAGGACAATAATCCGAATAATGTATAGTCATATTTATTACCACGTGTAATAATGCCTCATCTCAGAAATATAGACAGATACTGAAAGAATTACTTTAATCATCCTCTCAAATTTGGAGAAATTCGCTTTAAAAATAAGGAAGTTAAGGGCAAAAAACTGATTTTTTTTACAGAGATGTTTTCGGATTCTCTTTACACGCGTGCAAAAAATCCAGATTTTCTTGACTATATTAGGGTTATAATCACTCAGTGTGTCTAGTTTGAGCGAGATGTGTTTAAAGCAGCGGAAATATATAACGGACATAGACACACGTTGAGGACTGAGGATCTCGCAGGCCAAGGAAAAAGAGCAAGTTTGGTGCGGAGTGAGTATGAACTGGACATACAGACATTCATTTAATACTAAAACACACACACACACACACACACGCACATATATATATATATATATATATATATATATATATTGTGTGTATTTAGGCAGCATCTTTTCATTCATACACGTTTCATTAAATAATATAGACAAGTGTTGTCTATTTATTTTATGTAAACTTTTTTCGTAACATCTGATAAGTTTACTAACATTATCGTTGAACGAAGAAAGAAATACTGATCCATATTTTTTTAATAGAATCTAAGCTTTCGGCTTACATAAGCCATTATCAAGGATGTCAATTACAACATTTTAAGCAATATACGGACAAGAAAGTGATGATAGTGTGTTATTGTTTACATGGATGATTTCCAAGCAACGATAAACACGCGCATATTAGACGCTAGAAGCGAAAATCGCACCGTAGCTCATGACGTGACACATGACCACGCGAGAGTGAATTCGAGAAGTATTAAGTATGGGAAGCTGTTGGTATAAGCCTATGGCTTCTGTTATCAATTATAGATATTTAAGGATATTTGTACCGATTCCATAGTTGATTTTGTTTAGGTTAGGTTTTTTACTGTTTGATGTATATTGCTTCAATGATTTTTAGTTTTTGTTTATTGTTTTCATGTTTAAGTATAATTGTGTTTTCGACAATGATTTTACGGTATTGGGTGTACGGCTAGGCATGTTGTTTTAAATGCCTAATAATGTTAGAGCTTTCATTGAAATCTAGTGCCAAGCGTCGTGAAAGCGAGTTTGTGGTGTGACCAACATAAATCTTATTTAATTTTATATATATATATATATATATATATATATATATATATATATATATATATATATATATATATGTACATTTCAGTCTATGTATTTCAATCTAATCATCTCTCTCTCTCTCTCTCTATATATATATATATATATATATATATATATATATATATGAGTATATTCATACCTCTCAATCTAAATCTATATCTATCTCAGTCTATCCATATTTATCAATCTATAAATCTTACTCTCTCTCAGTCTATTTATATCTATCTATCTATCTATCTATCTATCGATCGATCGATCGATCTATCGATCTATCTATCTCAGCATATTCGTATATATCTATCAGGCGATCTATGTATGTACGTACGTATGTATGTATGTATGTATCTATCTATCTATCTACATATATATCTATCTATCTATCTATCTCAGTCTATTGATATATATATATATATATATATATATATATATACTTGCATCAAAAGAAAAGTCCAATACATCATTAAAGTGTTCTGTAATAAAATTTCATAATTCATTCCTGACCGGCGTTATAAAATGGTTTTAGTCATTCAGACAAATTATTAAAAATTGCAAGAGGCAAATTCATGTTCTTGTATTGTTGTCTCTCCTTAATAATGTTTTCTTTTTCTCTCAAACACAATAAGCCAGTGGCTTTATTGCCTTGTCTGGGTTGAAATGATTAAAAACATATATATATATATATATATATATATATATATATATATATATATATATATATATATATATATATATGCGGGAATGTTTATCGATTCTATACAAATCGAATCAAAGGAATAAATTTCTTTTATTTGTGGGATTGGTGTCATGGTAAGACCGAAAGGTTTTCACCACATCGTAGTACACAGATACTGCTGATATATACACACATATATATATATATATATATATATATATATATATATATATATATATATATATATATATACTTCCGATATACATTACTGAGGGAAAATGGGATGAGTCAAAATGAAAAATTGAAAAGTCAATGCTTTAGATATGATGGAATATTGCAGAAAGGCTTGACTTCTACATTTGAAAAAGTTGTTTACAAAATAAGTGAATTTTTCAGCTGTTTAAAGCCACCAATAATGAACTTTCCACATGCTAAAATCTGTTCGCAAATTTACTCTTAACGATATAGATAATCATAGAAAACCTATTCAATAGTAACTAAGTTTATCGATTTCTTTAATCATTACGAAGAACTTGGTAAACCGTATGGGTAATTCCAAGGAGGATGAAATATATATATATATATATATATATATATATATATATATATATATATATATATATATATATATATATATATATATCACTCTATATGAGGTGATTTTGGATTTTGATGTTTATGAAATATTTGCTCTGTAATGATGAATACACTGAGCCCTTATTTTTTTCTGTTGTAATATTTTATTTTACTACTATTTTATCTTTAATATATATATATATATATATATATATATATATATATATATATATATATATATATATATATAATCGACTCTCCCGTCGAGATTCGACGTATGAGGGTCAAGCAGATCAGTTTCCAGGAAACCGACAGCCCGACACCGGCACATGAGATTTGATTATAGTGGTGAAGGCCTCGTGCAGGACCATCCACACTTTTTGGAGGGACGAATACAGAGACCTGGTGCACCGAATGCCACAAGGTTCCCAAACGACCCGCCGCAGGTTTTGAATTCACAGTTGTCCTTCTTCTAGACCAGTTGCCATCCAAGGCTATAGAACCCAGTCTGTCCTGCTATTTTACCCATAGCTGGAGGGAGAAGAAGGGGATTCATACCTTTACCAAGGGTATTAGCACGCAAGAGAATGTTATATATATATATATATATATATATATATATATATATATATATATATATATATATATATATATATAAGACGAAACAGGCGTCCAGTGCTTTTTGCATTCTTTTGAGGTTTCGATGAATTCATTATAATTATCTCCTAATAATTTTCATCACTTGTATATCCTTGCTTGAATTGGCTTTTAATGCTTTGGATGGAGCGGCTTGGAGATAGTAGTCGAGGGGGAGGCACTGTCTTATTGGTAAAAGAGAAACTCGGATGAGTTCCACCACGAAATATGTGATCGAGCGGCGTTATATCAAGTCTAATACGCTATTGTCTCGCCCCCGACTTCCGGTGGTACATTTGGTATAAAATTTGCCTGATAACGTAGAAGTCCGGGTTTCAATTCTCGTTAGTGGAGGCGAACTGGAGATAAGTCCCAATTTTTGGACGCAATGGCCGTCCATTGCATTCTGTTGTCTTTTCTTCTCGACTCGATGAATTACCTAATTTTTTTTTTATTTTTATTTTTATATTTATATTTATATTTATATTTATATATATATATATATATATATATATATATATATATATATATATATATATATTCAATTGATTAAATATGAAAGCATTACCCAATGCTAGTTTTTAAGAGTATATTACTAAAAATGCATAATTTTTTTTTTCATATATATATATATATATATATATAGTGTTACCCAAAAGTTTACAACACATTACAAAAAATATTTTTTTAGGTATTTCCGACGCAGAATAAGGAAACTTTTACTGCTAATAATAATCTGTTTAAGCCTTAAGTTAAATAATCAGATTTTTTTAAAAAAGCAATAAAGATATCCCACGGAGAAAAAGTCATATTTAATAACGCAAATGTTTACAATTCATTTATTAAATCAGCCATTAATATTTCAGCATCTAGGCGTTTAAAGTAGTCTCCTCCGAATTTCTTGCATGTTTCTTGGGTAATATTTTTCCATTCTTCACCATAAAATTCTTTTAGTTCATGCAGGTTTTGCGGGAGACTTTTATGTATTCTCAGTTTCAGTTTTTCTCCATATATTTTTAATCAGATTGAATTCTGAAGATTGTCTATTCTATTTGAACTTAACCATGATTTTGTAAGCTTTGCAATATGTTTAGGATCGTTGTCGTGTTGAAAGACCCAACCTGGTTTCAAGCCCGGCGAATGTGCACTCGAACTTAAATTTATCTCCAAAATATCCCTATAATATTTTCCATTTATTCTCCCTTCTATTATTTCAATGTTTCCTTCACCTTCGTCACTAAAACAAAGCCAGATCATGATTAATCCGATTCCAAATTTTACTGTTGGGATAGTATTCTTCGGCGAATATTCAGTACCATTCTTTACCAGACCTTTGCTACAACATTTCTGCCAAAAAGTTCAATTCTCGTTTCGGTTGACCAGAGTATATTTTTCCCAAAATTCAGTCTAGTAAGAACATGATTTCGCTTCAGAAGGGTTTTTTTCCTTCGGGTCCTCGAAATGATATCATATCGACGAAGTGAACTTAATAACTGTATCCGTACTTATATATATATATATATATATATATATATATATATATGTGTATATATATATATATATATATATATATATATATATATATATATATATATATATATAGTTGGATAGATGTGAGCTTGTGACCCTGGGTTTCACGCTTTAGCGATCGTCAGGCAAACTGATTAATTTTTAAAAATTTTGGTTTTATGTAGATTGCGTGTATTGGTGTTATTGTGGAAGTGATGGGGGAAACTTCGTCGTTTTTTCATCGTACTGACGCAAACATCGATGTATGCAGACACATATACATACTTGGTCGTCCGGAGGGACTCATACATATATAAACATATGTGGGCAGTTTCGGATATGGCATATGTATATATACGGGTGGTGTTGTGTCTATACATACGCATTTGTATGTTGAAATTTAAACATTGGAAGTGTGGCGGAAATGTCTTGTGAATGTCTCGTCAATGTATACATGTCATATATATATATTTTTTTTCATTTGAATAATATTTCCTCGCATGTATGTATATACGCGTGGTGGGGTTTGTGTGAAATTATGATAGGTAAAAATTATTATTTATATTTATTTTTAAATTTTGAAAAAAATGGCGGTTTATTTGTTATATTTAAAGCTGGTTATTTGTTTGTTTTTGACTGTGTATATGTAACAGGTAGAAATTTGTAATCCTTATTGGTTATTTATATGGTGATGTTTAATATTCAATATGTTTTGAACAATAAAATTTAAAAAAAAATCAAGTTTATCAGCCACATTGGGTTGTATAATAATATTTTTTGTTTTATTATTTCAATTTACGTTCCTCGATTAGTTTCGGCCAACATAACCATCATCAACAGAGAAGAAATCCGTGCTTGTGAGTAGCTGTAAACCCCAGGTGTGTATGTATATATATATATATATATATATATATATATATATATATATATATATATATATATATATATATATATATTACAATGAATCATTCATACAAAATGTAAATTTGTACAATTAATGAGATAAAATTTCCAGTCGTTTGCCACAACATGATAAGAACATGATTTCGCTTCAGAAGGTTTTTTTTTTCCTTGGGGTCCTCGAAAAGATATCATATCGACAAAAAAGAACTAATAACTTTATCCATACGTCGAATAGATTGTTCATTATTGTCTAACTCTCTGCCTTGAGCAGAGAGGAACCCGAACGATTCTGTGCCGAAGGGTAGAGTTTCGTCCGGGGAGGAAGACAGAACCGAACCCGTTTATGTGGGTTCTACGTGAATAATTTTGGCCGAGCCTACGGGCTCGGAAATCCCACGGTAAACTCGGCCTCGTGCCACATACATCCCTTGTAGGGGAGCGGGCAAATATTAACAGTCGAATAGATTGTTCAACCGAGGCTGTGACTTTTTGCAGCTTCTGTCGAACTCACTGCCTTTGGTAGAGAGGAACGGGGACGAGGCTGTACTGAAGGGCAGAGTTTCGTCCGGGGAGGTAGACAGAACCGAACCCGTTTATGTGGGTTCTATGTGAATAATTTTGTCTCGGAGAACCCACGGTAAACTTGGCCTTGTGCCACATACATCCTTCGTGGCGGGGCTGTTATATATTAACAGTCGAATAGATTGTTCTTAACAGTCGAACTCTCTGCCTTGAGCAGAGATGAACCCGGACGAGGCTGTACCGAAGGGCAGAGTTTCGTCCGGGGAGGTAGATAGATCCGAAGCCATTTATTCGGGTTCAACGTGAATAATTTTGGCCGAGCCTAGAGGTTCGGAGAACCGACGGTAAACTCGGCCTTGTGCCACATATCATCCCTCGTGGCGGGGCTGTTAAATATTAAAAGTCGAATAGATTTAATGCTGGGACAACCGACACACACTCAGTAGTCCTGTAATACTTTTCTGTTGTACTTACTGTTTAATATATATATATATATATATATATATATATATATATATATATATATATATATATATCTGTAACACTTGTTTTGTTATTTCTTTATCTATTTACTTGGTCACAACAGTTTGTAAGAATATTTTTATTTTTTCGAGTTGGATATTGCATTAACAATACATTGGAGAAAATGATGGTTTCGTTTTTCAAATACAAGTCTTACGATATAAGCGATAGGTTTGAAAAAAAGTTGAATTCATGTCTTTTCTAAGGATATCTGTGCGTAAGTAACTTCAACGATCTTGACTGGAACTCGAACTCCACTTTCCAATTCCGTAATCTAAGCTGCTATCCAACACACCACACACACACACACACACACGACCATGTTGAAATCCAAGAAAATGGAAATAAAAAGATACTTCATTTCAGAGTCAGAATGAGAAGACTGAAATTTCTAGACAAAATAACGAGGAAACAGGGTTTGGAGAAGGTGACACTCACAGGGCTAGTTGAAGGCAAGACAGACAGAAAAAAAACAGTGAACGGAGTTGTGAACAACCTTGTGAAAAAGGTAGGCCGAACAGGGATTAGGAGAGATAGCAAAAAGACAAAACTTACTAAGAGTTAGAAAAGGAGAGGCAGCTGTGGAGAGCCATGATCGCCCATGTACTGAAGCGTCACGGCCCAGAGAAAAGGAAAATTATGATGTTGCAAGATAACGTAACTCAGTGTCTGTAAATATTTCAACCCCCAACAAACGCCAGACTTTCCTCTCACGAGACTTTGAAAACGTCACATGGTCACACAAAGAGAATCACCTTAAGTGGGATGGGATTAAAATCAAATATGCCAACCGGACCTCAAGACATTTTTCGATCGAATAGAGACTTGACAATTAGTATGAATTATAAGCCGACAGAGAAATTGATTGTATAAATTGAAAAGTAAATCACACTTATGATCATATAGATATGAGGAATTTTCTTAACGGGATTTACGTAACTTTCTACCTTCTATATATAAAATTCTGTGATCTCTGTTAGTCCTCTTGATCGTCACACCTTAGACATACATTGTCCGATTGAACCAACATATTTAGAATTTCAAACAAGTAATGGGGGTAAAAAGTACAGTTGGTTTTACTAGTTTTCATTATTTTTTTTTTTGAAAAACTAAATGTTTTATCAATTAACTTTCAAGATACTCCCAATATTTTAAAAACAATTAAACAAATACGTGTTTAATTAAAAGGCAATATTTCTTTTCTTTCAGCTTTTACAGAGACAAAATCCAGTTTCCCGTCCGCTTTGCGTTTGCGAGAATTATAAATTAATCACAAGGCCAAACGCTTCAAAATGTTGGAATTTGCCTCGGAAAGAAATATCTAAGCCTGGCCAGTTGTTGCATGCTCAAGAGTAAGAAATCGTAAGAATTTATTATTCACCGTTAAAAACGAAGAAAGAAAAAAAAATTTTTCTTAAAATTTTCTTAAAAAAATATTGTTTCCAGCCAAATAAAATTAAAGTAGGCTTTTTGTCAAACTAATTTTCCAAACAAATCAATTTATTCCAGTTTTATCGATTAGTTTGCGAAATTGAACGAAAGCTAGAGTTTGTAAATCTCAGACAAAATGTTAGTCATAAATTCAACAAAGCTAAATACTGTGAGAATTTCAACATACGTCAGCGTGTTTCAAAAACTTCTAGTTAAATCAACCTTGCATGGAATAGTCTGGAACCGCCGTTGTTCGTCTCAAGGTCCTCGACAAATTCCAGAGACGGCTATGCAATATGATTAGTCCTGATCTGGCATCTCGTCTACAGTCACTTTCTCGCCGACGTGTCGTCGCTTCCCTCCGTCTTTTCTACAAATAATTTGACGATAACTGCTCCGACAAGCTACTTTCGCTGGTTCCCAAACTGCATTAATTTAAGCGTGCTAATAGGCTGGCATGTCGGTCCCAACCTTTCACATTCGAAACTGTTAAATGTAGCCGTCTCCTCTACTCTAATAGCTTCATGCCTTACACTTCCCGTCTGTGGAACTCCCTTCCTCTTACTTGCTTCCCTGATAGCTATAATCTACAAATATTTAAATGCAATGTCAGTCGACATCTTCAGATGTCAAGTTCTAATTTCCCGTCCTTCCCTTAATCCTTTTCTCTATCACGCCTCTTTACTCTTGCTCCCAATCTCTGTAATCCCTTGTATGCTAGTGGCACTCCCGCCTTGCTTGGGATGAAATGCTTATAAAAAAAAACCCAAAAAAAACTAAAAAACAAAAGACAACAATGGCCAACTTATCATTAATAACTGATTACTTTAAGCTAGGAAATTTGGTTCATTATGCCGTGGTCAACTTTTTTTTCACATTCTTGATAAAATCCAAAGAAGAATCTGCAATGTTATTGGTGCTGAGCTGACATCTCGGCTCGCGTCTTTTTCCCGCCGACGTTACATAGATTTTCTGTTTTTTCTACAAATATTTTCATGGTAAATTACGCTAATTGAGTTACGCTATCTGCAACACCATCAGTTTTACTTTTTCGTGTGCCGAGCCCTTTCAGTTCTTTGCCGATCATGGTTCTCCACAGCTTCCTATCCTTTTCTAACTCCTAGTAAGTTTTGTCATTTTTCTATCTCTCTTAATCCTTGTTCTGGCTACCAATTATAATCTGTTTGTGGTGACATTACGCACAATATAAAAAGATTGTGCGTAGTGTCACCACAAATGTATCCACACATTTCTGGTGTCGGTTTTTAACTTTAATTTTAGGTCTACGAATCGGTAGCGATTTATACATCTAAAAATAATTCATATTTATCTGTATCTCACTCATTTAAACCGTTAACTCCTCTCTTTAAAACTTCCCTCTGTTGAATCCCCCACCTTCACCTTTAGGCCTTCCTGTTCTTCTTCCTTCTATTACACCCTCTCTCTAGAGCTTTCATACATTTCCCTCTCACACTTGTTTCCCACTCCCACACATACACTATCACTAAAAAAAATTTTTTTCATAACCCGAGTTATATTTTCCGATCTCTTTTTGAATTTGTAGATCTGATGAATTGGATTGTGATTACGATTCGAATGCAATAAATTATAACCATGGAATATTAGCGTTTGAGCCTTTTATATATATATATATATATATATATATATAACCATGGAATATTAGCGTTTGAGCCTTTTATATATATATATATATATATATATATATATATATATATATATATATATATATATATATATATATATATGTCTGTGTGTGTGTGTGCGCGTGTGTGTGTGTGTTTGTGATAGAAATTATTAGGAGGATTTGAGATAATCATATATTCGGAAATTCATTGACTCTAGAAGAATCCTCAACAGAATGCAGAAAGCACTGGACGACCGTTTCGTCCTATATTTGGGACTGATCGGCGGTGCACATCCACTACCGAGAATTGAAACTCGTGCTTTCTCCATTCTATTGAGGTTCCTTCTAGACTTGATGAATTACTTAATTATGATTCTAATAATTTCAAATCACGTGTATATACTTGTTTGAACCGGCTTCTAATGCTCGGGATGTAGCGACTTGGGGATCGTAGTCATGGCACGTGGGGGGCACAATCTTATGGTTAAGGGAGACTCTGATGAGTTTCCAACACGGAATATGTGATCAAGCGGCGCTATTCGTTATCTCTTCGTCACCGAGGCCCGTTGGTACAAATGGTATGTCGTTTGCCGGGTTTCAATTCTCAGTAGTGGATGCGAACTGCTGATGAGTTCCAAATTTAGGACGAAACGGCCGTCCAGTGCTTTCTGCGCTGTGTTGAGGTTTCTTCTAGACTCGATGAATTACTTAATTATGAAATATATATATATATATATATATATATATATATATATATATATATATATATATATATATATATATTACAGTGACGTTAATCCTGTAACCGTTAACCCTAGACTTTAACTGTTATTCATCATGACGGTCGTCTTCGAGTATAGAATCCAGAGGTTAGCAGTGAATATTTCGAAGACAGTAGGAAAGCGTTGTTCAGGTTAGCAGTGGATATTTTGGTAAAAGGTAGCAGAGCATAGTTCGTCCTTCTGCTTCTCTTCGCCTGACAAGCTGGACTGGACATTCGGGTAGAGTGAACAAAATGGCCGGCTTTATACACGACGGATTGAATGTTCTACGTCTTCTGATTGGTTAACCTTCTATTGGTAGACTATAAAGTGAGTTAAGTCATTTGAGCTAACTCACTAGCTATATATATATATACACAAAAAAAACTGTAACATTAACATATAACATTTAATATATTATGGTCGTAGTGAGTAGGGAAACATTCTCTTGGGAGTCAGTTACATAGAGAACTGGTTCGCGGGATGAAGTTGTTCGCGTAGAACTTCGCATCATTGGAATACGGTGGGAATGAGAGTGGTTTGCTAGAATATATGTGGAAAGGCGGGTCCTAGCCGTAAAGGTTAGACCTGGTGGAATCAAGTAATGTCGTTCGTCCTAGCACTTTTTAAGGAAGTAGCCATAGAGCAGTGAGCTGCTCGCCACGTCCCGCCTGTAAGGACAACAATTTGTCCCTTCAAAGGGACACGGGGAATATTTTTTGGCATATTTAAAAAAAAATATGTTCGGGTGAATATGATTTTTAAATATTTTTGGCATATTAAAAAATATTTTTAATTTAATCTGACTCAAATTTCAAGTTTATCCTGGATGTTCTGTTTCTATTAAATGCTGTAAACCATCAGTAAAACATTAAACATGAACTTATAAACCAGGCCAATGATGACACGAACAAATTGCAATATTTAACTGAATCATAATAAAATTAATGGAATGTTGAAATCAACTTTAATGTTTTATAACCTGAAACGTCAATGACCCAACCGGTTAAGAGTAGATTAGTTCATGAAAAATATCTTAATTAGTTAATATTTGTGTCAAGGAGACTCATATATGTTAACCATATTCAACATAGTCTATAAATATAGAATACAGCACAGTACGTAATCTGTTCAATGAAACAACGTTAAAGATCAACACTCACGAGTCAGACACTCTACTGGATCTGACTATATCGTCAATACCACCAGCAGCTGTTTCGTAATACTTCATTCTTCGATATCAAAGGCTGTCAGTGCATATTCGGGAAACAAAAACATGGCCGCCTTTATACACCGCATTGAATATTTTGAGCCTTCTGATTGGTTAAGCCTTCTATTGGTGAACTATAAAACGAGTCAGCTCATTTTGACTGGCTTACTAGCACCCAAAAACTCCATGAATACATGGCAAAAGGATTTTAACATTAGATGTCTAAGATAAAATGGCACACTTGATTATAAGTAACACATCTGGTTCTTTGTGAATTCGTCGCCTGGAATTAAAAACGTTCTATCTGCAATTTTTCTAGCCATGGTCCGTGGCATGTTTTCTCGGCAATGTTTTATATGACGACTTTAGTTTTGTACAAAAGTCTTCATTTAATTCTGACAGGACAAAAGTTTGCGGACACCTCTGATTATTTTGGAAGTTAAATACAGACACAAAGAAATCTCGCTTTGCCGTTTTCTTCTGTTGTTTGTAGAGTAATTGTTTATATTTCAGTTTTTTTTTTTTTAAACGTATAATATTTTAAATATCTAAAAATATTTTTGGCATATTTAAAATATATTTTCAAATGAATATGATAAAAAATTTCTTCGCATATTAGAAACACGGTTCACGGGTAGTCAAGTAAACATATTAGCTAAAGACTGGTATAAGGTCAATGTGACAAACCTATCATTAACAATTGATTACTTGGTTCACTGTGCCGTGTGCAACAATTTATCACCCCCGAATCTATCTTGCATCATTGTAATTCTATCCTTCGCCCGCATATTGAATATTGCTACCATACACGGTTTAGTTTATTTGGGAACTTTTATGTCGGATAATGGTTAACAAGCTTGTCTTGCTAGAACAATTATAACTAAATAGTGAGTTCGAACCTCCTTGGAAGCCCCGTCTTTCGGCCTTGTGCCACATCTGAGCTACGCTTAGAAAATCACTTTTCGGGCACCTCGAGGAGGTGTAATGGTTAGCAAGCTTGTCTCGCTAGAACAATTACGGATGAGTAGTGAGTTCGATCCTCACTGGGTGCACCATACGTTCGGACTGGTGCCACATCTAAGCTACGCTTGGAAAATCCCTGTGGCACCTCGAGGTGGTGTAATGGTTAGCAAGCTTGTCTCGCTAGAACAATTACGAATGAGTAGTGAGTTCGATACTCACTGGGTGCCCCATACTTTCGGTCTTGTGCCACATCTGAGCTACGCTTAGAAAATCACTACATGGTTTAGTTTATTTTGTTTTACGGCTTATCAACACCTCAATGGGTTATTTAATGCCGACAAGATTATTAGGTTAAGTATGACTATAAATATATACTTTGAAAGAAATCAGTTTGTTCCTTTGGTTTCATTGATATATTCTTGTGTTATATCGGAATAAAGTGTCGCTGCCGACACTTGAGTTTGAACACGGATTGCCAGTGAGCGAACACAAGAGATACCATTATTAAATTAAGTAGACCATATGACCATAGAGGAAACGCATAAGTAGAAGGTTGCGTGACGTCTAATTGATCATCATTTCTAGTCTAACCTCTATACTATAAGTATCTCTATTTCTAGTCTGTCCTCTATTACTATTCAGAATGCTATTTCTACTCTATCTTCTATTACTATACGAACCGCTATTCTCTACTCTATTCACTATATTATTTCTCTATACGGATCACTATTCAGTGGTTACTTTTCGAGCGAGTATTATCGAACAAGTACTATTAGTGCGAGTGCTATTCGAAGGCGTCTGACACCAGTATTGTTCAACGGCGTTACTATAGTTGTATCTGCGATTACAAAGTCTATACTACAACGATCATTACGAAAGTGACAACGGGTATTCGTTGACATCACAAAGTGACAAAAATTTTGTAAAGAGGTTTTTTTTGTTGGGAGTCTTATTTGTAATTTGTATTTTAAATGTGTTGC
>OZ010612.1:52195905-52253405 GCA_963932145.1 Acanthosepion lycidas
AGAAGTGACAGAAAGGTGCATGCTTAGGATGTCATAAACTGAACATGTGAGCAACGACAAGGTTTTACAGGAAACTTATGCTTTACATCAGGAAGAGACAAATGAAATTTCCAGGGCACATGATGAGGAAAGACAGTTTGGAAAATCTGATACTCACAGGGCAGATTAAAGACATGAAGGATAGAGGAAAACAACGCATATTTAGTAAGCCTGAGTCAATAGACAATGGATCAAGGTTTAGAAAAAAACAAAAAGGCAAAATTTATTTAGAGCTATGAAGCACAGGAGGTCGTGGAGAAACATGATCGCCTACATCCTGAAGGGGCATGGTACATGGAAACTTCGAAGAATAATGCACTTTATATACCCTGACTAAATGAACATGGATAAGATTTTGGGGACAAGGTTATCTGGATTAGACCGAGGAGTTACACACACACACACACACACACACACACACACACACATATATATATATATATATATATATGTATGTATATATATATATATATATATATATATATATATATATATATATATATATATATATATATATATATGAATAAAGACCAAAGGAAAATTTATCTTAGCCAACGCGTTTTGACCTATCAGGAACTTTATCAAGGCAAATGTTTCTCAGAGGACGAAACCCGTCGGCTAAGATAAGTTTTACTTTTGTCTCTAATCCTGTTGTTCTTTTACATATATATAATCTATCTTGAATTTTACATACACACACACACACACACACACACACACACATATATATATATATATATATATATATATACAGCCATTGAAAAAATTATGAGGCAGGTGTATAAAAGTTAAAAATATAATTGAAACTCATTTATCCCATATTTAATATATGGTGTGGGCTTCTTTTGCTTTTATAAGTACCTTTATTAACTTTTGCATATTGGAAACCAACTTAGCACAAGTAGTTGGTTCGATAATCTGTCATTCTTCTGGAAGTTTGGCTTGTAATTCCTGTTTTGTAGAATATTTGTGCACCGTCAGTCTCGTACCAAAGCATAACCACATATATTCCAATGGATCAAGGTCAGGTAAGTGAGGAGGCCACTTCATTACCCTCACTTCTTTCTTTTCAAACCAACCCTTCGAAACTCTGGATGGGTAGTATGATGCATTGTCTTGTCGGAAGATTACTCAATCTTGTATGCTATTGATGAAATTTTTCTCTAATGAAAGTTGATAACATTAGTCTAACATTGTGTAAATGTTTGAATTCATTCTACCCTCACATGTAAATAACATTCCTGTCCCGAAAGACGACATGCAGCCCCCAAAACATTACGCCCCCACCTTAAAAAAAAACCTTGTTTGGAAGTATTTATTTCATGTTTTAAGCTTTTCTCTACTTTTGATAGCACAGCAACATATATGTGTCTTGATGTTTATTTAGTGGCATATCGACTTCTCATGGGTTATTTAAATTTTTCAGCAAAATTGTTGATTTTTTTTTACTGTGAAAATTCATTGCTAATATTTAAAACTATAAAAATGTATTTTTTATACCTTCATCTTTTTTTCACCCTGTTTTTATTTATTTATTTATTTTTTGGTGTGTGCGGTGGTCTAAATTGTGTGTGCGTATGAAACGCTAATATAAACAACTCTAAGGCAATTCTGGATGAAATGAATGCTGATTTTTTGGTGTAAATACCGTTTGAAACTATCAAACATTTTTCACAAATCACTTTTTCTATCACGTTTTCTGTGTCCGTTAGTTTTACTCTATAAAAACAAATGGTAATTACCATTGTAAATGTATTACAAAATTCCAATTGTGGAAATATTGAGGAAACTTGGGATCCCAAAGGGCAGAGACCTATCAGAGACAATGTTAACAATTTGTATAAACGATAACTCGGAACGGGGAAAGTCGTATTCGCATGAAGAAAGATAATTTTAATAACCACGAATCTTTTAGTATGAAATATACAACATCGGTGAAATACAGGAAGACTTCAATAGTTACATTTTTATAGAGATGCCAATTCAAGCGCAAATGAACGCAGACTTCATTCTTTGAATGAATTATTCTCAAGAATAGATCCCGTAGGAGAATTCGATAAGAAATAAAAACGAAAATGTTTGGCTTTGTTCCAGATACTGGAACAAGAAATGTCCATTTTAGGATCAGAATGATATCAAAACAAATAATAAAAAATGAAGAAATGTTATGCATATCCGACTGACAAAATGGGACAGCGTCAAACAATGTGTTTAAATGATAACTCATAACCGGGAGAGTAGCATCCACATTAAGAAAGAGAGTTTTAATCACTACGAAATCTTTTAGTATGGAATATAAGACATCGGTGAAATATCGGAAGTAATAAAAATGATAAATTTTATGCGTACCCTACAGGAAAAATGGGACAGTGTTAGCAATTTGTCTAAATAATTTTAATAACCACGAAACGTTTTAATATGAAATATACAACACCGGTGAAAGACGGGAAGACTTCAGTAGATATGTCTTAATAGAGATGTCAATTCAAGCACAAATGTACACGGGCTTGATTCTTTGAACGAATTATTCTCAAGGATGGATCTCGTAGCAGAATTCGATAAGAAATAAGAAAAGAACGAGTTTGGCTTTGTTCCAGATACTGGAACAAGAAATATAATTTTTTTGGATAGTATTGTTATCAAAACAAGTAATATAAACGAAGAATGCGTACTCAACAGGCAAAATGTCTGTGGCCACTCTGCATTTCTTAAAAAAAAAAACAACTTCAAATGAAATATTTTTTATATTTTTCTTAAAGTAAAAGAAACAATTTTTGTAACTACAGTGTATTTTCTGTTATTTTTCTTTTATTGTTCGAATTAAGATTCGATTCTTCACGATACAATGAAAATATTATATGAAAAGCATCAGATTTTGTTTTCACCATTAACTCTTCAGTAGACTTTTGTGATTACCAAAAAGACTGGAGATTTAATTCAAGTCACGGCAATCAGGAAAAAAAGAACACTATCATTTAATAGCATTTCGTTTACGCATAGCTGAAAAAAATGACCTTTCAACAAGATTAAGAACCAAAGGTGGCTTCTAAATTATGTCAAAATTACATTAAGTCAAAAAAACAGAAAAAATCCTCTCTCTCCCATTAAATTAGTATGAAATAGATAGAATTTGAAGAAAGTCTCCAAAGTGTGAGAGTGAGCTTTTTCAATTCTTGAAGAATGCTTGGAATGGTCTGCCATCTATTTTTCCAAAATCTGTTGGAAAGAATGCCAAGAAATTGCATAGGCAGTTGGTGGTTTTATTAACGAAAAACAAAATATAATGCTGTTGTATAACATTTTGGAGTTAAGTGCATTATTTTTTGTCAAAATAGAAGCAAATAAATTTTAGTTAATGAAATTCTATCTAAAAATGCAAAAAATATCTCAGTTTAAGGTGTTTTTTAAGAAATTCAGGATGGCCCTAGATTTTTGGCTTGTAGTCTATCTTTAATTAATTACACAAAACGGCACATAAACATACCTGAGGTGCTCTAAAAGGCTGATTTAAGTGGGGAAGATAAATTAGTAACCTTTATTGGGAACAAAGTACCCAAATGAAAACGGAGAACTAATTCAGAATAGACACAAAAAACAGTACAAGGACTAAGACAAAGATATCTTTTTTCACCATATATATATATATATATATATATATATATATATGTATATAACAGGTAACAAATCCGTGGGGAAGTAATCCATGTAGATCTTATTAATAAATAATATTAAATCTGATCCACAAAAGAGAGCTCAATATAATCTTATGATTATAGATCATAAAAGTGAATTAATATTAATGAGATCCAAACGAATTACATTATACAGTGGATAATTTCTACCATAGGAATGTCGTTTTTTTTCCTTGGACTTATCAATGCAAATACATTTACTAAAATCTCATTAATAGTAATTCTACACACACACATATATATATATATATATATATATATATATATATTAATATAAAAGTGAATCATCAGGTCGCCTGACGATTGCATCTAGCATGAAACAGCCTGTCGCCTCTAAGTGTTGACTTCTATGTTCACTTTTATATTTACACACGCTCTATCTCTGATATTGATCACTTTATTCCATAAATATAGCACACCTTAAGACTATATTTCTTCATATATATATATATATATATATATATATATATATATATATATATATATATATATAGCTCGTAGATCCGAAGTGTGCTAACAGTCCTGCCAGAGTTTATTATTACTGGATATACAGATTCAGTAAGGACACAATATAAGCCGTAACAGCCACTCAATATAGAGGGTTTGTGAATAATTTTGATGTAAAAAGGGTATGTTATGTGTGATAGATAACGGTTGTCCCTAGAGTTGTAGTTGATGGGGAAGCATCCTCTCCGGTGTCTGTTCTAGGAAGCTACATTTCTGGAAAATAAAATGTTCAAGTGGAACTTCTTTCTTACCAATTGAATAAGAAGGGAATGAAGATCCTGCGTATGTGTCATGACGGGTCGTACATGTGAAGGGCTGAAGTGGGAGAAAATAAGGAATGTATCTCGTCTGCACATTTGCGATGGAAATGGGGATTGATTAGCGAGAGGCGAGCAACATTTCGCCTGTAGGGGGAAGTTGTTTCAGGGCAGAAACTAATTACCGAATTTTCCGGTTTAAAAGACTCACTTTTTTTCCTAAAAAAATAGCGTTAAAAAAACGGGGGCGTCTTCCAAAACGAATATAAGGCAAAGCACCGCCTCAAGTAAGCTTGGGGGGTCACCTTATTGGCTTGACTGATAGGGGCCTGAAATTGTATGATGTCATTGCTCTATATTGTTACCCATCTATCTAATTCATCCTTTTATATGGCGTAACGTCAATACTTAGCTATTACAGGTCTTTCCCAGACTATAAATCTTGCTCGAGCCGAGCCACTAGCTTAAGCATGCTCTGTTTACTTGCAGGGGCGTGGGTCCTTTCGGCTTTTGACTATTATGTCATTTCCATACAAACAAAATCGGATGAGTGATTAATGTAAACAATACATGGCGCCAGTATGGTGAATGTGTAGTTGTATGAGAATAACTTTTCTTCTTAGAAATTTCTTTCCAATATTAGGGTGCGTCTTCCAAGCCGCAGCGTCTTGTAAGCTGGAAAATACGGTAATCGCCTACAAGTTTGCTTGAACGTTTTCGATCTGTGTCGAAATGTGAGGCTTGAAAAGCCCAGATATCTCATGCAAAGATAGATCATGGCAGGTGGAGTCAGGTACTTAAGGTGATTCTTTAAACCAAGGGTCGTATACATGGATTCCAGTTGGGAGGAAACTCTCAAATCCCGATTGCAAAGATTCTCCTTGTGAATGCAACCATTCATCTTGATTGCTGAGAATTCATGATTACCTGATTAATAATGAAAAGCTAGTAACATGGTTTTCGTGGCATTGAAAGCTACGAACCAGTTTTTACTCAATTGGTCTATTAGAACAAGGAGAAAGATCACTTTCCAGGCTTAGATCAGCCCACTCTCATATCTGGAAAGAAACAATACATTTATTTCGGCTGACTATGAAGGAATGATGCTAGAGCTGGGAAATCTTGCATGCATTAACTTCAATTCTTTTAATAAGTGTATTGTTTCTTTCGAGATACGAAGGTGGGCTGAAATGTTCATAGGCTGACTATGAAGGAATGATCCTGGAGCTGTGAAATCCCGCATGCATTAATCTCAGTTCTTATTAATAAATGTATTGTTTCGTTCCAGATACGAGGGTGGGCTGAAATGTTGATAGGCTGACTATGAAGGAATGATGCTAGAGCTGTGAAATCTTGCATGCATTAATTTAAATTCTTCTTATTAATAAATTCATTGTTTCTTTCCAGATACGAGGGTGGGCTGAAATGTTCATAGGCTGACTATGAAGGAATGATGATAGAGCTGTGAAATCTTGCATGCATTAATTTCAATTCTTCTTATTGATAAATTCATTGTTTCTTTCCAGATACGAGGGTAGGCTGAAATGTTTTATAGGCTGACTATGAAGGAATGATGCTGGAGTAGTGAAATCTTGCATGAATTAATTTCAATTCTTCTTATTAATAACTTCATTGTTTCTTTCCAGATACGAGGGTGGGCTGAAATGTTTTATAGGCTGACTATGAAGGAATGATGCTGGAGTAGTGAAATCTTGCATGCATTAATTTCAATTCGTCTTATTAATAAATTCATTGTTTCTTTCCAGATACGAGGGTGGGCTGAAATGTTGGTAGGCTGACTATGAAGGAATAAATAATGCTAGAGCTGTGAAATGTTGCATGCATTAATCCCAATTCTTCGTATTAATAAATCCATTGTTGCTTTCCAGGTAAGAGGGTGGGTTGAAATGTTTTATAGGCTGACTATAAAAAAGTGATGCAAGAGCTGTGAAATCTTGCATGCAATTTTTTCAACATTTATTTTTTGTTATCTGTATTGTTTCTTCCCGGGTAAGCTGACCCCTAACTTAGAAAGGAGACTTTAAAAGCAAGTAGTAGCCACGTCCCTTCAAAAAGGACAATATTTGCATCGTGGTGTTATCAAATACCTGCTGCAAAAGAGTTTATCCCCCAATGACTGTCAAGCTGATAGAGTCGTTACGTTATGGATTAATCTAGGTTTATCTGTAGTACAAAGGGCGGTAGCTGAATGTAGCGGTGGAGAAGAGGGTCCTAAATATTTTGTAAGCTCTGGACATTCTCTAGATGTCATTGATTGTATTCACCACAAGTTGATAGATGGCAAGCGATGGAATATAGATAAAATAGCCAATGCTAATCGCATATCTCGTCAGCGAGTTAAAAAATATTTGTCACAATGAACTTGGAGGGAAGAAAATTTCTGCTCAGTGGGTGCAACGTCTACTGACACCTGATCAAAAGACTAATCAGATCACTGCAAAATATGACAGTGTTACAGGTAGATCCAGCTGATGAGTGTTGGGTTCACCACTTTCAGCCAGCGACAGAGAGATTTCATGAGGTGATTGTCCTATATTCATAAAAGGGCTACACCATCAATGGCGAGGGAATTATACTGATTTTCTCAGCGTAGATTAGATATGACACAAGGCAGAAAATATGAGGCACCCAGTGAAGATCGAACTCAGTATTCTGTCGTAATTCTTTTAGCGAGATAATCTTTATAACCATTATACCACGTCGAAGTGTCGATAGCAAGACAGTCATGGAAGGTTATCAAAATAGAACGACAGGGAAAACTAGCGAAAGCGGTCTTATTTCACCAGGATAATACTGCAGCACATAAAACTTTGGTTTCTGTGAGCGATTGCGGCAATGAAATGGTTAAACCCCACCCCCGCCAGCATATGTTTTTCAACAGTGTTAATGAACTAACATTTACTGTTCATGATTTTTTGGTGCAACACGATTAACATTCTTTTTGAATAGTCTGATGTCAGTTTATTTGAAGAGAAACGATGCTGTAATTAATAAGAAGAATTGAAATTTACGCATACAAGATTTTACAGCTCTTGCATCTCTCCTTCATAGTCAGCCTATGAAATTTTCAGCCCAATCTTGAACTTTGAAAGAAAACAATAAAGTTATTAATAAAAAGAATTGTAATTAACACATACAAGATTTCACAGGTTTAGCACCATACTTTCATAGTAAGCCTATGAACCTTTCAGCCTACCCTTGTACCTGGAAAGAAACAATGCAATTATTAGTTATAAGTAATGAAATTAACGCATACAAGATTTCGCAGCTCTTCCATCTCTCCCTCATATTCAGCCTATGAAATTTTCAGCCCAGTGTTTTACTTTGAAAGAAACAATAACATTATTAATGAGAAGAGTGTAATTAACACATACATGATTTCACAGGTCTAGCATCACTCCTTCAGTCAGCCTATGAAATTTTCAGCCCAGTTTTGTACTTTGAAAGAAACAATAAAGTTATTAATAAGAAGAGTGTAATTAACACATACAAGATTTCACAGGTCTAGCATCACTCCTTCATAGTCAGCTTATGAAACTCTCAGCCCATCAACATACCTGGTAAGAATCAGTGTATTTTTTTTTGTAAGAACAGTTAATATTTATGCATGCAACATTTCACAGCTCGAGCATCACTCCTTCATAATCAGCTTGTGAACCTTTCAGCCCCCTGCGTACATGTAAAGAAACAATGCAGTTATTAATAAGAAGATTTGAAATTAATGCATGCAAGATTTCACAGAGCTAGTATCATCCATTATAGTCAGCCTATGAACCTTTCAGCCCACCGTCGTACCTGGAGAGAATCAATCCAATTGATATTAAGAAGATTTAAAATTAATTCCATGCAAGATTTCACAGATCTTGTATCACTCCGTCATAGTCAGTCTTTGAAGTTTTCAGCCCACCTACGGACGTGGAAAGATACAATGCAGATGCAAGATTTCACCGCTCCAGCGTCATTCTTTCATAGTCAACCCGTTAGCCTTCCAGCCAATCTCTTGGCGTTATATCTGTTCGCAATGAAACCATTAAAATGCTTTTTCCTTGTTGACACGGTGTTGGTAAGGTCAAAGTTATTGACTCGGATTTTGTCGAAGAGATAGTGTTGTCATCTTATGAGCCCGACGAAGAAAATATGACATAAAAATATTCTATTGTTTGTAGAAGTAGATGTAGTTCGAGCTGAGAATGTTTAAACCCATGAATTATATATATATATATATATATATATATATATATATATATATATATATATATATTATCAAGCGAGTCGGAAGGTGATAAATATTAAAGAAGGTGGCAACTTTTCTTTAGAATTATTGGATGTTTTCATTCCTAAGTGACATTTCCTTTTTTTTTTGTTTTCCTTTTATGTTTCTTTCCACATTCTAACAGTAAAAAAATGGCCCATTTTTTTTTTCGCTAGGTTTCTTTCTCGAAACACCGGTGTCTCCATTTTTTCTTCCTCCATCTTACGTTATCTTGTACACAAACACATGCAGCAACGCATGCGCACAAACTGCTATGCGAATATAATATTACGCAAGAACAAAGCTTTCAAACCAACGAAGAAGCCAGATGTTTAAAGAGGGTGACACGGGCGTCACTACCGGCCGACGAATACAGAAACACGTCATTCAATTTAAAAAAAAAAAAAAAAAAATATTTCACCTCAAGCAACGCTGGGGGGTTGAAAAATTAAAGAAAAGATTGTGCATAGGGAGGATTGAGGAAAGGACAAAAAAAAAATGAACGCGATTCAAGAAAATGGCGATTGACGCTGCATTTAAATTTTGGAAGATTTCAGTGAATCAAGTAGACGGAAGCGTGTTCCTTTAGCGGGAAATACGCGAAAATAAACTCTTGGAGGGGAAGTGGCGGTCGCATTTAACTATTTAAACGGTAAACCTATTTACAATGGTAGTGAATTATTTGTAATGTACTCCGTTATAGAAACAGATGTTGCAGACATAACGTTAGGAAGATGCGTTAAGCTAATGACACATTGTTCATGGTAATTTCAGATCGAATACAAAACCTGCAGAAGGTATTAAAGGAAAGCTAGAAGGAAGCATAAAACATCAACTTCGGTAGAACAGAATATGCGGTTTTAAGCAAAAATATTAACTCAAAATTTAAAATTATATATTGGGGATACCAAAATCAAACGAGTAATAAAAACATTTTAAATATCTTGGAAGTGTCTTACCAGAAAATACAAAGAGCGACACTTAAATCCGAAGGCGCGTTTTAATAGTTAAGATGAGTTCCAAAAGCTAAGCAGTGTATTACGAAACAGAAAATTTATCGTTAGACACAAACAAAAGAGTAATGAACTGTTACGTGATATCAGTCCTCTTACACGATAGCGAATGCTGGACAATGTTCTCAAAGAAGAGGAGACTTGCAGCAAAAGGTTCTATAGAAGAATGCTGGGGATGCTATGGACAAACATGTGAGCAACTACGAAAAGTAAAGAAAAACAAAAAAAAACAACACTTATAGTTAACATAGGGAGAAGCATTTGAAATTCCTAGGTATCCTAATAAGGCTTAGCATATGTGCTGATTCCTTGAGTTTAGGAATTTTCCAATGATGTTCTTTTGTCTATGATTTCAACCTGAGCACTGGTAAAAAAATGGTTGCTGAAAACATTAGGTTTATAATACCCAGAAATTCATACATAGATGACCTTAAGGACACAGGGCGCAGTGGATAAAAGCGTTCGTGAGGGAAACCAAAGAGTGTGAGTTCAATACCGGTGTAGAACTTGCAGAGGAGAATTAATAAGAGATAACTGATAACTTATATTGTAATAATTAAACATGGCACGTAAAACTAGAACAGTTTACCCCAGTGAGAGAAATAAAGGGTTCAGTTCGACATTCCAAACACTGTACAACGGCCGAAACGTTGTGATAAATATGGGGAAAATAATATAAATAATGTAATAATGTAAATAGGCTATATCAGTCTATTTATTTCTTTCTTTCTATCTAAATAGCTAGCTAGCTAGTTATAAATCTATCGCAATCTGTTTATATATGTCTATCTGTCAATCTATATATATATGTATCTTTCTATTACAGTCTGTACATATCAATCAATTAATATATATATATCAATTAATATATATATATATATATATATATCAATTAATATATATATATCTAGAGAGAGAGAGGTAAAGAGAGAGTGCGAGCGTGAGATTTAGATATCAACCACTGTCTGTTCATATCTATTTAGGTCTGTTCATATCTATTTCTCTCTCTCTCTCTCTCTCTCTATATATATATATATATATATATATATATATATATATATATATATAGAGAGAGAGAGAGAGAGAGAGAGGAAGGGAGGGCGACAGGAAGAGGGAGAGAGATTTATCTATCAAACACTGTTTCATATCTATCTATCTATTTATCTATTTGATTCAGTTTATATCTATCCATCTATTACGGTCTGTCCATACCTATCTATCTATCTCAGACTGTCTGTCTGTCTGTCTGTCTCTCCATATATATATATATATATATATATATAGAGAGAGAGAGAGGGGTAGAGGGAGATTTATCTATCAATCACTGTCTGTTTCATATCTATATATTTATCTATCTCAATCGGTTTATATCTAGCTATGTATTACGGTCTGTTCATATCTATTTCTCTCTCTCTCTCTCTCTCTCTCTATATATATATATATATATATATATATATATATATATAGAGAGAGAGAGAGAGAGAGAGAGAGAGATAGAGAGAGAGAGAGAGAGAGAGGCAAAGGGAGATAGATTCATCTATCCATTACTGTCTGTTTCATATCTATTTATCTCAATCGGTTTGTATCTATTTATCTATTACGGGCTGTTCATATCTATCTATCTATCTATCTCATTCTGTTACCGATCTATCTATCTATCTATCTATCTATCTATCTATCTATCTATCTATCTATATGTCTGTCTATCTATCTATCTATGTTAGTCTGTTCATTATCTATCTATCTATCTATCTATCTATCTATCTATCTATCTATCTATCTATCTATCTATCTCAGTCTATTCATATCAATCTATATATCTATATCAGTATGTTCATATTTATCTATCTCAGTCGGTTCATATCTATCTATCTATCTATCTATCTATCTATCTATCTATCTATCTATCCAGACACACATACACAGATAAGTACGCTTGCAGACCAACATATATGATGTCTATCTTACTCTTGTATCTATCTCAACCTCTCTCCTATCTATCTATCTATCTATCTATCTATCTATCTATCTATCTATCTATCTATCTATCTATCTATCTATCTCATTCTTTTGAGATTTAGCTATCTATCCATGAGGCTATTCCTGTCAATAAATATTAAGTTATGAAATATCAAAAATAAAATTTTCTGTCATTTCTTCTTTTATTTCTTTGCCTTCGTTTTTACCTTCGAATCTTTCATTCCATCTCCCCGCCTTTTCTTCAAGTGATTTTTCATTTATTTTTCTTTTCTTCTACTTACCTGAACATTTTTTTCCTATTTCCCTCATTTGCTATTTGTTTTTTTTAATTTCTTTCATCAAACGTATTTTGAGCTTAGCTCGACTTAATTTCTCCTAAAAGTTCGCGTTCATTTTTTGACTTGATTTTTTCGTTTTCGAAATACATTCTTCCTTGACACTTTGAACTTCTTTCACTCGCTGATTCTAAACTTCCGATTTTAAACGGCTCTCACAATCTTGCATATTGTGAAGAACCAAAAGGAAAACTCTTTAAATTTATGATCGGAAAATTCTATCAAAGATTTCCTGTGCTTAAGGCTAAAATCCTTATCTCAGGTTAAAAAAAAAATTCTTGCCATTTCTGCTATCTACAAAAAAAAAAAAAAAAAAAAATAGAAACGCTGAAATGAACAAATCATTATATTTTGCTAAACAGATTCCAAACAAGTACTGATCAAATATATTTCGCTGCGTTGAGAAGAACTTTTTTTTATCATTTATCTAGGATCAGAGTGTAGTTCCTGTCCGAACCCAGGCATTTGTTTACTGGATTCAGTTACATGATATTACCAAGAATATGTATATATGTATATATATATATTTTACTTTTAAGTTTTTCTGCGGTATATAGCTGATGCTAACCTCCAGGATAGTGACTCATTCTCCGGCTGACCGGCTGATCGGTTGAACTCTCTACGTTCGGGCGGGGAGGAACCCGAACGAGTCTACGCCGAAGGGCGGAATCTCTTTCGGGGAGATAAACCGACCCTGAACCCGTTTATACGGTTCAAAGGGTATATTTTTGGCTGAGCCCACGGGATCGGAGATCCCAGTTAAACCGGCCTTGTGCCACATGATGCCCTCGTAGTGGGGGTGACTAAATAGTTGTTTCCCTATAACATCAGGTGTAAGGAGTATTGAATCAATTGCTAACCCTGCAATTAAGCAAATTGGTTTAATGTATAGTCTTAGACAATTTTCTTTGGAATAATCTACCTTATCTGTATATAAGTCTACCATTAGCCCTTGTTTAGAATTTTGCAACATGCACCCTTGTGAAAATTAATTGAAACAAAACGAATAATTCCGTTATTATTTACTTTTTTTTTTCGTATTTTTCCAATGAAATATGACCCATTGCACTTCGTATGTCTATTCCGCGAAACTGAAGCCTGTTAAATTGTTACTGCAAATCGGCCTTCCTGGCGTAGGACTGTCCGAGGTTTGTAGGAGTGGTGTCGAAACTTTCGAGGCCAAAGCGTCAACATTTAGACGATCTGTAATGTGCTGTCAGGTGGGTCCACAACGCTCAGCCGCGTCCACCACTCCCACCCCTACGTAACACCTGTTCCATATACGTTAAGAGTAAGCTGGGCCTTCACAGACATCGCCGTCACCGCGACCAGAGAGGACAAAAGAAATAAGCAATGAGGGTGCTTGGATGCAAACGGATATGGTTATTACGCCTTTTCGCCTCGGATCTACGTGTAATCTTTCTTTTATTTTCTTCCATTCTTCTTTTTTTCAGATCAAAGTGTAGTGTCTTATCTGGGTCCAAATTGGCTATGCCCTTTGTTTGTTGGTTCGTTGATTTTTTTTTAGCGGCGTATCCCTATGGGTTATTTAACGCCGAAAACTAAATATTTTTGGACGCAATTGTATGCCTTGAACTACAGATAAAATGCAACATTGGTTATTTTATTATAAATATTGTATTGTTTGGTTGATTTTGTTTTAGCGGTATATCAGACACGACTAAATTATTATTGCTAATTCTAATATAAAAACCATAACTGAATCAATTGATTGTCAGATTCTAATACGTCGAATTCGACGGGCGAATCTCTCTTTCTCGCTCTCTCTATCTCTCTCTCTCTCTCCATATATATATATATATATATATATATATATATATATATATATGATGTTATCTAATGCCGAAATCTAAATATTTGAGAAAAAAAAAAAACAAAAAAAAAAACAATTTTATGACTTCAACTAAGTTTATTTAGAACGCAATTCTATGCCTTCAAATACAGATAAAATATATTGTTGGTCACTTTGCTATAAAATGCATAGTCGATGACTTTGTTATAAAATGCATTGCTGGTCATTTTCCTATAAGAAGATATTGCTATTTTACTACAAATAAGCATTGTTGCTAATTTTAAATAAATAGGTTTTGTTGCTAATTTTACTATAAATCGGTATTGTTGCTAATTCCATTATATATGGTTATTGTTGCTAATTTTAGTATAAATAGCTATTGTTTCCAATTTACTACAAATAGGTATTATTGCTAATTTTACTATAAATAGGTATTGTTGTTAATTATACTATAAATAGGTATTGTTGTTAATTATACTATAAATAGGTTTTGTTGCTAATTTTACTATAAATAGGTTTTGTTGCTGGTTTTTAACATGTATTTCTGACATTTTCACCATAAAAAGTATTTTTATACTTTCATAGTATTTGTTTTTTGTTTGAGCGGTGGGGGGTCACTATTTTCCCATAGTTTGGACCTGAATAGGTGCTACCATCCCGAGGCACGGTGGACCTGGGAACAACAGCAATTATGATGAAATTCCACGCCTGTCAAAAGCTCCAATCTACCGATCAGAGGCCTTGCTGCCAGGTGTAGTTTATCGTCATACCCAGGAATATGGTCAGAAAAAAATGACAGAAAAAAGAAGGAAAAAAAGAAGTATATCAAAGGCAAGGAAAATAATCTTTTAATCTTTTATGTACTAGATTTTATGCTTTTCTAGCTCGGATCAATGTGTAGTATCTGCTCAATCATCGGCTTTGCTGGACGTGACCTTTATTTGACCGTGGATACTTAACTTTATTCTGCTTGTCCAATAATTTTTTTATTTCAGAGAGGTAAGCTCTAATTAATATTACTGTCGTGAGTTTGACAAAAATTGCGTTCCTCTAGGCACGACTAAACTAAATTATCATCAAATAGTTCTTTGAAAAATAATTTCTGTTTTAGGTTAGATTATTGTCCTTAACACACCAAGCGGATAAAGGCATTGCTTGAAGTAATCCAGTCACTTGACCCGAGTTGTGAGTTCAAACCTGACCAGAGCAGAGGTGAACAAAAAAATTGCAGATTTTAGTTACTAAAGGGAAATACATCAAACTGAGATATCCGAAAGAGGCATGACACTTGGAACTAGAATACTCTACCCCGGTGGACGAAATAAAAGTATCGATTCGAAATGCCAATCACCTGAAGAAGCCTAGAGCGTACAACGGTCTAAAGGTCGTGAATATAACAACAAAGGTGAGGACAACAGTACGAAAGAATGTAAATAGTGTAAATTATTGCCTTTAGTTCACTCATCATTTCCCGACTCATAATGCCGTTGTCACAGCGAAGACATATTCTTGAATTTTTAGGGGGGGGGTTATCAGTTTGTTTTTTAGTATTTTGATTTTCTAAACGAAGCTTAGATGAGGCACAAGGCCGAAGGTATGGAACACCCAGTGAGGTACGGATCTCACAAGGCCGAAGGTTTGGAACACCCAGTGTGGTACGGATCTCACAAGGCCGAAGGTATGGAACACCCAGTGAGGTACGGATCTCACAAGGCCGAAGATATGGAACACCCAGTGAGGTACGGATCTCACAAGGCCGAAGGTATGGAACACCCAGTGAGATACGGATCTCACAAGGCCGATGGTATGGAACACCCAGTGAGGTACGGATCTCACAAGGCCGAAGGTATGGAACACCCAGTGAGATACGGATCTCACAAGGCCGATAGTATGGAACACCCAGTGAGATACGGATCTCACAAGGCCGAATGTATGGAACACCCAGTGAGGTACGGATCTCACAAGGCCGAATGTATGGAACACCCAGTGTGGTACGGATCTCACAAGGCCGAAGGTATGGAACACCCAGTGAGGTACGGATCTCACAAGGCCGATGGTATGGAACACCCAGTGAGGTACGGATCTCACAAGGCCGAATGTATGGAACACCCAGTGTGGTACGGATCTCACAAGGCCGAAGGTATGGAACAACCAGAGGTACGGATCTCACAAGGCCGAAGATAGATAGATAGATAGATAGATAAAGAGAGAGAGAGGGAGAGAGAGAGAGAGAGAGAATTAGATAAATTAAACGACCAGAAATAAGCAAATATATGTATTTAATGTATAAATAATAATCAAGGTTTTAAAAGGTTCAAATTAATTAATACCCCTCGTAAGGGGAAACGCTGTTACATGAGCGGAAATGACCACTCAGCTCATGTAACAGCGTTTCCCCTTACGAGGGGTGTAAATAAATTTGAATCTTTTAAAACCTTTATTCGACAATCTACATTCAACAACATCGCTTGATAAGACACCAGAGTTGTTGAAGCAAAATGTCTATTTTTATAGTGATTTTATTACATATTTATGTTATAATTTTTAAATAGACAATTACATATATATATATATATATATATATATATATATATATATATATATATAATTGTGGTTGTGGTGAAATAGCCTATTACATGGAACCCTAAAGTGATCCGTTTTTATTCAAACATATTTGCTCTGAATTTACATCTCTCTGGATATCATCCTCCTTGGGTCTACCCATAAGGATTACCTAGTTTTGCATAAACAATTATATATATATATATATATATACAGTGTAACCCGGATAAAAAAAGGTTTCTTATATCCAGGTTTCTCTTATATCCGGGTTTGGTCTATTATATACACATTAACACAGGCTCTAATTTGGAACCAGAGAAAATCTCTCTTATATCCGGGTTTCTTTTATATCCGGGTGTCTTATATCCGGGTTACACTGTATATATATATATATATATATATATATTGCAGTTTTTTTTAATGCATGTTTCATTAAATAATATAGACAAGTTTTGTCTATTTATTTTAAGTAAGTTCCTTTCATATTGTCTGATAAGCTTAATCACATTATCATTGAAAGACAAAAGGAAAACACCATACTGATACATGCTTAAATCCAATCTAAGCTTTCGGCTTACATAAGCCATTATCAAAGATGCCAATTACTTTTCAATATATCAACCAATACACGGACGAAACAATAATGATAGTCTGTTTTTGTTGCATGAAAAATTTCAAAGCAACGACTAACTCGTGTATACGAGACTCGGAAGCGAAAATCGCGTCGCAGCACGTGAAATAACACGCGAGAGTGAAACGAGAAATATTAAGTATGGGAAGCCGTTGGTATGAACCAATGGCTTCTGTCGTCAATTATAGTCAGTCAAGAATATTTGTGGAGATTTCATAGTTTATTTTTTCAACTGTTTTATGTATATAGCATCAAGATATATATATATATATATATATATATATATATATATATATATACATACGTTTCTCTCTCTCTCTCTATATATATATATATATATATATATATATACATACATACATACATACATATATTCGTTTGCGTGCGTGTGTGTAGGTGGTAGGCATTTTTTATTTATAAATGGTGGTTGTCAGTATGTTGATTTTGGGGACGTTTTTGCGAGCATGAAAACGAGAAGTATTAAGTATGGGAACCCGTTGTTATAAACCAATGTCTTCTGTTACCAATTATAGGCATTTAAAAATATATATATACATATTTTTTTTCAAGCATTTCACCCCAAGCAAGGCAGGAAGCAACTAGGACGCAAGGGGTTACAGTAAATTTAGAGCAAGATCAGATAGGAGTGATAGAAGAAAGGATGAGGGTAGTAGATAGATCAAGGCAACTGGAGATGTCGATTGACATTACACTTGAATAGCTGGAGACTATAGCTCACAGGGAAACAGGAATAGGTATGGGAGTTCCACAGGCGAGAGGTGCGAGACATGAAGCAGAAGAGATGGCTACATTTAGGAGTTTCGATAGTGAAGGGTCAGAGCGGGATGCCAGCCTCGTATGGCGCTTGAACTCATGACGTCTGGGAACCAGCGAATGCAGCTCCTCGGAGAAATTTCCATGAAAGTATTTGTAGAACAGACAGAAGGAGGCGACGGCGCGTCTGGGAGAAAGTGACTGTGGAAGAGACGCCAGAGCAGGGCCAATTACATTGCATATCCGCCTCTGGAGCCTATCAAGAACCCCGAGGCAAACAGAAGGGGCACCAGACCATATATGGCAGCAATACTCCATGCAAGGGCGAATATATATATATATATATATATATATATATATATATATATATATATATATATATACGAATAATTTATTCGAAAATTATAACATAAATATGTTATAAAATCACTACAAATATAACCATTTTGTTTCAACACGTCTGGTGTCTAGCAAGTGATGGTGTTGACAACAGAATCACTTGATAAGTTGTATGTATGTATGCATGTATCTATGTATGTATGTATGAATAAATTATTCGAAAATTATAACATATAACTTATCAAGAGATGGTGTTGACAAAAGAAATGTTGAAACAAAATGGCTATTTTTGTAGTGATTTTGTATCATATTTATGTTATAATTTTCGAATAAATTATATGTACTCGACTCTGTATAGATTACTCTTTACAGAATATTATTTTTTGCTTATTGGAATTTATTCCATAAACATCAATCCAATATATATATATATATATATATATATATATATATATATATATATATATTTGTAGGTCTGATGAATTGGATCGTATTTACGATTCCAATGGAATAAATTATGACCATGGAATATTAGTGTTTAAGCCTTTTTATTATATCCTTACTCTGTCCTGGGCATTGAGTTCTACCTGGATTCTATCCTCTCGGAATTTTTTATTCAAAAAATATACATGTGTGTATATGCACCTGTGGATTTTGCATATATATGTATATTTACCACTAATATTACCTATATATATATATATATATATATATATATATATATATATATATATATATATATATATATATATATATATATATACATATGTGTCTGTGTGTGTGTGTTTGGAACTGCAAATGGCAATATTCCGAGTTATGTTTTCGCTAAAACAACGTTTCTAATTTAGTAATGCATATAACACTCATTTATCTATGTTAAATGTGTTAACTAAAAATAAAAGCCATTCATTGTCGCCAAACATGTTGGATATTAAAAGAACTTTATCATGACAACAATGTAACCTGGCATTGTCCGACTATTTAAATAACTGTCATATCTGTCAAAGTAGATAGATTTATTTTAGCAAGATTACCAGGAAGGTATTTTTGCGAAATTTTAAATCGAAAGATGCCATGTGTACTTTAATCCTACTCTCTCTCTCTTCAACACACTATCTATCTCCATATATATATATATATATATATATATATATATATATATATATATATATATATATATATATATATATGTATTTCCATATATATGTAAGTATATATATGTATATATATATATATATATATATATGTATATATATATATGGATATATATATATTTGGATATATATATATATATATATATATATATATATATATATATATATATATATACATATATATATATATATGTATTTCCATATATATGTATGTATATATATATGTATATATATATATATATATATATATATATATATATATGTATATTCATATATATATATATGGGGAGATATATATATATATATGGATGTATATATATATATATATGGATATATATATATATATATATATATATATATATATGTATTTCCATATATATGTATGTATATATATGTATATATATATATATATATATATAAATATGAATATATATATATATATATATATATATATATATATATATATATATGTATATATATATATATATATATAGATATATATATGGATATATATATATATATATATATATATATATATATATATATATATATATGCATATATATATATATATATATATATATATATATATATATATATATGTATACATATATATACATACATACTCACGATTAACCTTCCCTGTCTTGATGTTAAAGAAAGACAGATGTGTCCCATAGCTGTTTAAATTTCATTTATTTTTACTTCCCAAGTACTTTTGACCCTTTTTCAAGATCATCTTCCGGGGTACAAGTAAAGCGAAACTCTATGTTGTTCATTAATATAAATATTTCAGCAAAGTTGCTCGATGTTATCAATTACCGTAATACATACATACATATATATATATATATATATATATATATATATATATATATATATATATATATATATATATATATATATATATATATATATATATATAAGAGCTTAATATCTGGCTGTCTTCGAGAACTCATATAATAATAAAGACGTTAGCTAGATCCAGTGACAAGACTGTGAGTTCAATACCCGGTTAAGGCGGCTGATAACTGACATCCATTAAAACATGGCACGTCGAACTAGAACACTCAGTTCAGTTCAACATTCCATGCACCTAAAGAAGGCCGGAGCGTAAAATGGGCGAAACATTATATATATGGCGAAAAAGATGAGGACAATAGTCCGAATATTGTAAATAGTATACATAATACCTCATCTCAGAAATATAGACAGATACTGAAAGGCCGAAACGTTGTAATAAATATGGTGACAAAGATGAGGACAATTGTCCGAATAATGTAAATTGTGTGCATAATACCTAATCTCAGAAATATAGACAGATACTGAAAAGCCGAAACGTTGTAATAAATATGGCGAAAAAGATGAGGACAATAGTCCGAATATTGTAAATAGTATACATAATACCTCATCTCAGAAATATAGACAGATACTGAAAGGGCGAAATGTTGTAATAAATATGGTGACAAAGATGAGGACAATAGTCCGAATAATGTAAATTGTGTGCATAATACCTCATCTCAGAAATATAGACAGATACTGAAAGGCCGAAACGTTGTAATAAATATGGCGAAAAAGATGAGGACAATAGTCCGAATATTGTCAATAGTATACATAATACCTCATCTCAGAAATATAGACAGATACTGAAAGGCCGAAACGTTGTAATAAATATGGGAACAAAGATGAGGACAATAGTCCGAATAATGTAAATAGTATACATAATACCTCATCTCAGAAATATAGACAGATACTGAAAGGCCGAAACGTTGTAATAAAGATGGCAACAAAGATGAGGACAATAGTCCGAATAATGTAAATAATGTACATAATACCTCATCTTAGAAATATTAACAGATACTGAAAGGCCGAAAGGTTGTGAGAAATATAGCGACAAAGATGAGGACAATAGTCCAAATAATGTAAATAATGTACATAATACCTCATCTCAGAAATATTGACAGATACTGAAAGGCCGAAACGTTGTAACAAATATGGCGACAAAGATGAGGACGATAGTCCGAATAATGTAAATAGCGTACATAATATCTCATCTCAGAAATATAGACAGATACTGAAAGGGCAAAACGTTGTATTAAATATGGCAACAATGATGAGGACAATAGTCCGAATAATGTAAATAGTGTACATAATACCTCATCTCAGAAATATTGACAGATACTGAAAGGCCGAAACTTTGTAATAAATATGGCGAGTAAGATGAGGACAATAGTCTGAATAATGTAAATAGTATACATAATACCTCATCTCAGAAATATTGACAGATACTGAAATGCCGAAACGTTGTGATAAATATGGCGACAAAGATGAGGACAATTGTCCGAATAATGTAAATAGTGTACATAATATCTCATCTCAGAAATATAGACAGATATTGTAAAGTACTCTTTCAAATTCTTTCATATTTTTTCATATTTTAATTCCCAGGGATTATTTTCATCAGTTTTGGTATTTTTAATCCATGATTATTTTAGATACGTATTAATATTTTAAAAATTATCTTAAATATTTTTTTTCATATATGATTTATAATCTTACATATTTTTTTCATATTTGAAATCCTTGCTCGTTTGACTTATTTTGTTTTGCAGCATATTAACCTCAGTGGATTATTTAATACCGAAAAACATTTTGGGGATAGATCGTTGAGTCTTTGATGTTTCAGAAATTTTTTTCGTATATCTTTCATAAACTTTCATACATTTTCATCTTTTAAATCAATGTGAATATTTTTCACGTCTCACGTGATTTTTCAAATTATAAATATATTATTATTTTAGATATTTTTTTCATATTTTAAGTCTTACTATTTTATATACTTTTTCATATTTGGAAAACATTTTTATTCTTTCATATTATTTTCATATTTTAATTCCAGTTGTATATTTTACATCTGTTTTTTTGTGTGATTTTTCAAATTATAAACATGTCATTATTTTACTTATTTTTTCGCTTATATCTTAAATCTATGATTATTTTAGATACTTTTTCATATTTGAAAAATATTTTTTGTATAATTTTCATAATTTTTTCATGCTTTGAATCCATGTCAATATTTTTAATATTTGTTTTCCGTGATTTTTCAAACTATTAATATGGTAGTATTTTAGATATTTTTTCATATTTTAAATCTGTGATTATCATAGATACTTTTTCACATTTGGAAAATATTTTTTACATTTAATTTTCATAATCATTCAGACTGTTACATGTTTTAAATCCATGTGAATATTTTTCATATTTTTTTTCGGTGATTTTCAATTTATAAATGTGTTATTATTTTAGATATATTTTCATATTTTAAAAAGAATTTTAATATCTTTTCATACATTTACCATATTTCTTCGAATTTCAGATACTTTTTCTTATTCGGGAAATATTTTTTTATGTAATTTTCATAATCTTTTATATTTTTTCAAGTTTTAAATCTCTGTGATTATTTTTCGATCACTGTCAGCTTCGGCTTGTTCTGTAAAAAGAATAGAAAATACTTTGAACATTGATTAGTTTATATATCACATTGTTAGTATCCTTGTAGTACACAATAGGTTTTCAGTACAATACTTACAAAACTTTGAGGTGTTTGTAACCTAGATGTACATTCTGAGTATCATGGCATATTGAGGACATATTTCAGCTGGAGAATATATTATACAAACTGGAAAAAAAAGAAAAAAAAACAATGCAAATTTCGGCCTTTGAATGGACTTCTTCACACTAAATGTTTCTTTAATCGATAGAATCATATCGATGAAAGGAGGTGATGTAATACAGTAAACGTCATGATAATTCGCGAGAACGCAAAAAAAAAAAAAAAAAAAAAACTGCCGGGACGCGTAAACTTCAAACAAAAGCTAGTCTCTGTTTGAATTTCTTGAATGAGGAGTTATCATTATTTATATTCAGACTTTTATCCTCATCTTTGTTGTTAGTACAAAATTCCAGTCGCTGTGCTCTCCGAATTTCATCAGATGTATATCAAGAAGGTGTTCAGTTCAGAATTTCCTAAAGGTTACGCAGAACGATACACACCTGATGAAGGCCGAAGGGCAGAACGACCGAAACGTTGTGATAAGAATAAAGATGAGGATAATAGTCCGAATATAAATAATGTAAATCTGTATTATTCCATTAGATTTCTATTTTATTCTTCAATTTAATGTTTTTATAGATTTATAGTTAATATACTGAGTGGCCAGGAAAAGATGGAATGATACAAACACATGAGTATCTTGGAGTAGTAATGATTAGATCATTTGAATCTTGTATAGAAACAATTTTAAATGCACTCTACGGGGATATAAAGGGAAGACAACAGTTGGTCCAAGACATGAATAGATTAAGTTTATAGAGAAACGGAAAGTATTCACTTGGGAGTCAGTTCCACAAAGCAGCGGTTTTTGAGAATCTGCCCGAGTAGAATTTACATCTGACCAAAGAAACACGAAAGGGACGAGGGTGGTTAGCTACAATATACAGGCCTTTCCGTGAAGTTTAGAACTGATGGCGTTCATCTGACTACTTTCCATGGAAACGGCAGAGCAGCGAGAGGCTTGCGACTTCTCGTTTCCATGGATTAGTCGTTATAGGGTGAAAAAGAAATTCGTCACCCCTGAAGACGTAGAGACGCTTTTCGATTCTATCGAAACTGGATAATGAAGACATGGCAACTCGTGTACAGAGTGGTCGTTGAAAAACTGAATGATATAAAACAAAAATAACTTCTGCTAACTGATGAGTATCTTTGAGTAGTAAAGTTTTGATCATTTTAATCTTGTATGGAAACACTTTAAAATGCAGACTACGGGGTTTGATAGGGAAGAGAAGGGGTTCAGTTCAGAAGTTCCTAAAAGTTACCCAGAACGATACACACCGGATGAAGGTCGGAGGACAGAACGGTCGAAACGTTGTCATAACAATAAAGATGAGGATAATAATCCGAATATAAATAGTGTAAATCTATATAATTCCATTAGATTTCTATTTTATTTTTCAATTTAATGTTTTTCTAGATTTATATTTAATATACTGAGTGGCCACTTGTATAGAAACATTTTTAAATGCACTCTACGGGGTGATATTGTTAAGACAACAGTTGGTCCAACGCACGAACAGATTAATATTATAGAGAAACGGAAAGTATTCACTTGGGAGTCAGTTCCGCAAAGCAACGGTTTTGAGAATCTGCCCGAGTAGAACTTACATCTGACCAAAGAAACACGAAAGGGACGACGGTCGTTAGCTACAATATACAGGCCTTTCCGTGAAAGTTAGAATTGATGGTGTTCATCTGACTACTTTGCATGGAAACGACAGGGCATCTCGGCTTGCGACATCACGTTTGTGGTTTAGTCGTTGTAAGGTGAAAAATAATTCGTCACTCCTGAAAACGTACAGACGCTTTTCGATTTTATCGAGACTGGATAGTGAATATTTGGCAACTCTTGTACAAAGTGGTCATTGAAAGAGTGAATGATATAAAACAAAAATAACTTCAACAAACTCATAATTATCTTGGAGTAGTAAAGTTTGGACCATTTGAATCTTGTATGGAAACATTTTAAAATCCAGTTTCAGAATCTTCTGATGCGATGTTCTAGCGATGCCTAATTGAGCAGAACGACGGTGGGTAGAAACTTATGGATTTTCAAGGACACTCTGCCGTACAGTTTCTACCCCAGCGTCAGTGCGTACAGTGCGCTTAGGACTTCTTCAAGGAAGATCGCCGACTAATCCTGTTCTTTCAAACCAGGCGATTACGTTCCGAATCATGTTATCGCTAGGAGATACTCTAACATTAAAATGTTGCTGGCATTTTCTTTGAGTTTGAATAATAATGGATCCTTTAAGTTTTAAAACCACTGGGTGCTAACACTGTGCAACCTGATACAAAATGCTTATTTATTTCTCTTTATTTATCACAGGATTTACATTTTAAGTTATCATTATTTTTATTGTTTTAATTCCTTTGATTTCTAATGTGTACTCATTTCTTTCCGGGTCCCGGCTAGGAACCTAAGGTTAGAAATGGCATCATGAGATTTTGATCACTAGGGAAAAAAAATTTTTTACATAGACAAAGCCCTTCGTAAGGTGTGGGCTGTATTCGTGAGAAAAACTTTTTTGTCTTTCTTTACAGCATGGGTTTCCAGGAATCCCTTTAATTAGTCTATTGGAATCTTTTCCAACCAATCCGAGGGTTCCAACTATAAGAGGGATTGTTGATTATTGTTATGGGACCTTAACCATAATAACATAAAGGACTATTCCATACGTAATAAATACTGCGCCTCAAGAGGAAGCAGGGAGTTCAGCCCGAAGTCGGATGACCGGCTGACCGGCTGATCGGTTGAACTCTCTGCCTTCGGGCGGGGAGGAACCCGAACGAGGATTCGCCGAAGGGCGGAGTCTCTTTCAGGGAGGTAAACCGACCCTGAACCCGTGTATACGGGTTCAAAGGGCATATTTTTGGCCGAGCCCACGGGCTCGGGGATCCCACGTTAAACCGGCCTTGTGCCACATGATACCCTCGTGGGTGGGGTGACTAAATACTGAAGTCAGGCGACCGGCAGATCGGAGTCTCTTTCGGGGAGGTAAACCGGCCCTGAAGCCGTTTATACGGGTTAAATGGGCATATTTTTGGCCGAGCCCACGGGCTCGGAGATTCCATGTTAAGCCGGCCTTGTGCCACATGATGCCCCGGTGAGGAGGGGTGACTAAATACCGTTCCGTCTGAAGTCTGGAGTGAAAGTATTGCTTCTGATATTTGTTATGGGACCTTACCAATAATAACCTAATGGACTATTCCATGCGTAATAAATATTGCGCCTCAAGAGGAAGCAGGGAGTTCCGTCTGAAATCTGGAGAGAGTTCAGTCTGAAGTCTGGAGTGAGGTCCGTCTGAAGTCTGGAGAGAGTTCCGTCTGAATTCAGGAGAGAGTTCAGGCTGAACTCAGGAGAGAGTTCAGGCTGAAGTCTGGAGTGAGGTCCGTCAGAAGTCCGTCAGGAGTCAGTCAGTCAGTCAGAGCGAGCGAGTCAGTCGAGTCAGAGGCAGTCCGAAAAAGAGTCGCGTTCAGACAAGTACTGCTAAACCTGATTGTTCGTACTAACATTTTCTACCTCTCTGTATATATTCCTGTTTGTAATATATCTGTGTTATTCCATATCCGTATTCGAGTTCTTATTTGGTTCTACCTTGGACTATCACCATGGTACAAGGAACCGGACCATAACAATTATTATTATTATTATTATTATTATTATTATTATTATTATTATTATATTTTCTTTGATTTCTAGTGTATACTCATTTCTTTCCGGGTCCCAACCAGAGATCTAAGGTCAGAAATGACTTTTTTCATTGAGCAGTTTTGAAAACAATCACGCATATTTTACATAAAGTTCTTCTAATGTGTGATTACATTGTTTTTTTTTCTCTAAAGGAATACCTACCAGGAATCACTTTAATGGGTTTATCGGACCCTTTTCCAATCAGTCCAACGGTTCCAACTAAAATTGAAATTTTTGATATCCTTATGTGTCACACGTTTAAGATTTCCACTTGAAGTTCCTTGTATTTTGATAGTTTTTGAAGATCAAACATATATCACAATCTGCAGAGCCTGCCATCTTATTAAGAAGGAACATTCTGTTTTCTGTGGTCTTTGATCACGATGTCTGGGCGATTAGCTTTGATTGTTCTGTCTGCGTGTATTGTAAATTCCCATAAAATCTTTACAGGTGAGTGGTTCTAGGAATATTGGCCTAAAAAAAAAATTGCCGTAGGAAAACTCGACTCAGGAATTTTTTACCGTAGAAAACTTTGCCGAATAGGGTTTTTGACGTAAGACAATTTCCTCAATTTTTTTAATATGCGAAGTACCTTATTATCAACTATATCTGGCTCAAACTATTTCGATTTAAACATTTTAAAAATCAAAGTTAAAGGATCAAATCCCGCTTCATTCTTTCTTGTCAGTGATGAACGTAAAAATTTCAACTTGACACCAGAACCTACCTCATGCAATTTCATATTACAGACTTCAAGTTAAACTTCCTGTTAACATATCAATCTGCCAATAATTCTAACCCAAGCAATATATTAGGTTAGTGCATAAGTAATGTAAATAGTAACATATGTGAAAAAACGACATTATTTTTGCACCGACCTAATATATTATTTCAAACAGAGTTATAACTTGAATACGCAACCAACTTCAATATAAAATATTTGACCAAAGAAAGATAGCCATGTAAAACTCTCAGTAAGTCTTTTAAAATTTGCACAAGTTATTTGCAAACCTAAACGTAAATTGACTATAAATACTTAAATATTGAAATATGCGAAAAAAAATAAAAAAAATACGGCGAAATTGTCTTACGGCAAAAAACCTATACTGCGAAATTTCCTACGGCAAAAATGTTTACGGAGAAACTTCCGGATACGCCAAAAGTACACTTTGCCTTTACAGCTTGTACCACTGAGTCAGTGCGAGCAGTCCACTTAGGACCTCTTTCTGGAAGATCGCCGACTGAGCGATACCGGACGATAAGGTTTCGAATCATGTTATCGGTAAGCGATACTCTGACATGAAACTGTTGCTGTTATTGTCACTGATTTTAAATAATTGATTTTTCCTTGGAATAGAAAATCACAATAAGTTTTACTCATTGTTGGACATCATACCTAGCTATTTCCATCTCCAAGGGATGCTCTATAACCTGCAACAAACGAAAATAAAAAAAAAAAAAGATTGAAAACGAACAATTTATGACTTTTTCAAACCCTTCATTTTTTCAGTAGCTCTCCCTCTAATAAATGACAGAAGGACTCCATTTTCGGTTTGATCTGGCTCTTGTAGATATAGATGAAAGCAGCAGAAGTCAGGAGCTGTACAGAGAACCGACCATCTTTAAGGTCTAGGTTGAGTTTAAGTCCCAAGAGATGTTCAAGGACTGGCACCTCCCTTTGCAAGCATCCGTAGATCGTGACCGCTGGATGTTCGAGGTGAGTTCGATGATGGTGGAACATCAGTAATTTGCTTTTGGAAACATTGGATTGTGACCAGCCAGTTTATCCTCCACTGATCTGGAAATGTTTCTTGTATTAGTGTGATAACGAGCAATAAAGAACACGCAAAGAATTTAATCATTACCATCGTGCTAAAAGACAAAGTTAGCATTTCCAATAATGCAATAAAAATATATAATTAAATATTGGATTTAATTCTGTCCTGACATTAAAAGACGTCATCGTAATAAAACCAGAAAATACAAATGTTAGGCGGTTTCACTTAAATTGTAATTGAAAAATAACTCGCCCCCCCCCCCTGAGACTGGATAGTGAAGAGTGACAGCTCTTGTACAAAGTCATCATTGTAAGACTGAATGATATAAAACAAAAATAACTTTTACAAACTCATGATTATCTTGGAGTAGTAAAGTTTGGAGCATTTGAATCTTGTATGGAAACATTTTAAAATCCAGTTTCAGAATCTTCTGAATCGATGGTCTGGTGATGCCTGGTTGAGCAGAGCGACGGTCGGTAGAAACTGATGGATCCTCAAGGACACTCTGCTGTACAGTTTCTATCCCTGCATCAGTGCGCACAGTGCGCTTAGGACCTCTTTCTGGAAGATCGCCGACTGATTCAGTTCTTTCAAACCGGGCGATTACGTTCCGAATCATGTTATGGCTATAGATACTCTGACATTAAAGTGTTGCCCGTATTTTCTCTGAGATTGAACAATTGATCTTTCATTTAAATAAAAAAAAACTCTGCTGAACATCATACGGAGCCATTTTAATCTTCAAGGGATGCACCATAGTTTGCAAAAAACGGAAAACCCAAAAAGACTGACAACGAACAAGTTATGAATTTTTCAAACCATTTATTTTTTCAGTGGCTCACCCTATACATATTTGACAAAAGGACTCCATTTTCGATTTGATCTGGCTCCTGTATAGGTATAAGAAAGCAGGAGGAGTCAGGTGCTGTACAGGTAACCGACCATTTTACCTGCATCTTTTACGATGGATCTTATATTAAGATTTCCACTTAAGGTTTAGGTTGAATTTAAGTCCAAAAAATGCGCTCAAGGCACAGGACTACCCTTCGCGAGCATCCGTTCAAAATGACCGCTAAACTTTTGGGGTCTGCTCGGTGATGATGGGACATCATTAATTTTGATTTCTAGACATTGAATATGACCAGCCAGTTAATCCTTCATATATCTGCAAATGTTTGTAGTGTTCGTCTGATAACTGCAATAAAGAACACAAAAATCATTTAATCATTTTCATCGTGCTACAAGACAAAGACAACATTTCCAATAACGCAATAAAAATATTTGATTTAATATAGGATTTAATTCTATACTAAAATACATAATCATAATAAAACCATAAGATACAATACAAACGTACTGAGAATTATATTATTATTATCTTTCGATACATGACTGACGAAGCAGATATTTTCCCGCGGTAGGTTGCCATTTCTTTCTGCGGTAGACTGGTTGCCAACCAAGGCTAAAGGACCCAGTCTGTCCTCCTAATCAACCCATAGTTGGGGAGCAGTGGAGAGATGGATTCATACCTTTCCCAAGGCTATTTGTGCGTAAGTGAATCTAATGAACTCGATTGGAATTCGAACTCGGCTCTCCGAGCTGATATCCACTACACCACAACGTCACAAATTATGAAAGTATAAATACACATTCAACAGTGAAAATACAAGCAATTTTTGTAAAGAAAATTAAATTTCGGCATTAAATGACCCATAAGGATGTTGATATGCCGTTAAACAAACATCACTGTTATTATTAGAGATATTTATAAATAAAATGACAATAGGAAAACTGTAGTTATTGCTGACGCGTTTCTCAATGTGGACTTTCTCAAAGCCAAAACGAAATGAATTTAATTAAAGGAAGTAACTAATAATAACAAAAAACAGAATGTTCTTAGCAACTGGAGGAATGTAGAGAACGCTATTTTCCTATTGTTAACTGAAAATAACGTCAGTTACTGTCACGTGTGGAGAATATTGTCATTATGACTGTGTTGGCAGATTCAACCATTTTCTTTTGATTTTACGATATTGTTGTGTAGGTTTATTTGGGAGAGTAGTATATTTATAAATATTGTCTTTTCTACAGGTTAACTCTGATACATTTTCATATTGGATATATATAAAACTATGGGGTACACTTTAAATTCTAATAAGAAAAAATATTATTTACACAGTTTATATTCAGAAGACTGTCCGCATCTTTTTTTTTTTATTGATAGTTTCGGCCGTTGTACACTCCTGCCTTCCTCGTGGTTATGTCGATCCGGGTAACCAACAAAGAATTCACTTCTAAACACTTTGTTTAATCTACGGGGACATACTGTTATCGTTCCGCTGCTAATGTTTAGGGATATTGTCTAATTCTTATATTTTATGCAATACTTTTTAGTTATCGTTATGCTCTAGTTTGAAGTACACAGTGCCCGAACCAGGGATTGAACACACAAGCAGCATGTCGCTAAATACACAAACCAGCGCCCCTTTATTCACTAGGCCATTGTCCCCTACAACAATAGTCACTCGGGGCCTTCCTTAGGTAACACCTCTTCATCGCGAACGGTGAAAGTTCTGGGTTTTCTCTGTGATGATGGAACATCACTAGTATTGTTTTCGAAGCACTAAATATGACCAGCCAGTTTATCCTCCACTAATCTACAAATATTTGTTGGGTTGGTCTGATAACTGCAATAAAGGACACAAAATGTATTTAATAATTAACATCGTGCTACAAGACAATTTAATTCTGTCCTGAAATTAAAAGACTTCATCATAATAAAATAAGAAGATAAAGCACAAACGTATTGAGAATTCCTTTTAAGAGCTACTTTTGATTATAGTTACTTTAGTACAATGTCAGCTGTTTTCTCGCAAATTGTAGATTGTAATTATGCAGTGTTTTTAACATGTTTTTGTTTTAATCTCCGAAAATAAATAATATTTAACTCTACTGTCTATTGAGATCTATTTTAATTAAATGTTACGTCCAGTAACATTATACTTCATTTGTTCTCACTTTACATACATATATATATATATATATATATATATATATATATATATATATATATATATATATATATATGAAGAAAAATATACGGAAAAAACAAACAAAAATCCTTATATGCAATTATGCTGTTTCAATGTTAATATAATGTCAACGTCGGACGTTTCGGTCTAATAAACCATCTTCAGGACATATTCATAAAATATAATTAACATTATCAATTCAACATGACAAACATATATATATATATATATATATATATATATATATATATATATATATATATATCAGCCAGAACTAATTCTCCCAAATAGCCTTCTCTCTGTTCATATAAATTAAATTATTTACCTCTTGATTGCACAATAGACGTCAGCGGTCAGTTTCTTGGTCTGATAACTGAAATAAAGAAAATGCATAGAATTTAGTCTTTAACATCGTGCTACAAGACAAAGTTAACATTTCCAAAAATGGAATAAAAATATACGACTTAATATACAATTTAATTCTCTCCTGAAATTGAAAGACATATTCACAATAAAACCAGAAATTACCATCCGAAATTTATTTAGACTTTCTTTTGGGGGCTAATTTACGAGTGAGTGTGGACCTGGTTACAACAGCAGTTAAGAGGTAATTCCATGTTTCTCAAAACCTCCAATCTTCCGATCAGAGGCCTTGCTACCGGATATAGTTTATCATCAGGACGAAGATATTTTGATCCTGAAGTAAAAAGGTTTGAGAAAACACTGATCTATATTCTTTTGAACCCGTTTATCAGTGAAATGAGAAAGGTGCTGATGTTTTACTGAAGTGACCTCTTAATTGCTGTTTTAACCAGGTCCACCGTCACTCGTAAATATGGACAAATATTTACCCCAACATTGGATGGAAAGGATCAATCGGAAAATCAGGCATGAGTGATACACGTTTTTAGCAATCATGTATCTTTCGATACATGACTGACAAGGTAGATATTTTCCCGCGGTAGGTTGCCATTTCTTCTCTGCGATAGACTGGTTTCCAGCCAAGGCTAAAGAACCCAATCTGTCCGGCTATTCAATCCTTTTGGAAACATTGAATGTAACCAGCCAGTTTATCCTCTGCTGATCTGCAAATGTTTCTTGTGTTGGTCTGATAATTGCAATAAACAACAGGCAATGTATTTAATCATTACCATCGTGCTACGAGACAAAGATGAGATCTTCAATAATGCAATAAAAAAATACGATTTAATTCTGTCCTGCAATTGAAAGACAATCATGATAAATCCACAAATTCATCCTGATGATAAACTACATCCGGCAGCAAGACCTCCGATCGGGAGATTGGAGATTTAAAGAAACTTGGAACCACCTCTTAATTGATATTGTCCTCTAACCCGCTCCTGTTAATGGCTTACCCATGGAGAAATAGTTAGCCCCAAACTGGAGTTAAACACTCAATCAGAAACTCAGCTTGGGCGAGCATGTATCTTTCGATACATGACTGACGAAGCAGATATTTTTTCCCGCGGTAGGTTGCCATTTCTTTCTGCGGTAGACTGGTTTCCAGCCAAGGCTAAAGAACCCAATCTGTCCGGCTATTCAATCCTTTTGGAAACATTGAATGTAACCAGCCAGTTTATCCTCTAATGATCTGCAAATGTTTGTTGTGTTGGTCTTATAACTGCAATAAAGAACACGCAGTGTATTTAATGATTCACCCTCGTACTACGAGACAAAAGTAACATTTCCAATAATGCAATAAAAATATACGACTTAATATACAATTTAATTCTGTCCTGAAATTGAAAGTCATAATCACAATAAAAACAGAAATTACCATCGGAATGTATTTAGACTTTCTTTTGAGGGCTAATTTTGATAATTGTCACTTTAGTAAAACATCAGCAGCTTTCTCGTTTCACTGATAAATGGGTTCAAAAGAATATAGATCAGTGTTTTCTCAAACCTTTTTACTTCAGGATCAAAATATCTTCGTCCTGATGATAAACTGCATCCGGCAGCAATGCCTCTGATCGTGGGATTGTAGGTTTTGAGAAACATGGAACTACCTCTCAATTGTGGTTGTAACCAACACGTAAATATGACCAAAAATTTACCTCCAAATTGGAATCAAACACTGTCATACACTCAGTTATGAGTGACACACGCTTGGGCGAGCATGTATCATTCGATACATGACTGAAGAGGCAGATATTTTCCTGCGGTAGGTTGCCATTTCTTTCTGCGGTAGACTCGTTGCCAACAAAGGCCACAGGACCCAGTCTTTCTTGCTATTCAACCAGTAACTCATTTTATTTTGGAAACATTGAATGTGATCAGCCAGTAAATCCTCCACTGATCTGCAAATGTTTGTTGTGTTGGTCTGATAACTGAAATAAAGAACTCGTAAAGTATTTTATCAAAACCATCGTGCTACGAGATAAAAATAACACTTCCAATAATACAATAAAAATATCGAATTCAATATAGAATTTAGTTCTGTTCTGAAATTCGGACATAATCAGAACAAAAACGAAAAATAAAATCCAAACGTATTGAGAATTTCTTTTCACAGCAACTTTTGATAAATATTTAGCGGTTTTCTCGTATCAATCATCAAAAATTGGTTTCAAAAGTATGAATACTCTAGGTCAGTGTTTCTCAAACATTATTTACATTAGGGCGAACTTAGAGATATCTTCTTCCTGGGCATGAACAGAAAAAACACAATGAGTATGCGGTACCTGACATCATACGTAGCCATTTTAATCTCCAAGGGATATTCTATAAACTACAACTAAATGAAAAGAAAAAAAAAGATTGAAAACTTTTTCAAATCTTTTAGTTTTTCAATGACCTTACACACACACACACAGATTGGGTTCGTGCAAAAATAATATCGTTTTTTGACGTTAAAAACTACGTCAAAAACGATATTATTTTTGCACCAACCTAATATATATATATATATATATATATATATATATATATATATATTATAAATAAATTGACTTAAAATATGGGTTTTTCGCTACACAGTTTTAACCATGTTTCAAAAATGGAAGCTAAAAGCCCCGAATTTAATTGTGTAATTAAATTAAAGACATTAGTTCCATTTCATCCTCAAGCGAATTTCCTTGAGGATGAAATGGAACTAATGTCTTTAATTTAATTACAAAATTAAATTCGGGGCTTTTAGCTTCCATTTTTCAAACATGGTTGGAACTGTGTAGCGAAAAAACATATTTTAAGTCAATTTATTTATAATATTAATGCTCTGTAAATTTACATTGAGCACTATTTTGTAAAAATAAAAATATCTATAAGAACACCGGATTATATATCTTACTGTTCTTTCTTTTTATTAATATACATACATACATACATACATACATATATATATAAATATATATATATATATATATATATATATATATATATATATATATATATCAAGTATGCGGTGCAGTTCAATTTACATTACATGAATCATTCATACGAAAAACAGATATAGAAGTTAAGGATTTAAATTGTGAGAATACATCCTCGCAAACAAATTTAATAAATTACATTAACCCCGAACCTGTAGATGAATGTTCTGATCCCTGTTTATAAATTCCAGTTACATAAGGTCTGTTTTTTTTATTTTTTTACAAGCTTTCGTCTGTTCATACAGACATCTTCAGGTATGGAAATAGATTTGTTTTTGTTTTTTATTTCTCGGTAATAACAGGACAACGAAAATATAGATGTAATCCGAAAAAATGTTTTTAGAAATCTGCTACTGCCAACTGCAAGAAATTTTTTGGGGAGGTTGAATTTTTTATAAACAGGGATCATAACATTCATATGCAAGTTCGGAGTTAGTGTTAGATGTATTCCCGCCATTTAAATCATTAACTTCTATATCTGTCTTTTGTATGAATGATTCACCCAATATATATATATATATATATATATATATATATATATATATATATATATATATATGTGTGTGTGTGTGTGTGTGTGTAATTTTGTTATATTATTATGTATTTACAATATTTAATGATGTAAAAAAAATTCAATTGATGTGTACATCAGTTGATTATTTGTTTTCTTTTTTAAAATAAGTCTTTTAGCGAGTTTACTTACACCTTTGTGAAAATCAATTGAAACAAAACGAATAACTCCGTTATTATTTATTTCTTCGTATTTTTCCAAAGACACATGACCCAATGCACATGTTAGTACTTTGTAGTCGTTCCTTGCAGATTGACCACAGCTTCTCGATTGGATTTAAATCAGGAGAATTTCTGGTCCAGTAAAAAGTACTTTAATTCGATAACTGGAAAGGCTTGCCAGTGTGTTCGGGCAGCGTTAGAATTTTCGTACGCTTGCTTGGAATAACGTCCATCGCAGACAACGGCCGTTGGACAACTAATCGACAGTCGAGTCAATAGTGTCCGGGCGTAACCACTGCAAATGATCTATCTGAGGAAAAAATAGAAATCGATTAGTATAATTGTCACTCCAGTGGATCTAAAACCTGACCGTATGGTGAAAGAAAGCTAACTAAATCAATTAATTTCAATTAATTTGCACAAGAGTGTAAGTAGGTTTTCTCGATACAGAACAATGTTTAAGAAGCAAGGCTTTTGATTGCTTCCTACCATGAATCCGTCGCTGTATAATCCAGGTTTATGTCGTTGTACCAAATTAATATGATGTTATTAAATGTCAAAATGGGTATTAATTTGTGTCTGGAAATCTCCTTTCTCTATTTTAAGAACAAATTAAATAAATGTTTGCTTAAAAATCTAATTTCAAAAGAAACATTTATTTTTATTTTTTTTATTTTTGTAAATTGTCATATATGCATTGTCTGAGATAGATAGATAGATAGATAGATAGATAGATAGATAGATAGATAGATAGATAGATATAAAAAGAAAGAAAGAAACCTATGAAGTGACTGAGATAGATAGATAGATAGATAGATAGATAGATAGATAGATAGATAATAAAAAGAAAGAATGAAACACATGAAATGACTGAGATAGATAGAGAGATAGATATAAAAAGAAAGAAACCTATAAAGTGACTGAGATAGATAGATAGATAGATAGATAGATAGACATAAAAAGAAAGAAAGAAACCTATAAAGTGACTGAGATAGATAGATAGATAGATAGATAGATAGATAGATATAAAAAGAAAGAAAGAAACCTATAAAGTGACTGAGATAGATAGATAGATAGATAGATAGATACGAACAGACTGAGATATATATATATATATATATATATATATATATATATATATATATATATATAGATAGATAGATAGATAGATAGATAAAAAGAAAGAAAGAAACCTATAAAGTGACTGAGATAGATAGATAGATAGATAGATAGATAGATAGATAGATAGATAGATAAAAAGAAAGAAAGAAACCTATAAAGTGACTGAGATAGATAGATAGATAGATACGAACAGACTGAGATAGATAGATAGATAGATAGATAGATAAATAGATAGATAGATATAAAAAGAAAGACACCTATAAAGTGACTGAGATAGATAGATAGATAGATAGATAGATAGATAGATATAAAAAGAAAAAAGCCTATAAAGTGACTGAGATAGATAGATAGATAGATATATAATAAAAAGGAAGAAAGAAACATATGAAATGACTGATATATATATATATATATATATATATATATATATGTAGATATATATATATATGTAGATATATATATATATAGATAGATAGATAGATAGATAAAAAGAAAGAAAGAAACATATGAAGTGACTGAGATAGATAGATAGATAGATAGATAGATAGATAAAAAGAAAGAAAGAAACCTATAAAGTGACTGAGATAGATAGATAGATAGATAAATATGTAGATAGATAGATTTGAAAAGACTGACACATATAACGAGAAAGATATATATTGAGAGAAAGAGAACGATAATGTTTGGAAGAGAAAAACCTGTAAAGAAACTCATTGATATATGAAGAAATAAACTTGTATCTTTTAAAGTGTATCACTGACCTAAAATTACCTCTCGATCAACTTAAACCAGTTTAAATAAATATTATCTTATATCTTTAAATAAATTCGCATAAGAACACAAACTCATTTTAACGCTGGAATTGCATCGTAATTTTGTAGGCAGACAGGCACAGAATGTAAGTGGCTCGCTACTGTGCAAAATGAAAAAAAAAAGCAAAACGAACTTGACGTATATCAATCTGAGTTCTATTAATCATTTCTACAAAAGATGTAACCTCGTGGTTGTTATGCTGATCTACACTTATTAAATATTTGATACCATATTCTGTGGATAGTTTTTGAAAGCCATTTTCGCTTTGAAACCTTACATTTATTTCCTCGATTCTTATTGGATAACCTGAATTGTTTCCCTTGAGGCAATCGAAAGAACAAAAAAAAATGTACGTAAGTATGTTTTCACGATAGAGAACAATGGATTACAAGCAAGGCTTTTAATTGCTTACTAACTTGAATCGTCGCTGTATAATCCATCTTTATGTCGTTAACGCTAATCTTAACCCTATTTATATCGATGTGTCAGATTAATGTGAGGTTATCAAATATCAAAGTGGGTGTTGATTCGTGTTTAGAAATCTCCTTTCCTTAATCTTAAGAACAAATTTCAACTCTTTGGGTCCTGTCACTGGATCTAATCAACGCCTTTATCCGCTGTACCATGTGTCTTTATGGATTAAGTCGTTGGTCAAGATCCAGTGGCAGGATCCAAAGATTTGTTAGTTCAATACCTGGTTAGGGCAGTGGAGAATTTGGAGAGGGGAATTAACAGTAGATAACTGATAACTGACATCCATTAGACATGGCACGTGGAACTAGAACAGCCTACCACAATGGCCAAAATAAAGGGTTCAGTTCGACATTACAACTACCTGAAGAAAGCCGGAGCGTACAACGGCCGAAACGTTGTGATAAATATGGCAACAAAGATGAGGCAATGCCACCATTACTCCGTTGCTAAGGCATGTTTGTAGAAAATTGTACTAGTAAACCATCCAAAAACTAGGTACCAACAGTAATGATAAGAAACTATACAGTTACAAGCATTGAACATGACTTTACAAGTCATATTAGATTATACTATGACTGGATTATGCTACATTTGTGTACTTATGTACTCGTGTTTATTTCGAGATTACATAAGGTCTTGAATATATATATATATATATATATATATATATATATATATATATATATATATATATATATATATATACAATCCATAATACGTTTTGTTATACGTCATTTTTGAATCTGGAGCTTCATAAAAATTGAAATAATGTCCCAATTATTCCGCGGATCATCAAACATTTTGCACAGGTTCCCAGTACTTCGTGGACCAACTTCTGCTAGCCACTGATTTAAATGACATGCTTGAAGGCAAATGCCGCGAATACAGTGTGATTTCTTGTTTCTTAGGAACTTACACGTCACTGGCATCGGGACGGCGAAAATCAAAATGCTGATGTCAACATTTGGGGTCTGACATGGGACATTAAGTCAGATCATTATTTATTAATTTCCCATCAAACCGAATCGTCAGATATCATTTTAGCTTTTCAAAATAGTCAGCATTTCCTGTCGAAGCGTCATTATATTCGACGCTTGCGTTTCTGTTGTATTACGTGTTTTCAAGACAGCATAGAGAAATAAAGAATGGTTTGGTTTGGTTTCTTTTGTTTTACGACATATCAACACCTCAATGTGTTATTTAACGCCGCCAACATTTTTAGGATAGATTCGTATGAATAGAATATGTATTCTTTGGTTTAGATTGGTTTGATTTATTTTGTTTTACGGCATATCAACACCTCAATGGGTTATTTAATGCCGCCAACATTTTTAGGATAGATTCGTATGAATAGAATATGTATTCGTTGGTTTAGATTGGTTTGGTTTCTTTTGTTTTACGACATATCAACACCTCAATGTGTTATTTAACGCCGCCAACATTTTTAGGATAGATTCGTATGAATAGAATATGTATTCGTTGGTTTAGATTTGTTTGTTTTTTGTTTTTGTTTTACGACATATCAACCTCAATGGGTTATTTGATGCCGACAACATTTTTAGGATAGATTCGTATGAATAGAATATGTATTCTTTGGTTTAGATTGGTTTAGCTTATTTTGTTTTACGGCATATCAACCTCAATGGGTTATTTAATGCTGACAATATTTTTAGGATGGATTCGTATGAATAGAATTTGTATTCTTTGGTTAAGATTGGTTTGGTTTATTTTGTTTACGGCATATCAACACCTCAATGGGTTATTTAGTGCCGACAACATTTTTAGGATAGATTCGTATGAATAGAATATGTATCTTTGGTTTAGTTTGGTTCGGTTTATTTTGTTTAATGCGATATCGACCTCAGTGGGTTATTTGATGCCGACAACATTTTTTATTGCTGGTAATATTTCTTTTTGTCAAAAATTCTGTTTCTGGAAGTGGGGATGATCGACACCAGCGTGCGACACCTTTGGAAAGTGCTTAAAAAACCATACCACGGGTTGACCCAAGCCTTGTGTGTGAAATTGGATAGATAGAAACCTTGACGCCCGTCGATAGCTCTGCTAGCACGAAGTCACAAGTCATCTTGACCGAGGGTTTGAGCGTGCTGGCCTTGTTCACATTGCTGAACAAGGCCAGCACGCTCATTCTTAGAAAACTGTGACTAAAGTCTGCTCAGCATACTTACAGTATAAACCACAGAGCAGGTGTCTGCAATAGGCATTCGCTATGTGAAATATAGCCACCCTATTAGAGGTGTCTCCCTGAATACAAATAGCCAGGTATTATTATTATATTTGATATAGCTTTATGCCATTTCATATAGTAATGCTTATAGTATTTGATATAGAATTATATTTAATATACTACGTGATATTAGTGTTTGATACTTGATATAGTTTTATTTTATTTGATATAGTAATTATTATAGTATTTCATATATTATTTGATATCAGAATTATTATATTATTGGATATAGTACTATATTTGATATAGTATTATATTATTTGATGTAGTAATGATTATACTATTTTATATAGTATTATATTATCTCCTGAGGAAGGTGGAGCGTACAACAGCAGAAACGTTGTGGCTGTGACAGTAAAGATGGTGACAACAGTCCAAACAACGTAAATAGTGTAAATATAATGTTTAGAACCTTAGCATTCTGACCATGAGACCCGGGTTCGAATCTCACCCTATCAACAAGGTGACTTCCTAATGTTTTCAGATTCGATGGTTCGATCCCAGCAAGCGGTAAATTTGGAAAGTACTTGAAAACCATACCACGGATGGACCCAGCATAACTGCGGAATAAAACACAAGTGGGCTCTGTCGGTGTTGAATAAGCAGGCATCTGCAACAGGGATAGGCTCGCCGCCCTAGGAGACAGGTTCTCTCGAATACAGCGTCTGCAATAGGCATAGGCTAGCCGCCCTAGGAGACGGGTTCTCTCGAATACAGCGTCTGCAATAGGGATAGGCTCGCCGCCCTAGGAGACGAGTTCTCTCGAATACAACTTCTGCAATAGGGATAGGCTCCCCGCCGTAGGAGACTGGTTCACTTGAATACAGCGTCTGCAATAGGGATAGGCTCGCCGCCCTAGGAGACGGGTTCTCTCGAATACAGCGTCTGCAATAGGGATAGGCTCGCCGCCCTAGGAGACGGGTTCTCTCGAATACAGCGTCTGCAATATGGATAGGCTCGCCGCCCTAGGAGACGGGTTCTCTCGAATACAGCGTCTGCAATAGGGATAGGCTCGCCGCCCTAGGAGACGGGTTCACTCGAATACAGCGTCTGCAATAGGGATAGACTCTCCGCCCTAGGAGACGGGTTCACTCGAATACAGCGTCTGCAATAGGCATAGGCTAGCCGCCCTAGGAGACGGGTTCACTCGAATACAGCGTCTGCAATAGGCATAGGCTAGCCGCCCTAGGAGACGGGTTCACTCGAATACAGCGTCTGCAATAGGGATAGGCACGCCGCCCTAGGAGACAGGTTCTCTCGAATACAGCGTCTGCAATAGGGATAGGCTAGCCGCCCTAGTAGACGGGCATCCTCGAATACGAGTGACCAGCTATATATACAATTATTAAAGTGAATGCAAATGTTGCTTAATAAATTTTACCCATAAATATTAGATATTTCATGCCAAATTTAATTATTTTCGTAATTTTTAATGCCACCCGCCTTCAAGATTTAGGCGATTGTGACTTAACACAGTATTCTTTGTTTTATTATCTGCGTAGTATCTTGCATTCTAAGCATGGACAGTGAAGTGTTTTCGGTTGCCTTCTCCACAGTCTGGAATATATGGTTTTAATTCTCTTAGACTGGGTGCCACCCAGACTATGCTGTTATTTGACCTAGAACTGTAAGGGTGATAAGTGATATATACTTCTCTTTCTCAAGAGAATTGGAATTTCTTCCTCTCGATTTCGCGTACTGAGACGATCTCGTTAAAACTGACCGTCCGTTTAGTTGAACGGATATCAGCGGGAAATGCTATGGCGGTATTAGAAAAACCATAACAATTGAAAATAGTGGATTTGAGAAAAACAGAAAAAATGAATTTAAAGAAAGAAGAGGCTTTGTAGCGAGAGATAGAGAGAGATAGAGAGGGGGAGGGGGAGTATGAGAGAGAATGAGATAGAAAGAAATAATGAATAATAGAGAGAGAGATAACGAGAGAAAGAGAACAAGAAAGCGAGTAAGATAAAGAGTATAAGAGAGAAGGATAAATTATGGAGAGACGGAAGGATAGTTTGAGAGAGAATATGAATGGTGGAGAGAAGGAAGGAGAGTTTAAGAGAGAATGAGAATGATGGAGAGAAGGAAGGAGAGTTTGAGAGAATGTAAATGATGGAGAGAAGGAAGGAGAGTTTCAGAGAGAATAAGGATGATGGAAGGAAGGAGGGATAGTTTGAGAGAGAATGAGAATGATGGAGAGAAGGAAGGAGAGTTTGAGAGAGAATGATAATGATGGAGAGAAGGAAGGAGAGTTTGAGAGAGAATGAGAATGATGGAGTGAAGGAGGGATAGTTTCAAAGAGAATAAGAATGGTGGAGAGAAGGAAGGTGAGTTTCAGAGAGAATGATAATTATGGAGAGGAGAAAGGAGAGTTTGAGAGAGAATGAGAACAATGGAGAGAAGGAGGGATAGTTTGAGAGAGATGAGGATGGTGGAGAGGCGGTAGGAGCGTTTCAGAGAGAATGAGAATGATGGAGAGAAGGAAGGAGAGTTTGAGAGAATGAGGATGATGGGGAGAAGGAAGGAGAGTTTGAGAGAGAATGAGAATTATTGAGAGAAGGAATGAGAGTTTCAGAGAGAATGATAATGATGGAGAGAAGAAGATATAGTTTGTGAGAAAATGATGATAATGTAGAGAAGGAAGGAGAGTTCGAGAGAGAATAAGAATTATGGAGAAAAGGAGGTGGAGTTCGCGAAGAATGAGAGTCATGGAGAGAAGGGGGAAGAGTTTGATAGGGAATGAAAATGATGGAGAGAAGGAAGAAGTGTTTTAGAGAGAATAAGAATGATAGAGAAAAGGAAGTATAGTCTGAGATAGAATGAGAATAATTGAGAGGAGAGAGATTTTGAGTGTGAATGAGAATGAGGGAGAGAAGGAGGGATAGAACGATGGATAATAAAAATGATGGAGAGAAGAAGAGGGAGTTTGAGAGAGAAATAGACTTATAGACAGAAGTAGGGAGAATTTAATAGAGAATGAGAATTATAAAGAGAAGGAGGGAAAGTTTGAGAGAGAACGAGAATGATGGAGAGAAAGAGGGAAAGAGAGAAGTATAAACGATAAGAGAAGTAGAGAAAGACTAAAAGAGAGAGAGAATGAACAAGAAAAACTAAGTCCTATTCGTAAAGCCACATTTTTTCTTCATCCATCTATTTTGTTTCTTCAGCTGCGGGCGATCATAGCACTCCCCGATTTCCTATTCCTTTTAGATTTTAATAATCTTTGCTTTTCGCTGTCTCTCCCAAGCACTTCTCCGATATCTCAAGCTTGACATGTACATGATGCGTAGCTTTCCATTTTTCCTTTTATCTTTAATCTTTCCTGAGTGTATTATATTTTCCAAGCTTACTTTCCTCATTACGTGCCCCAGAAATTTCCACTGTTTCTTACTGATGTTAAGTAGAAGTTTGCTTTTTGATGTCGTTCCCTCTAGAGTTTCATCGTTGCTCAAATGTTTGGTTCACGGTATTCTCAGCATGCTTCTGTAGAGCCATATTTCTGTTGCTTCAAGTCTCTTCTTCAGCTGTGAGGAGATTGTCGTCATTCAGTCACATATAAGAGGACTGATGTTATATAACAGTTCAGTACTCGTTTCTTTGTTACTAACGATATTATTCTGTTAATATTTGGTTGGTGCAAAAATAATGACGTAATAATGTCGTTTTTTGACGTTAAAAATACGTCAAAATACGACATTGTTACGTCATTATTTTTGCACCAACCTAATACTTTTTTCAGCTTCTGAAAGTCATCTTTCGCTATACGAATGCGCCATCAGACTACCGTGTCGCACTTTTCTTTTAATACGCTTCCCTGATATCTAAATTGTTATTGCTGATTGATTTTGTTAGCGCCATTTTGTAATTTTTATGTTGGGCTGTCTCTTTGTCTAACAACCACGCATTGCTTCTTGCAATTGATGTTTTGTTCTTCCTTCTCGCTTTCCTCCTCTAATATCTTGAGGAGTTCTTGTAGTTTCCTTTCTCTGCCTGCTATCAACATTGTCTCATTTGCATATCTAAAGTTGTTAAGATTATGGCCGTCAATACTGAATCCTTGCAGGGTATCTAATTATCTCATATGGAAGGAAACTTTTCTTGACATTACCTACCTGTTATGTCAAACTGTAAAGAATATGGGTCTTTCCGCGTGGTGGACCTACGATGGAAAAAAAAAAGACGAGCACACTGTCTATTTTTTTATCGCCTTGTCTGAGGAGGAATTAACGTAAGTCTTTAATAATTGGCCACTTGTAGTTTCAAGATCAGTAGTGGCAGTTACTTAATGAGTCTATTTGTTACGTACTTGGCGGATTTTTTGCTTCAGGATCACCTGCCGGAATATTACTGTTTCGGTAGGGCATCTTGGGACAACAAGTATGATGTTGAAAGAGCCGAAACTTGTCATGACCCCAAGGCATAACATCACTGACGAGGCGATCCTGTGCACTCGTTGGAGTGTTTTCATGACAAATCTCAGAATGTCCTTGCTTTATAATTTGAAAAGGTATCGTGAGAAGGCACATATTTGTCTTTGATGTAATGAATATGCATACAACTTGGTTCCCCCTCACAGTAATATGATTGGATGGTGTCAGGCATAAATACAGACTGATGTGGAGGTACAGGGAGGACGCCTATTGTCTTCACCTATTGCCTACGCCTATTGCCTACCACTACGACGAGGACCAGTCTATTACGGTTACCTGCTAGATTGTCCTACACGGTTACAGTAGTCAACGACCTTTCCGGGACATATCAGGCACACACCTTTTTTTATTTCTGTTTATATACTGATGTCATTTCCTATCTGTATTCAGACGGTTTGCTGCTAGTATATGTTATTATTCTAATATCCTTCCCATATCTTTCCTATCGGTTATAATATTAAGTTTCTGCTTGGACTACTCGTTGCATTTATCCAGTCTCCCTACTTGGCGAACCGTGACATAGGGTCGAGTTTTGTATGGGGAACTGGAGAGTTTACACGCGGGCCAATGGTCAAAATGTACCCAGCCTCCACAAATGCGTAATAAGGCACTTTGCATTGTGGATTCTTCTCATCCGAGTTTACGTTCGTAGACAGAGTCCCGATTGAGTGTTACTCTGTCCGAAGACAGAGAGCTTGACAATCGAGATCCAAAACAGTAAACTGCTTGACAGCGACTGACTGGTATTTACCCGTCACACCATTTCAGACAAGATGCGACACAATGTCAAGTTTACTGTGGGGAACCCAAGCGTTTCCACTCGAGCCACTCGTCAAAATTTACCCAGCTCCCGCTAAAGCAGGCTCGGGTACAGTACTGGTCTGTTTTTCTCAACCGAGTCTCTATCCGAAGACAGACTTCGACTGATTCCTCCTCCTCCCTTAAGACGGAGGTTTTGTCACCCTCTGCCCGAAGATAAAGGTCTTGTTTTCTCTTGTCTTGTCGCGAGACTGCGACTGACTTTTACTAACACATTGAGAGTTCGTTATTTAAGGCGTCTTGCATAATTTATTTTCTGTTACCTGGGGTGTCATATTGACTGCACAACATCATTTCTTTTGAGATTTTTTTTTTCATTAGTAAATATTTTATTTCATTTTTTAGTATTCATCCACTCATCATTCTGGCGAGTTTACTTAACTGATCTCTACTGAACTGATCTCTACTGAACTGATCTCTACTGAACTGATCTGTATTGAACTGATCTCTACTGAAGTGATCTGTACTGAACTGATCTCTACTGAAATGATCTCTACTGAACTTTGCATTTCATTCGATTTGCGTTAACTTCTAGTTTTTCCGTACATTTCCTTTTCCTGGTAATCATTCTTGGACGTTCAACGAATTCTTGGGGTGTTGGTATGTCAAAAATATCATACAGTAATTGCATAGGTTCTGCCTTTCTTGTGGGCCTTTCTTCAGCAAAAATTTTCTTTAACTGATTCCAATGTCTCATATGTTACCATTTTTTGCCTTTTACAATATATATATATATATCAGTTTTTCAATCCGTGACCTTATTACGCCATTTTCCCACATTTCTTTTCTATTTTTATAAACTCTGAAAAACACTCTTTCGCTAATTTTGTGTCCTTTTTTGTTATCTGTTCGCATTCTTTTTTTGACCTGGTAACAACTTTTCGAACACCGATTTAATTTTTCTTGCGAACATTAATTCTGTCGGTGACATGACTGATGGTGTATTGCTATTCGGCGTTATCAGGTATACTAACAAGAACTTTTGTAGTGCTTCGTCATTCACATTTTAATTACTTACATTTTTTCAAAGCTATCTTAAAAGTACCCACAAACCATTCTGCTTGTCTGTGTGACCTTGGCCGATACAGCGGGGTAGCAATATCGAGAAAATTTTGCAAAATTAATTAAATTCATAAGTAGTGAATTGTATATCGCTATCCAAGATTATGACATCTGAAATGCCATATCTTGCAAACAGTTCAAGTAAAAATTCACTGTAACCGTAGAAGTTTTTTTTTTCAGTCCACTTAGTAAAACTATCCATTGCCGCAATATAATGTAATCCATTAATTAGACCGACGGAATCTATGGGCAGTAATGACCACTGAATATCTGTTTTTGGCGAACGTTGTAATTTTGTGGAAGGTGTTTTTGCTGCCAAAACAAACCTCTGCAAACTATTACTATTTTTTCAATGTCTTGATCCATTTTGGTCGAGTATACAAAGCTTTTCATAACATATTTCATCCTTGAAATTTCCAGATGTCCTCTATGAAATTAATTTAATATCCGCTTTTGTAAATGTTAGATATTAGTATTCTTTGTGCAAACATCAATAATCCGTCACATAACGAGTAAGCGTTCAAGTCTGGATTGCGTTCTATATATCGTCTATTACTTTCTTTTGGTCGCTTTTTTTTAAATAAACAGGTCCTGTTCTGCTTTTACTTCTATTTCTTCCATGGTTACTGGGGTTGAATAATAGTATTAGACTATTATTTTTTAGTGGCAGTGCATATTGCCTTAAACCTTCTGAGGCTGAGCTTTAAGGTCAGATGGTAGACAAAATAGGGAAGTCGATTATGATCGGCTGAGCCAAATGGGAATGAGTTATTAAGGTCTGGGGGGGGAAGTGCTCTTTAGACGTCAAAGAAAATAGACGTGTTAGATTGCAGTTGTGCAAACCCAATCCGCCCACTGAGCAAAGGTCTTTGGAAAGTTGCTTCTATACCACACTCGCTAACATTGGAAGCTAATATGAATTCTGCTTCCATAATGCGCTAATGATAAATCTGACATTAATGTTTTCTTGATTTCTTCAAACGCCTTCTGACACTTATCAGTCCAGTTCAAATTTACGACTTTTAAAGCAAATTGTTCAGTGGAGCTTTAAAATTCTGCATGTTAGGTATATAGTTTTCAAGTCCTGGAAATGCTTATAACCTTGTATCATTAGTTGGCGAAGGCAAATTCTTAATTGCATTTGCCCTCAATGGATCTGGTCGACGACCACTGTTTTCAATTATTTGACCGAAGTACTTGATTTTGAGCAAAAATAATTTGTATTTTTCTTCATTGAGTTTGAACCCGTATTCTCGTATTTTTTCATAAACCCTTTATATATGGCTGATATCTTGTTCTTTCGATAACCTTTTAATAATTATAGCATCCAGATAAGCAACTGAGAAATCACAATCTTCAATCATAATATCCATAGCTTGTTGAAATATAGCTGGAGCCACTTTTATCTCATGAGGAAATCAGTTGAACTTATACAATCCTTTGTGCGTATTTATAATTATAGAACATTCTTCTTCAAGCTCTATTTTCAAATATGCTTCAGAACGATTCAAATTTGAAAAAAACATTTCCACCGTTTAAATTCATAAAAGTTTTCACTGGACATGCTAATAGGTAGATATGGGTTTCTAAACATTTGTTTATCCCTGTCCAGAAATCAATACAAACACGAATTTCATTATTTTTTTTCTTTACTTACACTGCTAGTGTTGCCCATTTTGAATGGTCATCTTTTCAATTATATCTAATTTATCAAGTCTGTCTAATACTTCATTGATTTGATGCAGTACCGCGAACAGTACACTACAGTTCGGTTTAAACAATAGCGTCGCCTTTTTTTCACTTGAAAATTCCGTTTTGAATTGGGAACACCAATTCAGCTCATCCGACACAACCTCCGGAAAAAATTTTTACAATTCTTCCTTTAAATTTTCACACTGTTTTTTTTTTTAACTGTTCGCTTGTCCACTTATATTTTTGCAATAAATATATATAGGTAAACTCAAGTATTTCAATCCACTCAGTACCAAATAAGTTCGTAGCATTTTTTAACACATAACCCTTAGCTTTTACACATTTGTTACGAAATGAAACTTTACAAGTCATTTGACCAATAAAAATAATTTCTTATCCGACATGTGGCATGTGTTATATTCGAAGTTTTTATAATATATGTTTTCCGTTTGCTTCCCATGTAGAATCGTTGATTTTTTTAATAGCACTGCAAGTGTCTAGTTGCATTTTTGAATCCATAATTTTAATTTTCACATACACAAATTTTCTTTGGTTTTCTGTAATTATTTTTTTCCGTCGCAACGCTGTGTGCGAATATTTTTCGGTGAGAATTTTTCTTTGCTTTAGTTTAAAAGTGTGACTTTTTATACCCTACCTTCCTACACTTGTAGCACTTTGAATTCTTAAAGGGACAATCGTCGCCGTGGTGGAAACTTCCACATCTGAAACACGGATTCATTTTTTTTATTTTTCCACATTTGTCACTAGCTTTATATATGCGCATATTTTATCTTAAATTTTCTCGGAATCGTGTGTCATATTAAGGATTTCTGCCCTTCATCTGATATTTCTTGTGTTAGTTTTTGATTTTGTTTATGTTTCTTTAGAATTCCAGGACGTATTTCTGCGTATTTTTCCGCCGTATAACCCTTAAACGAAAATTTTACCTTCAAACATATCCGGAATCTGTTCATTTAATTTGAGTCTTTAACACTCCTTGTTAACGATTCCAGCATATGACAAAATATTCGTCTTCTTCTTCTTATGTCAGATTCCTAGACTTCCAACGAGTATTGAATAAGGAATATTTCTCGCTAAAAATGTACTGCCTCTTCAAAGCAATTTTTTACCTGTTTTTTTTTCATGTTTCTCGTCTTCCCAGTCGCAGCGTTCAACTCTAAAAATTTACTCGTATCTTCTAAAATAAGCAGAAAAGGTAATTCCATCATCTATATTGTATGTAACTTGGAGAATTTTCCTTTTTATTCCGTATCATTTCAACTAAATTTAGTTGTTATTTCTGATGTTCCAAAAACTGCTTTTGTTGTTCTTGCAGAATTTTTAACACTTGGGCTAATAATTCATTCATATTTGAAGAATATTTTTTCTTCCTGTTTGCATTTTTTTTTCACAGACACCAAGAGAAAAATATTAAACCAACGGGGTTCTAATATTAGGTTGGTGCAAAAATAATGACGTAATAATGTCGTTTTTTGACCTTAAAAATACGTCAAAAAATGGCATTATTACGTCATTATTTTTGCACCAACCTAATATCTCGTCGGCATTGTTATCATGTGGACCGGAGCAAAAACAAGTTCTTTTTCATAATCGTATGAGTTTAATTCATCGTCGCCACTATAATAACACGCCTCTAGCAGTTATCATATTGTATTGCCTGGGCTATTCGCCGTGACATCACTAGAATTCTCTCCGACTGACTCTAACGGATTTCTACTGGCTCACTTTGAGTTCTTTATTTAAGGCGTTTTGCCTAGTTCATTTGTGTTACCGCGGGTGTGTTATTTACTCCACAACAGTTACCTAGTAATAGATAATTTCATGGCAACTGCTCTGACGACCTTTTTTTTACTGGGGCCCTGACTGCAGGAAATTAAGCTTGCTACTAGATTGGCATTGCGGTCCCACCATTTTACTTTTGAAATAACTAAATGGAACTGCCTCTTCGCCTCCAACTCTTTCTTTTCTTGCACTTCCGCCTGTGGAACTCTTTTCTGTTCACTTGCTTCACCGATAACTACAATCTTCAAAAATTTAAATAGATATGTTATTCGCCATCTTCTGTCTTTCTGAATACTGTTCGTCGGTTAGGTTATTCACTGATTTCAATACGAACCTCTTGGCTTCAATAATCCCTATGAATGTCAAGTTCTCGAGGCCATCTTTCCTCATTATCAGTCCTAGAAATGACAACTGTTGCATTCATATTCGAAGGATAAGTCTCTTTTTTGTTTCAGTTTTCCCTAAAACTTCTCCGTTGCTCATGATGTAGTCTATCGCCATCTTTTATCTTTTTGTATCCCTTTCACCTTTTGTCGTTCCTCAATCCTCTCAATTCTCAGTCGTCTCTTTAACTTTCACTACCTGCAATCACCATGCGTACTGGTGGCATTCTCGACTTTCTCGGGGTGAAAAATAAAAAAAAATTCCAGTAGATAATTCGATGACAACTAGTCTGATGAGTTTTTTTTTTCCTGGTGCCCTGACTACATAAATTTAAGCATGTTACTAGATTGGCATTTAGGTCCCACCCTTTTACTGTTGAAATAAAGAAATACAACCGCTCCTTCTACTTGAACAGTTTCTTTTCTCGAACCCCCCGCCAGGGGTAATAAGAATGGAGTAAACAGAAGAATGCATTTCTGGTGTCCCCCATACTGCATGAATTTAAACGTGCTGCTAGACTGGCATCTAGGTCCCATCGGTTTACTGCTGAAAACCGTCACTTCTACTTCAGTTTTCTTTTCTCGCACTTCCCGCCTTTAATCAATCCTCCCTATACACAGTCTTTTCTCTCGCTTTCAGACCCTGTGACTCCCTGCGTTTTAGTTGTTGTCTCCCCTTGCTTGAGGTGAAATGATTAAAAAAATGTTCGTCATTTAGGTTATTCACTGATTTCAGAATGACCCTCTTGACTTCAAAAACTCCTATGAATATCAAGTTCTCCAAGCCCTCTTTCCTCATTAACAGTCCTAGAAATGACAACTGTTACTTTTATCTTCGAAGTATAAGACTCTTTTTTGTTCCAATTTTTCTTAAAACTTAGCCGTTTCTCACTGATATAGTCCATCGTTATCTTCTGCCTTTTTGAATCCTTTTCATCTTTTGTCTTTTCCTCAAACCTCCCAATTCTCAGTCTTTTCTTTCACTTTCACTCCCTGTAACCTCCTGCGTATTAGTGGCATTCTCGCCTTCCTTGGAATGAAATGATTAAAAAAATAGTTCCAGCAAATTTTTGTGGCGTAATTTATCAAAAAAGACAAAAAACGAATTCCTTACTTCTCTAGCGGCAACACCATATCTCTAAATTCTCAGCAGCTAAGAGCTCACCACCAAAACCTAATAACGTACATCTTATTACGAAACCATAAATGGGAAGAAAGCATGAAAAACCATTCCTTAATTATGGTCTTTAATGAAATTTGCATTGAAGATTACTGCCAAAACAAAACAACACAGCGTATTTCAAATATCAAACATTATAGCGAATTCCTATTCCGCCGCTTACAAACCTCCAAAGACTAAACAATAACCCACAACATAAAACTAACACGCTTTACTTGAACTGAAGAAAGTAAAGAATTTAATTATTTCTCAAACACAAGAATGGAACTTCTTTTTAAAATCAGGTAGGAAATCGAATTCCTACTAAGCTACCGAGAACATCAAGGCGTCAAAATCTAAATTAGCCAATGACATGAAACTAATAAAACTTAATATGTAAACTAATTTTAGTTTATTTTTGGATTTGAATTTAGGTCCAGATTAATATTTAAGATTGAAAATAAGGTTAGAAATAAGAATTAACGAATTCTAATTTGAAGAGATGCTGTTGTTATCAAAAGGGATAGCTGAGAAGAAAAAAACTTTTGGTAACTAGGTGTGGGGGGGGGCAAAACATTTTACCATGAAATTCAATATGATAATTAATTTTATTAATATTAATAAATTAAATGAGAAAGGTGACAACCTTAATCACAAAATACGCCGTGATAAATTTTAAAATTAAAGTAATCATAGCTGGTCAATCGTATTCGAAGATACCCGTCTACTAGGGCGGCTACCCAATCCCTATTGCAAACTCGCTCTCAGACACAGTTGTGTTTGTTCAACAACCACAGAGCCAAAATGTGGTTTATACTGCAACTTTGCTAGGCAGACCTTAGCACAGTTTCTGGGGAAGAGCGTGTTATCTAGATTGATCAAAAATCTTAGCACCTGGACACCTCTGGCACGGTGACTTATGACTTCGTGCTAGCACAACTATCGACAGTTCCCCAAGTGTACCGTCTACCCAGTTGCATACACAAGTCTTGGTCAACCCGTGACATGGTTTTCAGGCACTTTCCCAAAGTGCAGTACGCTGGGATCGTCCCCACTCCATACAAATAACATCAGGAAGTCTCCTCCTGACAGATCAACCATTCTGAGATTCGAACACGGGTCTCAAGGTCAAAAAGCGAACGTTCTAAGCACTCGCCTAAGCTTCCATAAAAAATAAAGCACTAACAAGACTAATGCAATAAAATTAAAATAACGAATAAGATGACATTAAAATAGAAAAATATGAATATATATATTTAATTGATAATATTTATATACAGACACTCACACTCAAACTATATATAAGCCTTTCAATATTGTATACTTTCACAGAAATCTATCATAAAATCTTTCAGCGTTGCTTCATTATGGTTCGGCCTTTTAGACGGAAGTCAAGCAGCTTGCGGTATTCCGGGCATGCGTCTAGCATAACCTACAATCATCAGCACTTCCGCATTATCCTGTAGACTGATTATGGCGCTGAATGTTTTCAAAGCGGTCGGTCTTTGCTCGAGATGAGTGGCGAAAATCTGCTTTTAAGTCGTCTCTTCTTTTGAGATAATGTCGTGCTTGGAAATCACTCGAGAAGACTTCCCATCGTTCCATACATAGCACAACAATGTCCCTCTCTTGATCTTGTCGATGAAAAAGGCCTGTGATTCGCGCACACGCGTCACTCGAAAGGAAACGTATAAACAATTCTCAAAATATTATAAAGGTAAAACTTACTTTGAAAACCAAATTCGAAGTATTGTTTTCGGCAAGCACTCACATATTTTTGATGTTGATGGGAAAATTGTTGAATAATACTTGTCATGTTTTTAATCTGCTCTATTAATGTGTCGCTTAATTTAGAGCAAGAAGTAATTCAGGAAGTCGAACGAAATATACTTTCTTTGATTTCCGCTCTACACAGTCTTCTACCATAGGTTGGCTCACAGGAACGTATCGAACCTGCTTCCTCTTTTGTGGAAGAAACCATCGTTTTATTTTGGTGCGCTTCGCTTCGCGGCTACAAAGAAAGTAATCCGCGCCCTGGCTAAGACGATAAAATATATCCGCGCCTGGGCAAGATGATAAACTACATCTGCGTCCTGGCTAAGACGATAAACTATATCCACGTCCTGGGTAAGACCATAAACTATATCCTCGTCCTGGGTAAGACGCTAAAATATATCCACGTCCTGGCTAAGACGATAAATTACATCCGCGTCCTGGGCAATACAATAAACTACATGCGCGTCCTGGGTAAGACGATGAACTAGACCCGCGTCCTGGCTAAGACGATAAAATATATCCTTGTCCTGTGTATAACGATAAACTACATCGGCGTCCTGGCTAAGACGATAAACTAGATCCGTGTCCTGGCTAAGACGATAAACTATATCTGCCTCCTGGCTAAGACGATAAACTACATCCGCGTCCTGGCTAAGACGATAAACTATAACCGCGTCCTGCGCAAGACGATAAACTACATCCACTTCCTGGTTAAGACGATAAACTATACCCTCAACCTAAGTAAGACGTTAAAATGTATCCGCGTCCTGAGTGTAACGTTAAAATGTATCCGCGTCCTGGCTAAGACGATAGACTACATACGCGTCTTGGGTAAGACGATAAACTACATCCGCGTCATGGCTACGACTATAAACCACATCCGCGTCCTCGGTAAGACTATAAATTACATCCACTTCTTGGGTAAGAAAACTATATACTCGTCTTGGGCATAACGATAAATTATATCCGCGTCCTAGCTAAGGCGATAAACTACCTCTGCATCCTAGCTAAGACGATAAACTGTATCCACGTCCTGGCTAAGCCGATAAACTACATCCGTGGCCTGGGCATGACGATAAACTACGTCCGCGTCCTGGTTAAGACGATAAATTATCGTCGTCCTTGGCACAACGATAAATTACATCTGCGTCTTGGGTAAGACGATAAACAACATCCGCGTCCTGGCTAATACTATAAACTACATCCGCGTCCTGTGTAAGACGATAAACTACATCCGCGTACTTAGCATGACTATAAACTACATCCGACAACAAGACATTTGATCAGAAGGTTTTGAGCAGCATGGAACCACCTCTTAATTGCTGGTGTTTCCATGAAAATTTTGACCCGGTGTGGTATCAACTGTTACGATCTCAACTATGGGCAAATATTTAACCGCTAAAATGGGGTCGACGCATTGTGAAAATGTAAAAATACATTTTAATACCAGAAAAACTTTATAAAAATTATTACCAGCAATACATTATTATCAAATAATTCATTTCTGGAAAAAAATATTGTTATGGTCCGATTCCTTGTACCACGGTGATAGTCCAAGATAGAACCAATAAAGAAGAACTCAAATACGGATATGGAATAACACAGATATATTACAAAAAGGAATATATACAAAGTAGAAAGTGTTAGTACGAGCAATCAGGTTTAGTAGTAATTGTCTGAACGCGACTCTTTTTCGGATTGCCTCTGACTCTACTGACTGACTCGCTCTGACTGACTGACAGACTCCTGACGGACTTCTGACGGACCTCACTCCAGACTTCAGACTGAACTCTCTCCAGACTTCAGACGGAACTCTCTCCAGACTTCAGACGGAACTCTCTGTTTCCTCTTGAGGCGCAGTATTTATTACGCATGGGATAGTCCATTAGGTTATTATGGGTAAGGTCCCATAACAAATTTCACAAGCAATAAAAAATCTTGTCTGCATTAAATAACCCATTGAGGTTGATTTGCTGTAAAACAAAAACCAAATCAAACCAAACCAAAGATTGTAACTCAAACGTAAGGTTCTATATCCCCTTTTAAATAAAACACACTTCCCACCAAGATCCTGATCGAAAGACAACACTTCCGCAGAGTTTCCTATCCGAAACGTAAACAAGCAATTTCTAAATAATTAACCGATCCTTTTACTTACACTATTTTCAAATACGTACATCTGATGAAGGCTGAAACGTGATAACAACAACGAAGATAAGGACAATAGTCCGAATATAAATAATGTCAATAATTAATTTCGGAAATTCAGATTTTGATTTTGATTCTGTCATTTTTAAGTTAGTGGTTATAATAGTGGTTACTGATATTTGAAATAGACGCCCCATTTTTATTTATTAAATAGCGTGCATTACGGCTATAAGCCCTCACAGATCATAGTAAAGAAAATGTTCTCCGCCAGGGATCGAAAGAGTATTTTCTTTTCTAGGAGAAACCTCCGTATGACCCGTTTTATACAGGTCCCAATTAAAAGAAAGAGACCTAATATATATATATATATATATATATATATATATATATATATATATATATATATATATATATATATATATAAGGTTGGTGTAAAAATAATATCGTTTTTTGACGTATTTTTTAACGTCAAAAACGATATCATTTTTGCACCATCCTAATATATATATGTATATATATATATATATATATATATATATATATATATATATATATATATATATATATGAAAGAGATCGAGATAAAGAACAAATGGAGTAAAATTGAAGGATTTATTTTTAAAATAGTTTTCAATGTATAGCAAAATATTATTATATTTTTATTATAAATCTTATAATAAAACATTTTGAAATCGCTACAAAAAAGCTTTCACGTTTCAATACCATGATTGTACTTCTTCGGGTGATGCTTGGTCACTGATTATAAAATGATTTCTTTAGAGAAATGTAAAAACAAATCGTTACCTCTTTTCCCAAGTTTAAAAGTGGGGACAGAAATAAAAATATTGTTGTGGGTATGTCTCGATTAGCCAATTAAATACCAGATCTATCCTAAGTAGAAAAATAAGGTCTGAGGGTGGAGGTGAGTGTGTTATTTTTTCATGTCACGATAAGCCGGCGCTTGTGGAAGATATGACAGCGAGAAATGTATCATGAATGTAGTCAAGATTAAATATCTGAATATATCGTAAAATGAACCTGCATAACAACAATCTATCTATCTATCTATCTATCTATCTATCTATCTATCTATCTATCTATCTATCTATCTCGGTCTATTCATATCTATCTATCTATCTATCTATCTATCTATCTATCTATTCATATCTATCTATCTATCTATCTATCTATCTATCTATCTATCTCGGTCTATTCATATCTATCTATCTATCTATCTATCTATCTATCTCGGTCTATTCATATCTATCTATCTATCTATCTATCTATCTCGGTCTATTCATATCTATCTATCTATCTATTTCAGTCTATGCATATTATCTATCTATCTATCTGTCTATCTATCTCGGTCTATTCATATCTATCTATCTATCTATCTATCTATCTATCTATCTATCTATCTATCTATCTATCTATCTATCTATCTATCTCAGTCTATTCATATCTATCTATCTATCTATCTATCTATCTATTCATATCTATCTATCTATCTATCTATCTATCTATCTATCTATCTATCTCGGTTTTTCATATCTATCTATCTATCTATCTATCTATCTATCTATCTATCTATCTATCTATCTCATTCTGTTTGTATCTATCTATATAACTAAGTCTATCCGTATCTATCCCAGTCTGTTTCTATCTATCTATCTATCTATCTATCTATCTATCTATCTATCTATCTATCTATCTATTTTCGACTTTCTCATATATATCTATCTGTCTTACTCGCAATCTCCTTTTCTCTCTCCATATATATATATATATATATATATATATATATATATATATATATATATATATATATATGTATGTGTGTGTGTGTGTGGGTGTGAGAAAGAACAGATGGAGTAAAATTCCACAGTTCGTAGCATTTACTTTAAAAAAGTACTTAATTCAAAATAGGGCAAAATATTATTATAATATTTTTTATTATA
>OZ010612.1:52258405-52265905 GCA_963932145.1 Acanthosepion lycidas
GCACTCTTACAGTATGGCAATGCTCCATAACACACTGCCAGTGTAACGAATCGTGAACTTGTGAATAGTGAGGAGCTGGAAGTGCAACTTCATACTGTTTACAGTACATTTTCCATGTTACGCGGTCAGAGCTTCAACAATATGGATGAGGTTTTACCTCTAACCAGCCAAATGGTATAACTGTGGGACTGAGCTTCTGACACAACGGTGGCAACAAACAATAATATATGAAGGGATATATTTTGTCGTATAAATGATTTTCGTAGCATGCGATAATTGTCCATCCCACAAAACGTTTAATATCTTAAAAAACACTAAATTAATTCAGTTTCTTTTTTCCCGATTCTCAGATAAGACGTTTCGTCATCTTGACAACAATTGTCGTAAGAATCACTGAAAAGCACCTTGAGTTATTCAGCTAGAAAGAGGCGGGTTAAAATCGTTTTGTGTCAGACCACTAGCAATGGTGAGAGGAAAAAGATCATCCAGGCCTTCAGTAATGGTACTCACATTCATAATCTGGCTTCCATCTTCGACGTTCATCCAAGGAACGGATAATAAGTATAAAAAAGATGGAACGAGAGAGGAAAACTGGACAGGAGGTCACAACGAGAAAATGGATCATCATTTTAACTTAGACCTAAAGAGATTAACTTGAAAAGATCCAACACAATCCATAAGACTTTTGGCATGTGTGAAAGGAGTTTCACGCATGACAGTACAAAGAGCAGTTGGGGTTAGGTATGGAAGTATATTTTGTTCTTGTTTTTACTTCTCAGTAATAAGAGGACAGCGAAAATAGAGATGTAACCCGAAAAAAATGCTATGTGAAATGTGTTATTGTTTTGGAACGTGCGGTCGCAACGCTGAGTTTGAATTTAAATTTTAAGATTCTGCGTTTTTGTACAAATATAGCAATAAGATAATTCTTTTTTACTGGTAGATTTTCCGTGAATATGGCATGAACTATATTGTTCAATAATTAGGAACAATCTACCCAGGTTTCACCTGAACGGATCTTCAAGGTACACTGGCGTATTCAGCACTCTACCTTTTAGCTTTCTTTGGACTAAAAACTTAGGGCTCTAGAATATTTATTTCGCCCTGTTCGGATGTTTCTAGTTCTTTCTTTTTTTTTTCCATTTTTTTTCTTCGAGTACTAATTTTCTTTTGATATACTCACAAGTTGCGCCATATATATATATATATATATATATATATATATATATATATATATATATATATATATATATATATATATATATATATTCCTTACTATTTTCTTTTTCTGTGAATCAGTGTATTTATTTTATGAAATTTTCCAAAGCCATCAGTATTCCAGGTCGCACTTGTATTTGGTACAAATGAATAAACCGAACTAGCTATTGCTGTTGTGTAATAGGCGCTGTCCTCACTGGTATGGTGGATTAATATACATATATATATATATATATATATATATATATATATATATATATGGTTGGATAGATGTGAGCTTGTGACCCTGGGTTTCACGCTTTAGCGATCGTCAGACAAACTCGCGCTTTCTAATAAGTACCGCGCATATAATATATAAATAATTATACATATATATATATATTTATTTATATTTATATACACACACTTTTCACACACACACACATATATATATATATATATATATATATATATATATATTATATTATATATATATATATATATATATATATATATATATATATATATATATATATATATATATATTTAGAATATGCTATATTTATAAGGAAGAATGTTCACTATCGGAAAGAGAGCTTTTTAGATTTACGGTGTGGACATAGGAATCGTCACTACATGGCGATTGGCTGTTTCACTCTTTAGTGTGATCTTCAGACCAACCTGTTACAACAAATACGTGAGACTTCTAAATTTTAACTAAAAGGAATAGGCGAACATAATCTATCACGAAACTATACCCACAATGAATTAATAGCTCATCATAATAAGTCTAAACAAAAATTCGACTTATAATTGCAGTTTTAATTAAAAGAGAAGGGCGATAAATCGTAGAGAATGCGCTGAGACTTGGACGTCAAATTTACGTCGAAGTTCATACAACGTTTTCCATTTTCTTAAAAATATCTACTCAAAGAGTAAAAACAAAACAAAAAAATAAATATGTTTTCAAACTATATGGAGTCGGCTTGGCTCTATCTCTAAACACTAGAAATTTCAAATTTAACATTTTTATATTTTCAACTTTCTTCGCGAGGTTTTTATTTATATTTTCACCACCCCACTACTACTATATATATATATATATATATATATATATATATATATATATAGTTTATGCAAACTTAGGTAATCCGTATGGGTAGACCCGAGGAGGATGATATCCGGAGAGCCCAATGTAAAATTCAGAGCAGATATGTTTGAATAAAAACAGACCACGTCAAGGTTCCATGTAATAAATTATTTCACCATAACCCCTGTAACAGGGATCTGGATCATCAGCAGAGCCCTGTTAAAGGGGTTATGGTGAAATAATTTATTACATGGAACCTTAACGTGGTCTGTTTTTATTCAATATATATATATATATATATATATATATATATATATATATATATATATATATATATATATATATAGTTGCTATACCGTTTGCTTGATAACGTAACTGTCCGGATTCCATTTCTCGGTAGTGCATGCGCACTGCTGATGAGTCCCAAATATAGGACGAAACGGCCGTCCAGTGCTTTCTGTTGAGGTTTCTATCAGACTCGATGAATTAATTAAATATATATATATATATATATATATATATATATATATATATATATATATATATATATATATATATTATTTATTTTTAAAGAAAAAAAAATTTATAACATAAATATGTTATAAAATCACTACAAAAATAGCCATTTTGTTTCAACACCTTCGGTGTCTTATCAAGTGATGACGTTGAATGCCTTCACTTGATAAGACACCGAAGGTGTTGAAACAAAATGGCTATTTTTGTAGTGATTTTATAACATATTTATGTTATAAATTTTTTTTTCTTTAAAAATAAATAATTATATCTGCTCTACTTTGTATTGAGCACTCTTTTAAGAATAGTAATTGTTGGTTATTGGAATTCATTCCATATACACCAATCATATACTTGGGTATATATATATATATATATATATATATATATATATATATATATATATATATATATATATAATGGCCTGTCACCCCTATGCATACCATGTTCACCTGCGTGCTGTACCATGTTCAAGTAGCTCCTTGTTTTGTTCAAATAGCTACTTTTGCCGTACCTTGTTAAAAATAGCTCCATATACCCTACCGTGTGAAAATAGCTCTTTTTTTCCGTATCTTGTTGAAATCGCCCCATGTACCGAACCTTGTGAAAATAGCTCCTGCTACGGTGCCTTGTTCAAATAGCTCCATGTATCTTACCTTGTGAAAATATCTACTTCTGCCGTACCGTGTTCAAATAGCTCCTTGGGCCTTATCTACAAAATATAAGTGCGCATCCTTCTCCATTATTTCAAATATACGCTCTTAAATAGTCGCCGGAGGGAGTCGTCAGTGACGTAAATTGACTTGATTCATCAGCGAGTTTCGGGTCTTTCAACATCATAAACCCCTTCACCAAGTCGACCTAATCTGGGGAGATCAATCCCTGATTCCTCCTCGCAATCAAACGCTCGCAGATGCTCTGGGTATTTTTAACGAATTAAACGAAAATAGACCACGTTTTTCCGCGCATCCGTTTAGATGTTTGTAACAACCAATCCAATGCGTGAACTGAATTTTAAATGGTTCACGGAGGAGAAGATGTCTTCTTTTCTTTCTTTTTCGGTGGGGAGCAGCTTCAATGGATAAGTAGTAATGATTTGGGACATTTTCATTAGACGTTTATCCACTGAACCTCTCGATGTTGTTTCAAGGATCACGCCGATGTCAACGTTGAAGTCGTGCCAAGAGTGTTTGTCACTGGCTGGGGTTTTTTAATGTCCCTTCGAAATGGAGTCTCACGCTCCTGTTAAAACCTCTGTTTGGAGGAACTGGACACTGTGGTGAGCTTCCCGGCCCTTTCACCTCCTGCGTCTCACCAGAAGATACTCCTGCGGGCTGATGTTGGTTCAACTGCTCCTGACACTTCATTTTGGCCTAGTATTTGCATTGCTGTCGTCAAATTATCCATGTAGTTTGAATATCGTAATGCTGCCCTGCTAATATCTTCACATTCACATGCTAAAGAAGATTTCAAATGATTTGACTTTAGAAAACCTTTTCTTACGAGCCCCGTGTTCTTGTCGGCCGGCTTTGTATGGGGGTTCTGATAATATTATTTCTTTGCCCTTTCATTCCAGCAGCTACCGAATTATCTCTTTGTTGTTGGCCGACAGTTTCTTCTTATCATGTTCAACTTATTTCCAACCTTAGAAAAATGTCGCTGCGCTCTGAAATGGATAATTATAGCGTGATTGAAATCGCCAACATATTCTTCAGGAAATAAATGAATTTTAAGATCTAGAATGTGTCTAATGGTTAGACACTCGGAACAAGAAAGTGAGGACTCGAAATCCGGTCGCGTTCCTGACATTCATTTTCGAGTGTATATCCCCGGAAAAGGTCTGAATTCGTTCCTTCTTCTTCCAGCTATGGGTTAATGTTGTGGATTCCGAGATGAAATTCGGTCTCCAATGAATGACAAACGCAATAATTAAATATAAGAAATAAAATGTATTTACACAATAATACAAAGGGTAATACTGTTAGTAAATTCAGGAACGCGGTTAGTATCAATAACATACATATATACATATATATACATATATATATATATATATATATATATATATATATATATATATATATATATATATATATATATAGTCTCGAAGTAGGACTTCCTTAGAGTCTACGTGCTTGTAACTGTGACTTCTACAAGCGGTTACCTCACACTATTACTCTACATTCAACACAATCACAATCTCAATCTCTGCTCACTTTCTCATATTCTGACTGACTTTGGGTATTTAACGGCAGCAGTTCAAGTAACACTCTGGTCGAGTCCACTTATATGAAAAAGGGGAGGACCTCATAACAGTTAACCAGTTAGAATTCAATTAAGGGAACAAAAGCCGACAAAACAATTACTCTACTGGGAGTTGAGACAGTTTGATGACAGCAAAAAAAAACAAAAAAACCTCGACCCAACCAAGAATATTTGTTTTGGTTTTTATATTTATCTCTTGCCAAAATCACAACGTTTCCCCCGGTGTACGCTCCAACCGTCTTCATGTCATATACGTTGAAATTTCAATCGAATTTTTTATTTAGGGGTGGGGTGGGGGAGATTGTTCTAGTTCCACGTACCATGCCTTTTCTGGATATCTCTCTTTCAGGTAATTCCTTTTAGTAACTGAACTCTCCAGTAATCCAGAGAGCTAGAGAAAATACTATCTGTATTACTGGTTCCCATATTGTATTCATGTTCAATGTTTAGCATGAATTTTTGGGGCCTAGCCTGTGCGCTGAGACCTATAGTAAAACGACAATAACAGAAAATGTAATATGAGTTAAGGTAAAAAAAGTCAGACCTAGCTCGTGCATGTTCACTTCGTGGTGGTGTACATCTCTGTGATGCAATATTCAAATCTTAGATAACATATTGAACACTTGTATGTAAGTTACTAATAAATATATTTGGTAATCTATGTCATTTTTATAATCCAAGATATTTGCATTTAAAATATGTTCCATCATTGGACTCTACCATATCTCCCTTTCTCTCTCTCTCTCTCTCTCTCTCTCTCTCTCTCTCTCTATATATATATATATATATATATATATATATATATATAAATGACAATAGGAAAACTGTAGTTACTGCTGACGCGTTTCGTCCAATGTGGACTTTCTCAAGGCAAAAAACGAAATGAGTTTAATTAAAGAAAGTAACTAATAATAAAAAAAAGACCCCCCCCAAAAAAAACAAACAACAGAATGTTCTTAGCAAATGGAGGAATGTAGAGAACGCTATTTTCCTATTGTTAACTGAAAATAACGTCAGTTATTGTCACGTGTGGAGAATATTGTCATTATAACTGTGTTGGCAGATTCAACCATTTACTTTTGATTTTACGATATTGTTGTACACGTTTGTTTGGGAGAGCAGTAATTTTCTTAAGGAAGGTGTTATGGGGTCCACCCCTTTTTCATATAAGTGGACTCGACCAGAGTCTTACTTGGACTGCTGCCGTTAAATACCCACAGTCAGTCAGAATATACGAGTGGAGATAGTAAGAAGACTAGGATTGTGATTGAGTTGGAGGTAGAGAAATAGTGTGAGGTAACCGCTTGTAGAAGACAGTTACAAGCACGTAGACTCTAAGGAAGTCCTACTTCGAGACTGTGTATATATATATATATATATATTATTATTATTATTATTATTATTATTATTATTATTATTACGACTAACTGCGTTCCTGGATTTACTAACATTATACCCTTTGTATTATTGTGTAAATACATTTAATTTCTTATCTTTTATTCTTGCGTTTGTCATTCATTGGAGACCGGATTTCATCTCGGAATCCACAACAAAAGGTGAAATAGGCAAAAAGCCTGGGCGTAGATTAATATTTGGGTAATATTCTATGGCGCCACTCTCTAGAATTTTCCTTCTGAGTGGGTTATTTTCTTTTTTTGAGTGTAGCATTTTTTAGTCAAAATTATGGTTGAATTTATATATATATATATATATATATATATATATATATATGTGTGTGTGTGTGTGTGTGTGTGTTTGTGTGTGTATGTGTGTGTGTGCGTGTATTCGACTATCCCGTCGTATTCGACGTATTATGGTCAAGCAACTCAAGGAACCGACAGCTCGATACCAGCACATGAGATTTGAATATAGTGGCGATGGCTTTGTGCAGAACAAACGACGCATCTTGAAGGGCCGAATACACAGATCTGGTGCACTACGTGCGACAAGGTCGCCAAACGATTTTCTGCAGGTTTTGAGTTCAGACTTGTTCTTCTCCTAGACTAGTTGCTATGTCTACAGAACCCTGTCTCCCTATTTACCCATAGCTGGAGGGAATTAATATTAGCAGGTAAGTGAATGTAATGGATTCGACTGAAATTCGAAGTAGATTCTCCGATTCCTTAACCCAAGCCGCTATCAATTACTCCACCGACCACGTCTCGGGTGAAAAAATAAAAGTAAAAATGACATGTAGTTGTAGAGCTTTAAACTTTTAAAATAAAGAGGTCATTTGAATCCGCTACCTTGGTTTCAACCTTACGGTCTCCTCAGGCGATTTTTATCAAATGGCAACATAACGCTTTTTTATTTCTTTTTTTTTAAACTAAAGTCACCACATTATTATTTCCAAAAATAAATAAACAAGCGCACGACGTAGGTTGTAATAGAAAGGGAGAAGAAGAAGAAGAAGAAGAAGAAGAAGAAGAAGAAGA
>OZ010612.1:52270905-52278405 GCA_963932145.1 Acanthosepion lycidas
ACTTGTCATGTCTGGTAGATTTACATATTTTTATTCTTGAAATTTTTTGGGATGAAGAATGATATTCTGTTGATCTCTTGTTTAACATTGAGAAACATTGCGTTTTTGCTTTTCTTTTTCTCTTCTTAAATCGCGATCTTCTCTCAACTGTTGTAAAATATTGAAAAAGTTTATGACAATCATCTTGTTTATTATTATTATTATCATCATCATCATTATTATTATCATCATCATCAGTATTATTATCATCATCGTCATCATCATTATTATTATAATTATCATTATTATTATCATCATCATCAGTATTATTATCATCATCGTCATCATCATTATTATTATCCTCCTCATCATCCTTATTATCATCATCATCATCATTATCATCATTATCATCATCATAATTATTATTATTAACATCATCATCATCATCATTATTATTATTATCCTCGTCATCATCATCATCATCATCACCATCACCATCATCATCATCATCATTATTATTATTATTATTATTAGTAGTAGTAGTAGTAGTAGTAGTAGTAGTAGTATCATTATGTAGTGAGAGAGATAATCACCTACCTCGAAAAAGATTTCGTGGTTTATGTGCGATCTGCAAAAATCTACTATTTTAAGTATCAGATTCTGTCCTAATGTTCTTCCCTCCTCTGTAATGTCGTGGCCAATCAGAAAAAATCACTCGGTGAATAAAAAGCCGTTGTTTTTCGCTTACGAGGCGAGGATTTTTTTTTCTGAGCTTGCCGGATGAACACGCGCTTTTTCTGGTGAGATGTGAAGATTTGGATTTGTGACCCCATTTTGTTTACATTGGACTTTTACAACGGACTATCATTTCAACTGTGATTAGGCTACAAGTGTTCCGGTGAGAGACAAAACAAACCTATTGAAGGCGTCTATGGCTAATATAAGTTTACATTTTTTTTCTTTTCTTTACTACAACATATTATTATTATTATTATTATTATTATTATTATTATTATTATTATTTCCTATAGCTTCTGGTGTATACTCATTTCTTTCCTGGTCCCAACCAGAGACTTAAGGTCAGAAATGGCATCATGACATTTTTCACTGAGTATTTTGAAAAAAAATCCCACATATTTTACATAGCTAAATCTCTTCGTAAGATGTAGGGTTTTTTTTGGTATTTCTTTAAGGCATGAGCTATCAGGAATCCCTTTAATGAGTTTATTGTAATATTTACCAATCCATCCGAGGGCTCCAACTACAACCGTAATTGTTAATGTTCTCATGCGCCACATTTTTGAGATTCCTATTGTTTTTTTAAGATATATTGCAGTCTGCATGGACTGCCGTGTTTATAAGGAAGCACATTTTGTCTCTAATCACAATGCCAGGACGATTAGCTTTGATTATTATGTCTGTGTGTATTGTCAAGTCCCATAAAATTATTACAGATCCTATCTCCGTAACCGTGTCTGGGTGGTGTTCATGCCAATTATTTGCAGTTTCCTTTCCGTTAGTGTTGGAGATTTTTAGTGCAGATACTGGCACACTCTTTCCTGTCGTATTTTATATTCAATGGATGCCAATACCGAGCAATCTGATATAAGATCATTATTATTATTATTATTATTATTATTATTACTACTACTACTACTACTACTACTACTTTAATAATGGTCCTGATCTAGATTTGCATATTTCTTTTTTTTGGAAACTATAAATGATATAAAATTTTCTTTTAGTCTTTTACTTCTAGACATTTTTAAACACATTTTACAAATATTCAACAGCTATGGAAAAGGTAATCTTTTTCAGTCCATGCTCATTTAATATTGACATCGGAAGAAAGTGAAAGGTGCCTTGAATGTTGATGAGTGGCTTTACTCACTAGAAGATGATAACATCATCAATCAAAATTTACCACAGTCGATTATGGCTCACACCAACACATACAAGCAGAAACACATGCACATATATATATATATATATATATATATATATATATATATATATATATATATATATATATATATATATATATATATATATATATATATATATATATATATATATATATGAAAAGGAAAGGGACAAAGTCCGAGAATTATTTAAAGACATTTTTATGTTTATACATAAAAATATTTAAGTAAATGCACTGTTTATAATAAACCGTATTAACGACCTGAATGTCCGAGAAATTGACATAGAAAATATGCGTCCTCCGACAGGAATCGAACCTGTATCCTAGTCGCAACCGTCTAATAGCCAGACGTGACTTAACCGAATGGGCCACAGAGGAGCGTTTGGTTAGCAATGTCGATTTTACTGTTTTTAAACTACAATTTTCCATGTTTTTCTCATGTACATTCATATCTGCTCAATGCGTATCCAAATGTAAAGAAATGACGTCACACACTGTTGTTAATACTGTTTACTATAAACAGATTATTTACTTAAATATTTGTATCTATAAAAAGAATGTATAAACATAAAAATGTTTTAGGATAATTGTCGGACTTTGTCCATTTCATAATGTGTGACGTCATTTCCTTACATTTGGATACGCATCGAGCAGATATGAATTTACGTATGTTCGTATTCACGGATATTTTTCCGTGTAATACGATTTGATATATGATATACAGTGATGTTACGGTGCATTTCTTGCATCATATATAAATATTAAATATTTTTAAGATTTAATCCATTTCATATAATGTGGTTGCTATTGTTTACGTTAGGCTACGACTTCAGAACAGATATGATAGATCAAGAAAAATCGGCGAAGGTGTGTGTTTAAAAGCAGTAATTTGAGCTTTGCTAAGACGGAAGTTCTCTGTGGCGGAACGGTTATAGCGCATCAGGCTGTATAGGATACAAGTTTGATTCCTGTCGGAGAACTCATATTTTCTGCGAAAATTTGTGAACACTCAGGCCGGTGTATATAATTAAAACAGTTTAATTAAAAAGAAAAAACACAGTCACTAAAATCAGTGTATCCATAAAAAAAACGTGTACCAGAAAATATATTAAATAAATTTTAAAACTCTCCCTTCCCTCTCTAAACTCGACCATGTCTCTCTCACCATCCCTCGCTACCTTCTATTTGAATTTATATAAGCTTAATACTTAATAATCAAAAGTGTAAATTTTAATTTCATTTTTCGTTTCACCTTTTGAAAGTGATGCCTAAAGATCGAAGGAAAAATAAAAGCCTCTGGTGAAATAAATTATTACAATGGAGCCTTAAAGTGGTCCGTTTTTCTTTAATTAAATTATTCACTCTGAATTAAAATTGAGCTCTTAGGATTATCACACTGGTCTTTGAAGGGACGTGTCCCAGATACCTATGGTCTTGCTACATGTGAGCACCACTTAAATAACAGAGGGTGTGCTGCTAATTTTAGTGCTGATTGGTTCACTGTTCTGTCCCGGTCGCACTCTTTATTTCATCTTAAGGTGCTGGAGGCACTTTACATCGGGTCCCGCAAGCCTTCCTTGTTTAAACAGCGTGAATTCTTGTTTGGATTCGTTGTTATTTGTCTCTACCTCCTTGTGGTCATATATTTTTCTTCCCCTTTTCCTTCTCATTTTCAAGTGTTTTAATTGAAATTAAATCTCCTGGGGAGACCTGAAGAGGGGAAGCGAAACCGGTTGCTTCGGTTTTAATATGTCTAGTAATATTAAGCGTCACACTTATACATACATACATACATACACACACACACACACACACACACACACACACACACACATATATATATATATATATATATATATATATATATATATATATATATATATATATATATATAAACAGATTTCTAGTACTGCCAAATCTAATCAAACATTTGAGGAATAAAAAATATGGGATCATATTAAACATAAGATACAATAATATCCACGTTTAAAATGTAAGGTACCTTTCGACCGACACATTTACAAACACAATCGTCGGTAATCTAAAACGGAGTACTAACAAGAAAATTTTTTATTAATACCGTAATAAAACAGGATGGTAAGGGGGAAAATTTTTTTTTTACCTCAAATCATGTAACCGTTTCCCCGAATAAGGCCAACTTAAACTTCATCTCCCGTTGTACGCAAAGGGCCGGCCTACGTATGTTGATGATAACAGACTCCAAAATGTCGAGGTGGAATCTGTTCCTAGCCCTGTGCAATACCGAAAAGAAATGCGGAGAATACTCAGTCCTACACACAACAGAATTTAATAGATGTTCACCGATAGCAGAGGCATGAGTCTGCGAACACCCGGATGTCACAAGCTCATGTCTACGCACACAGTCAAATTTGGGGGGACACCATATATATATATATATATATATATATATATATATATATATATATATATATATATATATATATATATATATATGGTGTCCCCCAAAATTTGACATTAATTCGCAGGCCTACAATTTCGGCAATTCTTATTGAAATAAATTCAAATTGTCCCAGAAAGTATAGAAAACGATCAAGATTTCATATTTAATGGAAGAGTTCAGTACGTGAATATCTCACAGACGGTGCACATATATTGAACGCTTATGGAATCGGTCCTATAATAAACTTATAATGTTCAACACCTAAACAGTTCAATTATATTGAACTAGACTTAGTAGTTTTCAAGATGACTGCATTTAAATTGATGTCAGATGTCAACCCCATATATATATATTGATCTGGGAATTTATATATATATATATATATATATATATATATATATATATATATATATATATATGACTCTGCCGTCGATTTTCGACTCGACGTATGAGTGCCAAGCAGATCAATTCCTAGGAAACTGACAGCCCGACACCAGCACATGAAATTAGATTATATTGGGGAAGGTTTTGTGAAGGGCCGAATACAGAGACCTGGTGCACTACGTACCACAAAGTCCCCAAACGACCCTCCGCAGGTTTTGAATTCAGAGTTGTCCTTCTCCTAGACTAGTTGATATCCAACGCTATAGAACCCAGTCTGTCTTGCTATTTATCCATAGCTGGATGAAGAAGAAGAGGATTCATACCGTTCCCAAGGGTATTATCACATAATTGATTCGACTGTAATTTGAACTCGGCTTTCCGATTCCGTCGCTTTTTTGTATATATATATATATATATATATATATATACAAAAAAGCGACGCGGCAGGAAATATCTCCACGACTCTTAAAAAAACAAAAACACAGCGAAAGGTACACACAAGTGACCATACACACAGACACCAATAAAGACACGTACATACACAGATATACATAAATTGTCTGGGTATATATCTAAATACGTCTGCGTGTTTATGTATTATAATCTGCTTGTGTATGTATTGTTGTTTGCAAGATGTCATCCTTCCCTGCCTCTGTTTATGCTTCAAATGTTGTCATGAAGTTCAGAGCAACATTTGATCTTAACATTTATTGCAAATTAATTTCAATAAAAACAAATTAAATAGAATAACATATTTATTTTTTATTTTTTCCTCAGTAATTTTATAATTTTAAACTTAATATAGATTAAATTTAAATTTTAAATTTTATCGTATAATTTAATATTTATTTGTTAGAATAAATTCTATTTTAGTCTAACCTCAACATTAAAGCATTAAATAATTATAAACTTAGTTCGTTGTCAAGTTTTTTTAATCCTCGCATACTTGTATTTTGATTGGTCATTCCAGCTTATGTAACAGCGTTTCACGTTAGCGAGGGGTGTTTGATTGATTTGAACCTTTTAAAACCCTTTTTTTACATTCAACATCATCATCAGAAGTGTTGAAACAAAATGGCTATTTTTGTAGTGATTTTATTTCATTTATGTTATAATTTTCGAATAAATAATTATATTTGTTCTACTCTGTATTGAACACTCTTTTAAGAATACTATTTGTTGGATATTGGAATTTATTCCGTATACACCAATCTTTTATATATATATATATATATATATATATATATATATATATATATATATATATATATATATATATATATATATATATACATTCCGGGTATAATATAACAATTGTCCAAATCGTGTAACAACATGGAATAAATGTCCATATCCCAAAACACAAAATGTTTAATATCTAAAAAAAGAAATATATATATATATATATATATATGAAGATTATATGTATTAATCAGAAATGGTGAATTTTAATGTCAGTTTTCTAGCTCCAGGATTCTAAGAAGAATTTTGAATTTTTTTTATGTATATAAACGTGTACATTTTTAAAAGTATGGGCGACTACACACAATACTATCAGAAAGTAAGCGCAATGAATATAGTAAATTTAAAGTCAACGCTTCAAAAATTAGATTAAGGAGAATATTTTCCAACATTTTATAGATTACTGAGTACATTGAGTCAATAGCTTCGTCCACCGCAAAGAAAGTTGGCTCCCTGTGCCGTGCCAGGAAATTATTTTCGCCGGAGTCGATCCTTCAAATCTACAAATCAACCATTCGTTATAGCATGGAGTATTGCTGTTATATATGGTCTGGTGCCTCTTCTGTTTGCCTCGGGGTTTTTGATAAGTTCCAGAGAGGGATATGCAATGTAACTAACCCTGATCTGGCATCTCGTCGTATTAAAGAATATATATTGTATATTTACGTATGATTGTCTGAAAACTGTGGTTGATGAGTTTGGTAACTTTTTTAAATAATAGGCGTTGCATGTTAAGCTTTGAGGTAAGCAAAAATTACAGGATTATTGGCTCTTTGTTAAAGATTAAGGAATTTAGCATCGAGTTTAAAATATGTAATAACAATGACTTGTTTTAAAGCACAGAACCAAGCACTTAGTCTCTGTAGCTTCTTTTTTTTTAATAAATAATGTTAAATATAAAAAATAGTACATAAATTTCTCTTCTGTTAATATGAGGGACGCCTGGCTACTTTTCAGGGCGCATTACCTCTCTCTCCCCTATCTATCTATCTATCTATCTATCTATGTCATTCTGTTCATATCTATCTATCTATCTATCTATCTATCTATCTATCTATCTATCTATCTATCTATCTATCTATCTATCTCATTCTGTTCATATCTATCTATCTATCTATCTATCTATCTATCTATCTCAGACTGTACATATCTATCTATCTCAAGCTTTTACATCCATCTATCTCAGACTGTTCAGATCTATCTATCTATCTATCTATCTATCTATCTATCTATCTATCTCAGTCTGTACATATATATTTATCTTTCTATCTCAGTCTGTTCATATCTATCTATCTATCTATCTATCTATCTATGTATATATATATATATATATATATATATATATATATATGTGAAAAGTATGTGTATATAAATATAAATATAAATATAAATATATATATATATATATATATATATATATATATATATATATATATATATATATATAATTATTTATATATTATATGCGTGGTACTTATTAAAAAAGCGCTCAATATCAGAGATAGAGCTAACATATTTGGTTGGATAGATGTGAGTTTGTGACCCTGGG
>OZ010612.1:52283405-52293405 GCA_963932145.1 Acanthosepion lycidas
AAATAGAAAAGAAAAAAAGAAAGAGAACAGAAATAAAGAAAGAAAGAAATAGAAAAGAAATACCGAGAAAAGAAGGAAAGCGAGAAAGAAATAGAAAAGAAGAAAAGAAAGAGAACAGAAATAAAGAAAGAAAGAAATAGAAAAGAAAGACAGAGAAAAGAAGGAAGGCGAGAAAGAAATAGAAAAGAAAAAAAGAAAGAGAACAGAAATAAAGAAAGAAAGAAATAGAAAAGAAAGACAGAGAAAAGAAGGAAAGCGAGAAAGAAATAGAAAAGAAAAAAAGAAAGAGAACAGAAATAAAGAAAGAAAGAAATAGAAAAGAAATACCGAGAAAAGAAGGAAAGCGAGAAAGAAATAGAAAAGAAAAAAAGAAAGAGAACAGAAATAAAGAAAGAAAGAAATAGAAAAGAAATACCGAGAAAAGAAGGAAAGCGAGAAAGAAATAGAAAAGAAAAAAAGAAAGAAAACAGAAATAAAGAAAGAAAGAAATAGAAAAGAAATACCGAGAAAAGAAGGAAAGCGAGAAAGAAATAGAAAAGAAAAAAAGAAAGAGAACAGAAATAAAGAAAGAAAGAAATAGAAAAGAAAGACAGAGAAAAGAAGGAAAGCGAGAAAGAAATAGAAAAGAAAAAAAGAAAGAGAACAGAAATAAAGAAAGAAAGAAATAGAAAAGAAAGACAGAGAAAAGAAGGAAAGCGAGAAAGAAATAGAAAAGAAAAAAAGAAAGAAAACAGAAATAAAGAAAGAAAGAAATAGAAAAGAAAGACAGAGAAAAGAAGGAAAGCGAGAAAGAAATAGAAAAGAAAAAAAGAAAGAGAACAGAAATAAAGAAAGAAAGAAATAGAAAAGAAAGACAGAGAAAAGAAGGAAAGCGAGAAAGAAATAGAAAAGAAAAAAAGAAAGAGAACAGAAATAAAGAAAGAAAGAAATAGAAAAGAAAGACAGAGAAAAGAAGGAAAGCGAGAAAGAAATAGAAAAGAAAAAAAGAAAGAGAACAGAAATAAAGAAAGAAAGAAATAGAAAAGAAAGACAGAGAAAAGAAGGAAAGCGAGAAAGAAATAGAAAAGAAAAAAAGAAAGAGAACAGAAATAAAGAAAGAGAGAAATAGAAAAGAAAGACAGAGAAAAGAAGGAAAGCGAGAAAGAAATAGAAAAGAAAAAAAGAAAGAGAACAGAAATAAAGAAAGAAAGAAATAGAAAAGAAAGACAGAGAAAAGAAGGAAAGCGAGAAAGAAATAGAAAAGAAAAAAGAAAGAGAACAGAAATAAAGAAAGAGAGAAATAGAAAAGAAAGACAGAGAAAAGAAGGAAAGCGAGAAAGAAATAGAAAAGAAAAAAAGAAAGAGAACAGAAATAAATAAAGAAAGAAATAGAAAAGAAAGACAGAGAAAAGAAGGAAAGCGAGAAAGAAATAGAAAAGAAAAAAAGAAAGAGAACAGAAATAAAGAAAGAAAGAAATAGAAAAGAAAGACAGAGAAAAGAAGGAAAGCGAGAAAGAAATAGAAAAGAAAAAAAGAAAGAGAACAGAAATAAAGAAAGAAAGAAATAGAAAAGAAATACAGAGAAAAAAGGAAAGAAAGGAAGCAATTGGAAATTAATCAATAAGAAAGATAGATAATGTTATATTAAAGAAATAAAGATATTTTATTGACTTATTTGAAAATGGGAAATGAATAGTAAATTTATATAAGAAAGAAAGAAAGAAAGAGAAAAGTAAGAAAGGAAGAAAGAAAGAGAAAAGAAAGAAAGAAAGAGAAAAGAAAGAAAGAAAGAACGAAAGAAAGAGAAAAGAAAGGAAGAAAGAAAAAAGAGAAAAAGAAATGTAGAAATAAAAAAAATTGAATATATATCTATGATAGAAAAGATTGTAAAGTCATAATTAGAAAATAGGTAAATGAAAATAAAAGAAAGGAAATGAGAAAGAAAAATTGTAAAGAGAGAGAGAGAGAGAGCGAGAGAAATAAAAATAGGAAATGTCTATAAGCTTAATTCCCCCCTCCAAGTTCTCCACCGCCTTACCCAGGTATTGAACTCACACTGTTTGGTTCCTGTCATTGCATCTAACTAATGCCTTTTATCCACTCTGATATGTGTCCTCGAGGACACATGTCAGAGTGGAGAACTTAAAGATGGGAATAAACAGGAGATGACTGATAACGGACATCCATTAGACAAGACACGGGGGAACAAGAAGAGTCTACCATAGTGAGCGAAATAAAGAGTTCAGTTCGACATTCCAATCACCTGAAGAAGGGCGAAAAGTTGTAATAAATATGGCGACAAAGATGAGGACAATAGTCCGAATAATGTAAATAATGGACATCATACCTCATCTCAGAAATATAGACAGATACTGAAAGGCCGAAACGTTGAAATAAATATGGCGACAAAGATGAGAACAATAGTCCGAATAATGTAAATAATGGACATCATACCTCATCTCAGAAATATAGACAGATACTGAAGGGCCGAAACTTTGTAATAAATATGGCGACAAAGATGAGAACAATAGTCCGAATAATGTAAATAATGGACATCATACCTCATCTCAGAAATATAGACAGATACTGAAGAGCCGAAACGTTGAAACAGATATGTCGACAAAGATGAAGACAATAGTCCGAATAATGTAAATAATGTACATCTTACCTCATCTCAGAAATATAGACAGATACTGAAGGGCCGAAACTTTGTAATAAATATGGCGACAAAGATGAGAACAATAGTCCGAATAATGTAAATAATGGACATCATACCTCATCTCAGAAATATAGACAGATACTGAAGAGCCGAAACGTTGAAACAGATATGTCGACAAAGATGAAGACAATAGTCCGAATAATGTAAATAATGTACATCTTACCTCATCTCAGAAATATAGACAGATACTGAAGGGCCGAAACTTTGTAATAAATATGGCGACAAAGATGAGGACAATAGTCCGAATAATGTAAATAGTGTAATAAAACAAAACGAAAGGAAACAAGAATATAGAAACGAAAAAGACAAGTTTAGAGAATGATAAAGAAAAAAACTAAAACGTAATAAATTCAAATGAAAAAACAAAAAAAAAGGAAAAATAAAGAAGAAAAGAAAAAGGCAATTTTAGAGAGTAAAAAGACATATGAGGAATAGAGGAGGTTCAAATTCTACATAGCCACACGAAGTAACATCAGTCCAAATATTAATCAGCTTAGTATCAACTTATTAAACGACTTATTAATCAACTGTTGAAGTCCTTAATCGTAGACGATTTAAGCCTATGAGCCCGGCCACCTGGTACACTGCTGAAGGGAGTCTAGATACTCTACAACATTATTAAATCAGCTTAGTTTTAACTTATTAATCAAATGTTGAAATCTTTAATAGTAGATTATTAAAGGCTATGAGCCAGGGCACCTGGTGGAGTGCTGAAAGTGTGCTAGCTACTTTACAACATTATTAAAAACTAACATAGGGGGAAAAAATGAAGGGAAAAAATTAATTAAAGATAAAAACGCGGCTAAAAATTCAAACAGTAAACAATAATTAATCTCCACCCGATAAAAATACTCATTTATTTGGTGAATCCACATTACAGCTGAAACACTTCCATTTACATTATTCGGACTACTGTCGCCATATTTATTACGTTTTGGCCGTTATACGCTCCGGCCTTCTTCAGTAATAAGGAGTGCCAGAGAAAAGCGATAATACCAACAAAAATTGCAATATGAGCTCTGGTAAAAACATACAATGATAACAGCAAAAAATTGCAATATGAAGACTGGTAAAAGATATTAGGTTTATAATTTCATACACAGATGTCATCAAGGACACATGGCACAGGGTATAAAGGTGTTAGTTAGACCCAGTGACAGGACCCAAAGGCGGTGGAGAACTTGGAGAGAGAAGAAATTAAGCAGGAGATAACTGATAACTGACATCCATTAGACATGGCACGTGGAACTAGAACAGTCTACCCCAGTGAGCGAAATAAAGAGTTCAGTTCGACATTCCAGCCACCTGAAGAAGGTCGGAGCGTACGGCCGAAACGTTGTGATAAACATGGCGACAAAGATGAGGACAATAGTCCGAATAATGTAAATAGTGTACATAATACCTCATCTTAGAAATATAGACCGATACTGAAGCGCCGAAGCATTATAATAAATATGGCGACAAAGATGAGGACAATAGTCCGAAAAATGTAAATAGTGTACATAATGCCTCATCTGAGAAATATAGACAGATACTGAAAGGCCTAAATGTTGTAATAAATATGGCGACAAAGATGAGGACAATAGTCCGAATAATGTAAATAGTGTACATAATACCTCATCTCAGAAATATTGACAGATACTGAAGGTCCGAAACATTGTAATAAATGTGGCGACAAAGATGAGGACAATAGTCCGAAAAATGTAAATAGTGTACATAATACCTCATCTCAGAAATATAGACAGATACTGAAAGGCCGAAACATTGTAATAAATATGGCGACAAAGATGAGGACAATAGGCTGAATGATGTAAATAGTGTACATAATACCACATCTCAGAAATATAGACAGATACTGAAGGGCCGAAATGTTGTAATAAATATGGCGACAAAGATGAGGACAATAGTCCGAATAATGTAAATAGTGTACATAATACATCATCTGAGAAATATAGACAGATACTGAAAGGCCGAAACGTTGTAATAAATATGGCGACAAAGATGAGGACAATAGTCCGAATAATGTAAATAGTGTACATAATACCTCATCTCAGAAATATAAACAAATACTGAATCAGTTCTGTTCACCTCGCACTAATGCTCTTGGGAAAAGGTATACATCCATCTTCCCCCAGCTTTAGATCTTTATTACTATAAAAGTCTGTGAACGTTGCTTGTGTGTTTGCCAGATGTCATATACAGAGAGTGGTTGAAAGAAAGATGTGAATTTATTATCGTGAAGAAAGGCGTTTCTGAGAAGGAAGTGGGGATAAAAAAAAATCTCTCTCTCTCTCTCTCTCTCTCTATCTACCCACTTCTCTCTCTCTACCTTCCCGTCATTGCGTGCGTGTCTTTTTATATTTTCGTTTTCTTTAAACAAACAATATTTTAAATATTTTTATTTCAACTTTATTAATGCATTAATTTAAACGTACTACTAGATTGGCAATTAGGTCTCATTGTTTATTGTTGAAACACCTGGATGTAACCGTGAGTTCTATTTTCTTGCAGTTGTCGCCTAATGCCTCTTCTTCCAGGTTTTTGCACACAATTTTCTTCAAGAATATGAATGCAATGTCAATCACCATTTTCTGTCATCATGAGCCATGATGACTTTTATTGTTCTTTCTCGTCACTGAAGTCTTCTAATCATCTCTTACTCCCCGTAACCACCTTGCGTCTTAGTGGCATTATCGTCTTGCTCGGGATTTTAAATAGAATTCGATATTGGCTTTCTGGTTGAATAGAAAGGGAATACATTTCTCAGTACTTGGTAATGCTGTGTACTAGCTGGAAAATGATTTTGATTTTAGTTGTATGAACGATTAATCAGAAACTGGATTTACAAAAAAAAAAAAAAAAAAAAAAGGAAAATAAAGAAAAAAGAATTGTGCTCGACCGAACCATGTTTTGTTCAAAACAGAATATAATCCAGTAGATTTTTTTTTATTAATGGAGTGAAGGCCGCTTACCCGGAGAAACAACAACAAAAAAAGCTCTGAATGATGAGAGACAAACCTTTACGTCGATATAAATTGAACCGATATAACTTGTTGCAGGACGGATCTGTTCATCCGTCCAACCATTTCTGATATATTACCGACTTTTATAGAACGACGAACCCTACCCTAGTCGAGTATCGCGCGCAAATTTTCGCGGTTGTTTCCACAGCGGTCTTGTTCTACCCGGCGTTTAAAGATAGAAAGCATAGGAGTGGGCAAGTAAAGAAAAGTATACTGTACAGTAATGCGTTAATCTGACACAAACTCTTCTGAAAGGATACCAGTCTCGCTATGCTGATACACAAAGAGGCTTTGAGCTTGGGAACGAAGAGAGGGTAGGTGGCCCTCTAAAGAAATATCCTCAACGCTTGCAAGAGAAAATTCCATTTGGATTGGGGGAGGAGCACATTGAAAATTAGAGCGTGAAAAAATGCGAGTAAAATTTTAAAACATACATTAATTCACATACGCTCGGACACACAGACACACACACTCTCTTCGCTCTTTCTCTCATAGATATATACACCATTGATAAACAAATAAAAATTATTTTTACAAAAAAATACACGACCCCAGCAATAAAAATACCACAGAACATAACATCAACTTCAACCAGAGGCACAATAATTATACGAAGATTTATTAAACACCATATTTCTGTTGTAATTCACGAAAAAATAAGCAGTCCTGGGTATTACGATAAACTACATCCGAGAGCAAATCCTTTGATCCGGATGTTTTGAGGAGCGTGGAACCACCTCATAATTGCTGATGGCAGTACCTATCAGGGTCCCAGCTAAGCGCAAATAATTAACCCCCACAAAAAAAATAAAAATAAAAATAAAAAATAAAAAGAGAGTACAATGAATGTACAAAAATAGTTTTTAATATCGGCAATACTTTTTGGAACTTTCTTTTACCAGCAATACATTCTTGAAAAATAATATCCAGCGATATATTTTCGAATATATATATATATATATATATATATATATATATATATATATATATATATATATATATATATATTACCCGCAATAAAAATCTTGTCGGCATTAAATAACCCATTGATGTTCATATGCCATAAAAACATAAACCCAAACTCTGACCTACAAAAGGATTTCTTACAATGAATACATATTCTGTTCATACGAAGTTTTTCTAAAAATCTTGTCGGCATTAAATAAACTATTGAGGTTGATATACGATAAAAACAAAATAAACACAAACTTTGATCTACAAAATAATTTCTTATAAAGATTACATATTCTCATTATTTGAACCTATCCTAAAAATCTTGTTGCCATTAAATAACCCACTGAGGTTTATATGCTATGAAACAAAATAAATCCAAACCCTAATATACAAAATAATTTCTTACAAAGAATACATATTCTATTCATATGAATCTATTCTAAAAATCTTGTCGGCATTAAATAACCCATTGAGGTGTTGATATGCCATAAAACAAAATAAAACCAAACCCTCATCTACAAAATAATTTCCTACGAAGAATATATATTCTATTCATACGAAACTTTTCTCAAAATCTTGGCATTTAATAACCCATTGAGGTTGATATACCATAAAACATAACAAATGAACGCAAAATATGTAAAACATAATATATTACAGGAAATAAAAAAGGAGAAAACCTTGTGACTAATCAAAATAACTCATTCAAATCTAAACTAGCGATGACCAATATGGTGTACTAATTTTTCTGTCCAGAACAAGAGAGTGCTTCTTGCCACAAAGCAATTACTTATATCGCATATACTATCACCTCTGAAGCAGAAATCTCCTGTGTCACTCATCAAATGAAAGTGGTATGAAAAATCATCCATATAATATATATATATATATATATATATATATATATATATATATATATATATATATATATATTAACTAAAATTCTATATCAATCACATTTCTGGAAACATATTTCTATTAGAGAGGCCCTGTATATAAAACATATCTCTCCTACTATCAACCTCACCTTATTTTACAGTGGAAATGGCGTGTGAAAAGTTAAAAAAAACAAAAAAAAAAAAAAACGGAAAGATGTTGAAGCGAATTCCAGCCGCGCTCAACATGCGAAGGCTAAGACGAAGGCTCAGAATAAACGCTCCTATTCCAACCAACGCAAAAAGAAAATACAGCTTAATCAATCAAAGCATGTGGAAAAACTAACAAAAAAAAAAAAAAAAAAAAAAACATAAATATAGCAAAAAAGTGGGGCTGAAGGCGCTTGGGACAATGAAAATTATGGAAAGATTCTGTAAGGTACAATAGAAAATTTCCATAATTTTCTTCTACAAAAAGGAAAAACGTAAACAAAGGTGGCGGGTTGGAAATTGTAAAAGGAAAGCGTCTGGCTAGCAAAATCCAAATTACTGCTTTTAAACAACAGATTTCTTACGATCTTTATCGAACGATCATATCTGCTCGAAGCGTATCTAAACGTAAAATAATGGCAATCCGTATAGTATGAAATCGACTAAGCCCGAAAATTATTTAAATATATTTTAATTATCAAATATATTTTCTGTTTATAAGTCAATTTTTTTATTTAAGTATTATTTATTTAAGTAAACACTCTGTTTATATTAAACAGTTTTAATTATATTTACTGATCTGTAATTTGAAATTTTGATAACCAGACGCTTCCTCTCTAGCTGATTGGTATAGCACGTCAGATCAAATGCCGGTTCCGTGCAAGACACAGGTTATATTCCTGTCGCAGGACATATTTTCTACGAAGTTTCTTGGGCATTCTTGCTGTCAAATGTAACTAATACTGTTTATTATAAAGAGAGCATTTAGTTAATTGTATCTATAAAAAATAACGTATAAACAGAAAATATATTAAAATATTTATCAAAGCTGGTGTATGAACATACATAGATACATACTGATTGATCTTATCTTCAGGATGACGATTGCAGAGTTTCACTCCGGGAATCACACCATCCACTCCTCAGCGGATATCAGCAACTGACTACTTCTTGATTTTTTATAGTGTATGTGTGCGCTCGTACCCGTACGGACACGCCAGCTCACTCGCCCGTCTGTGGGTATGTGCGTACGTGTATAATGACGTGTTTCTTTTTAAATTTTTTCACTTTACACTCACCAGTCATTTAATTTGATTTCCAGCTTTCCAGAGAGATTCTAGTGTTTATAAGTGCTTTCTTGAGTTAGGAATATAATATTTAAAAGAATACTTCTTTACGGCAGCGAATGTTGGACGATTTCTTCAAAGATAAAGAAGAGACTCGAGTCGACGGAGATGTGGTTCTAGGGAAGGATGCTGGGGATATCATAGACCGAGCGTGGTAGAAACGATGAGATCTTAAAGTAGATGCAAACGAGAAAGCGGCTTATACGTGACGTCTGTCTTCCTTTACAGCAGCGAATGTTGAACTATTTCCTCAAAGATGAAGAAGAGACTCAAGGTGACAGAGATGTGGTTCTAAGGATATCATGGACCGAGGATATCTAAGGATATCATGGATGTGATGCTAAGGATATCATGGACCGAGCGCGTGAGAAACTGTCAGGTCTTAGAGAGATTGCAAACAAGGAGTAGGTTTATACTCAACATCAAGAAGAGGTAGCTGAAGTTTATGGGACGCCTATTGGAGAAGAATGGCCTTGAGAATCTGATACTCACAGTTCGAATAGGGGGAAAGATAGACAAGGGAAAACAATGCTTGGCATACCTGGCGGAGTTAAGCAAGTAGATTGCAGAACATCGGCTGGAGGAAGTACCAAAGGAACAAAACTTATTGAAAGCTACAAGGGATAGCGGGTAGTGGAGAGCCATGATCGCCTACGTCCTGAAGGAACACGACATATAAAATGAAAAGAAGTATTTCCAATGAAACATAACACAGCGGAAAAAAAGCGTTAGTTCATTGAGACAAGGGGGAAACAACTCGTGGCATACCTAGCGGATTTAAACAATTGGATAACAGAACTTGGTCTGGCGGGAGGAAGCTGAGGGAAAGAACTTGTTGAGAGCTGCAAGTGATAGAATGACGTGGAGGGCTATGATCGCCTACGTCCTGAAAGGACAGCAAATAAAAAGAAAATTGTTTAATATATGACTACTTTCATCTTTTGTAAGCCATTAATATATAAGACATAGTAACCAAACTTGCTTCATGTAAGACCTACATACAATAAAGTTCAGATGCCTGAGAGACGTAAGACATAAAAAAAATTTACACATGGGTTTTTCTTACATACACATTAACATTAAACTTGCGTTTTAATCAAACAGCATTTACTT